>JAQPPZ010010269.1:0-316660 GCA_028583015.1 Wollemia nobilis | reverse complement strand
GATACAAACAAATGTTGGCATAAGAATAAAAAACCTAAACAGAAAGGCTAGAACAAACCACAAAACAAGAATAAGCAACCTAGAGTTAATGTTGTTGTTGAAGAATCTGACTCGGGTTCTGAGAGGGCACACAAGATGCTTATGACTACCACAATTTACAAGCAGAAGGATCCTATATGGTATGTCGATTCTGGTGCTAGTAAACACATGACTAACGACAAATCGTGGTTTGATTCCTTTGAGGCCAAAGAGGGCAAACCTATCACTATTGTTGATGATAAAACCTGCAAGGTTCAGGGAGAAGGTACAATTTCAGTCACTCTTCCTGATGGCAAGTGTCAGATTAAAAAAGTCCTCTATGTTCCAGGATTGGCGAACAATTTATTGTCAGTCACACAAATTCTGGACAAAGATATGGTTGTGAACTTTAGTGTTGAGGGATGCAAGAAGTGTTATTCTATTACCAAGAAAGGTAAGAATATTGCAACCGCTTCATATAATCATGGCTAATTTTCCTTAGATGCTATCTCTACTCCACATGTAGCCATGACAGTCTCTACAAAGGAGGCAACTTCCCTATGGCACAAGAGATATGGGCATCTTAGTTTCGACTACTTACTTGAGCTAAGTAAGTATGAGATGGTAAAGGATCTTCCTTCCCTTTCTTCCACATCGCCAATGTGCTCTAATTGCTTCACAGGAAAGCAACATAGAGTACCTTTTGAGAAGAGCTCTACAAGAGTAAAGAAACCTCTGGAGTTGATTCACATCGATCTGTGCGGTCCTTTCACACCCATCAGGTGTGGGGGGAAGAGGTATTTTTAGTTGTTTGTGGATGATTTCTCACAAAATATGTGGGTATTATTTCTTAATCTGAAATCTGAAGCCTTTAGTTTCTTCCAACAATTCAAGAAATCTTTTGAGGAGTCAGGGACTTCTATAAAGACCCTCCGCTCAGATCGAGGGGGGGAGTTTACCTCTAAAGAATTTTTTGCATTCTTGATCGCACATGGGATCACAAGACAGTTAACTACTGCTTATACTCCTCAGCAAAATAGATTTGCTGAAAGGAGGAACCTTTCCATCATGGAAATGGTTCGTTGCATGCTCACAAGAGCTAGTCTTGAGCAACAATATTGGGCAAAAGCTATCACCACAATAGTATATCTGTTGAATAGGGTACCCACAAAGGCCCTACAAGGAATGACTCCACAGGAAGCTTGGAGTGGTCGAAAACCCTCCATATATCATCTACACATTTTTGGATCTAATGCTTTCATGCACATACCGAAAGAGAAAAGGAAGAAGCTATATGAGAAGACATTGAAGTGTATTATTCTTGGCTATGATGAGCACTCTAAGTGTTATCGTTTGATTGATCCTTTGACCAAGAAGATTCATGTCATTAGAGATATTTTTGATGAAGCTTTCATATCACAAAGCACATCTGATGTATACCTAGATCTTGTGGAAACTAAAGTTGAGAAGTCCCCTTCATCATCAAAGACTGGAGGTTCATCTACTTCTTCATATTCTTCACGACCACAGAAGAAGAATCCAAAATGGTATACAAGTACAAATTAGAGACTCGAAGTTATCCACTCCACCAGATTTGACTTTGGATAGACCTTGTACTCATAGCATGGCTCGACAAGAGAGGGCAATAGTAGAGACTACTGAGGTTGATGATCTTTATCAAATATTTTGAGGAAATTTTTGTAGATCCAAATAGAGAAACAGAGGATATGGACATAGATGATGATAGGGTGTTTATGTCTTCAATGAATGAACATGAACCTGCTTCTGTACAAGATGCCCTTAGTGAGCCACAATGGAAGGCTGCTATGGATGCTGAGTATAAGTCTATGATGAAAAACAAAACTTGGGAGCTTGTCCATATACCACACGGAAAGAAGCCCATTGGATGCAAATGGGTGTAAAAATTCAAGTACAAGGTATATGGGACAATTGATAAACATAAGGTCCGTCTTGTTGTAAAGGGCTATGCGCAAAAGGAAGGCATTGATTATGAGGAAATTTTTGTACCTACTGCTCGGATGACCACCATTCGAGTTATTTATGCTATGGCAGAATAATATGGGTGGAAATTTCACCAAATGAATGTCAAGAGTGCTTTTATAAATGGTGATATCCAAGAGGAATTCTACATGACTCAACCCGAAGGATTTGAAGTGGAAGGCCAAGAGCAAAAAGTATGCAAGTTGGTCAAATCCTTATATGGTTTAAAACAAGCTCCTCTAGCTTGGTATATAAAAATGGATAATCACCTCCTGCAACATGGATTTAAGATATGTCCATCAGATGCAAACCTCTATTTCAAGAAACAAGGTTCTGAGATAGTGTTGATTTTATTGTATGTGGATGATCTGATCATTATAGAGAGTTCAAAAACTATGATCTCTACAGTCAAAAAGGACTTGTGTAAATATTTTGAGATGACAGATCTCGGACTTCTCCATTATTGTCTTAGTCTGGAAGTGAACCAGAATGAGCACTACATCAAAGTGTCTAAAAAAAAATATGCCAAGATACTGTTAGAAAAATATCGAATGACTGATTGCAAGCCGATGACAACTTCGATGGAATCAGGGCTTCAGTTATCATGATATGATGATTCACCTCAGGTAGATGGTACTCTCTATCAAAAACTGATTGGGAGTCTCATATATTTGATTAATACTAGACCAGATATCATATTTACTATCAATTATATTTCGAGGTTCATGCAGGAACCTAAGACTACTCACTGGAAAGCAGCAAAACGTGTTCTTCACTATATCCGTGGCACAATGGAATATGGCCTAGAATACAAGAGGAATGACAAATTCTTCTTGTAAGGATACACGAACTCTGATTATGCTAGGTCATATGATGATTGTAAGTCAACTTCAGGATATATATTTCATCTTGTATCCGGTCCTGTCTCTTGGCATAGCAAGAAGCAACAGGTGGTTGCTATCTCATCTACAGAGGCAGAGTATCACATCGCACGTGAAGCTATGTGCGAAGTGATATGGTTGCGTCGCATTCTGACAAGTATGGGTCATCCATAAAAATCTCCAATACTCTTGTTCTGCGACAACCAGGGTGTTTTGAACCTTGTTAAGAATCCAGTGCATCATGAGAAAACCAAGAACATTGACACACAATGTCAGTTCATTCGAAAGGAAGTTCCAAGGCATCAAATTCAGCTTCAACACATCTCCACCGATGCTCAAATTGCAGATATTTTCACTAAGGCACTTGCACGTGTCAAATTTCAATTGTTTCGCAGCTCTCTATGTATTGCAAAATGATGTAATCAGGGGGGATGTTAGTATAGCTAGTAGTTATCTTATTACCCAAATAATGTAATAAGGGGGGATGTTAGCGTAGCTGTATTTGATTCTTCTATTATTAGGCTATTGTTATTATTTGTTTGGGCTATTGTTATGTTGTTACAACAATGCCTATTCTCGCATAGGAGGTTCCGTATCCTACGGACTATTATCAGGCTACTATGTACTATTAATTTGATCAATGCAATTCTCTTTGTGTTTGCTTGGTCAATAATTTGATATTTTTCAATAATAGAGTTGAGGAATTAAATCAATTGTGAGAATGTCATATTTGATATTCTTTAATAAATGCGTTATTATTGAAAATAATTATAAATTAATTGTTATTCCTAGCAAAATCCTATATTTTCAACTCAAAAATTTATCTAGTGCCATTAGCTCAATCGGTTAGATTCCTTGATTTTGGAGGAGAACGAGGTTCGAATCTTGTCAAAGGATACATGCTTAAATAGCCAACTCCTTGTAATAACACTCTATGGTGATGATGTAGTATGGGTAAGGATGATGATGTAATATGGGTAGGACCTGTTTCAATCCCATTTTAAAAAAATAATAATTTGATTACTCCAATAATATATATTAGAATTTTGTATGGTCTTGCATTTTTATTAAGAGAGAAATTATTACTCGACCAATTACCTTATAAAATTTGAAACACCACAATTGGTTAGATTTATCGCTTTCTAATTTCCTTATGCTTATGTTTCCAAGAGATTGCCTCCAACAATAGCTGATGAACATCAACAATAATCTCATTTTTCTAATCACCACATCCAATTTATTGATAACATTAACGATAATTTACGAATCCCCCTCAATTGAAATAATTTTAATCTTTTTTCAATTACAATTTTGGTCCCTATAAGACATGCCCTAGTCAATGCATAGTTGTTAGTTAAAGTTCCATATAATTTCGTGGGGAGAATTTTACCTTCATTATTTTGGAAAACACCACCTCCACCAACATTTCTTGGATCTCCTTTGAAAGCTCCATCAAAAATAATTTCGATAAACCCAAATTCTAAATATTTTTATTTTACCATAGATTGAAGCAAATCCTTTGTGTTAACTCCATTGTCACAGATGACCCTTCTATGTATATTCAAAACTTATAATGAGGAGACTAGCATTTTTATTTTGGTGCTTGAGACTTTTTGTTATGAGCACCATGCACCATGTTTAAACATTGTACAAGGGAGGCAATAATATGGTTCCAAACTTGGGCATGATTTTAAGATTTATTTTTAAAAATTAAATATTTTTTCAAGATAAAAATTCCAATAATTAATGGTAGGATCAATTCCCCATAGAATGTACAATGCTTTAGCTTTAAAATAATTAATCTATTATTCCATAAACTCTTTCAATGTTGATGGAGTTGTCCAATATATTTTCATAATTTTGAAAAAGCAATCCCAAATGGTGTAAGCACAAGTACAATGAGGAAGCAAATGGTCTAATATTTTTAGATCCTTCTCACACAAGGCACACCTGAAAGGTCTATGATATCCTCTTCTTTGTAGACTCTCCTATAAGAATCTTTCTTTGTATCGCTAACCAAAGGAATATTGAGGCCTTAGGGAGTGCCTCTAATGATAAAAATTTCTTCTAGGGCAAACTATTGGGAATAGAAAATTATGATTGATTTGAATCCTCATACCCAACTTGACCAAGTATCCACCATATTTGACAGGTTTCAAACCAACTCATCCTTCTACATAAAATAGGCAAATAAAACTCTTGTAACCTCTTTTAAAACTCATATGTTATTTATTTGAGTTCCTCTCCTTCCAACCAGGTGACCAATAGAAATGTGACTAATATGAATCCATGATCTAGAGTTGTTGCTCAAATTAATATAATATTTGACCTTTGGATCTTTACAAGCTAGAAATTCTTGAGCCAATGGTTTTTATATTGAATTAAGAATAAGAGGATAAGGATTCAACTAAGCATTAGCCACAAATTTATAGAATTTTTCTCATTGACTAACCATATAATAGGTTTCTTGATCAATTGTAAACTATTTGATATCAAGTTCCATGTTGGCAAACCTTTAGGAAGGGTTTATTTCTTGAATAATTTCATTGCATCAAGAGAACTTACATAATTTTGAAGTAACATTTTCACCGAAGTCTTTCCTTGATCTTTGGATAATCTCCAACCAAGTTTTTCCCTTAAGGACAAACTCATAATTCTATAATTTTTCAAATATGCCCCTTTAATATTCTTTCCTTTGCAACCCTATCCCACATATAAATATAAAACTTAAATTTTACCTCACATTCTTTTCAAAGATTTTTTTGAATTTGATCAAATTATGTTATACTTGTTGTTAATATTAAAAGTGACATCATATGCAAAGGAATGGATTGCAATGTAGTCTTAATAAGTTGTAGCCTTTTAGCAATGAGTAAGAACTTACCTTTCCAATATGCAAAATAAGATTTCATTCTATTAAAAATTAGGTCCCAAAGCTCCTTTTCTTATTTATGGAACAAAAGGAATATCCAAATACATTGATTAAAACTTTCCATTTTATTTTTTATCAAAGGATGAAAAAAGGGGTTTGTTAAAGTGCCGCAATCCTTTTATCGAAGTCTCCTAGACAAAGATGGACACATAACTGCATCATGTTACAAACAAAATAAAAACCAACCATAATGCTATATCTAGAAACTATAGCATTGCTTCATTTAACTTTGCTTATACTCCTTCAATTAATGACTTTGATAAAAAGCTATATTAAAGCATCTACAACAGAATCAAAACAAAAAGCACCCAAAATAGGGCCACAAAATTTAGACCTCCCTCTTATTCATTTGGACCAAAGAAATGCATCTACGACATCCCAATCCTAGCAAAGAATATCCAA
Organism: Wollemia nobilis; assembly: GCA_028583015.1. Classification (NCBI taxonomy): domain Eukaryota; kingdom Viridiplantae; phylum Streptophyta; class Pinopsida; order Araucariales; family Araucariaceae; genus Wollemia; species Wollemia nobilis. Next base: position 310,426 of record JAQPPZ010010269.1, on the reverse strand, counting down.
ACGATCTTTCACATTATCCACAATATTATTTACGTCCTATCTTGATGGATAGTCTTAATTTCAATTTCTTGAAATGTTGAAATAGAGCTAAAGTTAGTTGATTTCCCTGTTGGCTCAACACTCATCACATCCTCCGACATTTAAAATTTCTCCTTATGCAAAATAGTCGTTTCCACCTTGACTTTTTCCTATTTCTCAATGGATTGATCACCCTCAATTGATTATTTTGTCTTCATAGACTACCTCTTTAGTATGAAGTGGATAAAATACGACTAGACACAAGGACATATAAACATTTAGACAACTATATAACTAAAAAATAGATAGTTTTCATATTCTAATTTTTCTAGAGATCATCCATAGCAACATAAATGAATCTCCATTGACACCTAGAAAACCATAAACCTCCAAATGAAACAAAGGATCTTGAGAAGCTCATTAAACATGCTAACTCTCTCTAAAAATAACCAATCAACAAAAAATAAACTCATAATAATAAAGGGCAGACATCAACTAGTTAACTACAAAACCATTTTGGGATCTAATACTATTCTTTTCATGATTAGTTTTACTATTTACTACTCTTTTCACAATTATCAAGAACATAATATTTCTCTTGATTAATAATAGAGTTCAAGGTATCAATAAATATGACTTCTTCTAGTTCCTTTCAAGGTAAAAAAATGAAAAAGCAAATGATAGCAGTACACTGGTATACGAAAGGAGAGAAACTTAGCACAAAAAAAATTATCAGAAAAGAAATTTTAACATAATGACATACACAAAAAAACTTTACAAGCACAATTGCAAAAACTTGAAATGCTCTGTAAACACGTTTTGCACCTATGTGCTTATCAGTACGACTGATGAAATTTTTTACAACCACACTTATGTGTATAAAAATAATTTCGATCACACGTGGAGACCAATGATCATACCACATGGCAAAAATCAATTATACCTATGGAAGCGTGATCTAGGGATATGCCAATAATAAATGGCAGTGATAGCCAAGATCCGCTAAAGTACTCGCTAAACCTTCTTCTAAGTGTCATGAAGAATAACAAAGTGGAATATATCTAAAAGCTGGATAGTGAGCCACTAGTTATTAATTACAATAATTAATATTGCATGAAATTTAAAAATTTAAAATTACACAAAATTCTAAAAATTAAATATTGGATGGGTGACTACACATCCTTATAAGAGTAAATAATATAACAAAGTGGGATATGTCCAAAAGGTGGACAGTGATAGCCACTTGTTATTTATTACAATAATTAAATTTACACAAAACCCCAAAACTAAAATTGTAAAAACAATTTTACATGGGTTACCATGTTTTAAACAAAGCATTTGACTGCATCAACAAATGGCATAGAGTTGCATCAACAACTAGCATTGTTTTCCTTGAACGATTGAGATTGAACGTGATGAAAACTAAAAGATTTTATTTTTGCAAAGTAAGTTCCTCAAAGACTTGCTATTTTCCCAACATATAATTCCTTTGCCAAAATGTGATAATTTTTTATCTGCGGCACAAGCATCAAACAAAGGATTAAAGGACTAAAAGAACTAGGGACCCACCAAGCATACTAGAAAATATGCAAAGAATTAGAAAACTGTTCCCTTAATTCTAGTTTCAACAATATTGGATGAAAGGGTTTGAGGCCTCTTCTAGCTTTCAAATTTAGGATAGTTTCCCAATATCCTTGCTAACTCTAGTTAATTTCTAGTTACATAAAATAAATCAAGAGAAAATAAATATGAAAATTAAATGAGTAAATGTAAATTCGTAAGTTTAAGGTATAAGAATAGCCACAAGCTTACTGTAGTGGTAATGGATTTGGAATTTCTTTTGGAGGATTAAGGTTCAAACTGTACTTAGTATGAGGGGACTAGGATTCCTCATAAAAATCTATGTAAACTCATTGAAAAATATTAAGGTATACAAGGTTAAAAATAAATACAATTTAAAGCATAGCAAGAAGAGCATGTTATCAATCACATAATAAGGATAACAACAATAAATTCCTCTTAAAATGAGTAGGAACTATGAAAGGAATGATGATATAGGTAAAATGGTTGTGCCTTTATTAACATGCATCCCAATTTGGGAGGTTAGTGCCACTAATGTAAAGCAAAATATTTATCAGTTTCTCACCAATATCATTAATACAAGTTCACAATGTGGTCTTCACAAAGTATAGCTCCAAATTTATCAAGGCTAAAATATTTTACCATGGAGCTCGTGCCTCCTATTTATAAGAGGATTTTACCCTTAATTTCCCTTGGGTGAGAAATTCTTCAAGTAAAGTAAAAATTTGGGGATATTTCTAGCAAAATGATGCACCTCCATATACTACGTGCCTCTAATTATACCACTAAATAAATTATAAGTGTTCTAAAATAAGTTAAGATTCCACAAATGGCAAAGCATAATTTTAAATACCTTCCTCAGAATCAATGCTTCTCTTTTTACTCCTCTATTTATCCATGAGTTATTCACTCTATGAGGTAAGAAAATTACTCTAGTTTTCTAGATTTTGCTAATATGTTTTAGTGATTCATTGCTACAAGCTACCAACTTCTTCCTACTAGTATATTGATTCCTTAAGCAAATCAATCCTCATTCTCAAATTTTTAAAATTTAAGGAGTTTTAAAAAAATTGATTAACTGATTCAAATTGTTTTGCAATCTTCCAAAATGTCAAAATTCCTATGGTAGTGCTTTGTCAGTATGTCTATCATACTTAATTCTTATATACACACAGAACCCATATCAATATTTATAAAAATCCTTAATTAGAAACCTTTATCAATCTCATTTTCTCTTCACACACTAAAAGGTTCTAATAAAAGGTGACCCTAATAAATCAACAAGATTTAGAAATTGACCATGTCTTAAAAACATGTCCTAAGAATTTATCAAATATCTCTTGATTGACTGGTTTTGCTTCTTCTCTAAATTCTATATCATTAATTTATTGAAGGGATAGTTTGTAAATTTGGCAAAGGTGATGTTGTCAACATGACATTATCATCCATGGTATGGCCAATTCTAATGGCTAATCAATAGCTAGCAAGAAAAAAATGAAGATAGGATTTATGGAAGGGTCTATTTGTTATCACAAATTACCACATAGGTCCCCATTATATCAACCAACTAGTTGATCTACAAGAGACGAGCAATCTTAGTCTATAAAACCCAATAGATACCAATCCACCTAGAGATCATGTCATACATCATGCTAACATTAGTAAATGGAATATATATTTTTTAACTTCATAAAATTTTGAATTCATGCAAAGGAAAGTTATGTGGCATGTGTGAGAAAAGGGTGTTAACTTAAGTATTAATAGTAATGAGACTACAAATAACTTATGTAATCCCTATAAAGTGAATTTATTATGGTTGATAATTTTAAGAATATGCATGTAATATAATTTGGAGTAGAAGGAAGATTATTTAAGGGAAAATAAAATATTATGACTCACCATAACATACCAAATCCATTGAAGTACCTACCATAGACTTTAGTACTGACTATAACCTCCACCTAATAACAAATTTTTATCAAAATTAATGTTAGTCCATGTGCTAAAATTCAAAAGGAAATATGACTATAGATTTAGTTTTGAGGGTTTTACTTAAGTAAATTTAGTCATTAGATGCCATCCTTAATAAGTTAAATATTTTACGGTGTGTATTGTCTAGTTGTAAAATTAGAGTTGTAGAAGAAAGGGTGACAAATTAGAAAATTAGAGCCAAAGAATGCAATTAGGTAAGATTCTCAACAAATTAATCTTTCCATTATTGGATGATCTTGATTCACAAGACTCTTCAAAAGGATCACAAAATATTCCAAGGTTCAAGTTTCACTAATTTGTTGAGTTTCAATTCACTAATTAGTAGTTAGTTGATTGAATGAGAAGTGAAAGTGGTCAATTATGTTAAGTATTCAAATGTCTCAATCCGCTAAAGGAATAAAGAAATAAAAGTTTTAAAATTCACCAAGTCCCAAAAAAAACCTATCTACTCACGCCAATAAGTTGAAATTCATCATTAATTCACTAATATATGTTTATGTTAGCCAATGCCATCATTGAAATACATAGATCCATTGTTTGCTGAAAAATCATTAAGTTGATGACATTGATTTACTTATTGAAGGTATCAAATCACTGATTTGGTGAGAAAATGATCAGTGAAACAAAAAAGATTGCAGAGTTTGATTGGCATGCTATTATAATTAAATATTCTTATCATTGCAAGTCATAAATCATCATCCTACAGTCCACTATGAGTCCACTCTTTTTAAGTCCCTAGGTATTGCCTACAGTTCAAGCCATTCTCCTTCTGTTTCTCATCCCAGATTAGGTGCTCATTGGACTCCTCCTCCTGAAGGATGGCTTAAACTCAATTATGATGGTGCTTCCATAGGTAATCCAGAGGCTGCAGGTACCAAGATCACACTAATCAACATTTTTATCATTGCAAATCATAAATCATCTTTCTATCATAACAAGTTGATAATATTGTATGTCATAAGATGATCATCACATCATCCTTTATAAATTCAAATAATCTACCATATTTTTTTCAACATTATCTAAATGCTATGTTTGTTATATACATTGAAACACTATTAATAAAAATACAATACAATAATATTAAAATTACTTAAAGCAGTTTAGTTTAAATATTTTCATAACATTTATTTAAAAAATATTCATTTATATCTAAAAACCAACCCTTGGTCGTTTAGTTTCTTTGATATACTCAACATTATTTTTATTTGAAGATATGTGCAACAGGGAATACCCATTGAATTGCAATTCATATTAATAGTTATTCTTTGCCGACGTGATGAAACAGGATTTAAGGTATTAGAGTTAAGGGTTGGTAAATTATTTTGTATAAATAAAAATGAGACGGTGTGTCCATGTGGCTTTTCAACAACTCAAACGGTGCATCCATTCAAAATTATTTTGTAAATAAAAATGAGACTAATAGGTGCATCATTCAAAATGTGTGGCTTTTCAACAATTCAAAGAACATGACATTGAAGCACACGCAATTTATTTAAACAAGGGTGACAGACTTTTATTTTTATTGTAATATTTATTTTTATTTGAAGTTCTTTAATTTGTGAAATGGTTGACAACATAGATATAAGCTTTTAGGAAGCTTAAGCCTATTCAATCTATTGAATCTGCTGGGTTTTTTATTGATCTTTTTACCCATCCTTTTGTTTTTATTAAATTTTTTTATTCTTTGTTAGGATCTTTCGTCATTCAGTGAGCCTGATTTGTTTGTTTGAAGGAACACCAATTCATTTTCGACTAAATTTCTGTTCAACCAACCACACTAAAATTTGATTTTTCAAGGAGATGCTGCTGAAAATGAAGAAGAGGGACATAAAACTTGCACTATCTGAAATACCAGAGCATGTGAAGGAGGAAATATTAGTTCTGCTTCCTGTGGATACAGTTGAAAGTTCCAAGGAGTGGAACGCTCTATTGTCTTCTTCACATTCCAAACAGGAATCCATTGTTATTATTGTGCAGATATGGGTGTGAGGAACTCAAATATGCAATGTATTGCTTCTCCTACTGTAGATGGAAGATCAAAAACTTTAAAAACTTTTCATGGGGTAAACCTCTTATCTTTTGGTTGGGATCAGCTGCTGGACAACTTCTAGCGACCACCGAACATGTTACATCAAGGCTCTTCAAAAAAGATTTTGTCTTTATAATCCACTTAACAAGACATTATTCTTGACCTGCCCATGATTATCAGTTTTAGTTCAGACATTATTCTTCACAATGGATTGCTTTTCTGCGCTTCCTGTGATGTGAATAATTTTATTATGGTTTTCGAGTATAAAAGCACACAGGAATACATACCAGATGTGTGTATTTTGCAGTTTCCTCGGCAAGCGCATAATCATAATCGACTTGGTTGCAGAGAGTTGTTATTTGCATGTGGCTCTTCCATGTTATTTGCATGCCACTTATGTTCACGTATGAGCGATTCAATTATCTGGGAGCTTCAATTTTAATCAAAGGATGATTACATTTGGAAGGAAATCACAAAGGTTCCTCCACATATCTCAAAATTGTTTAGTGGTTGTAGGTCAAATGAATTGGTGGGGGTTGGTGAATTTATTTGTATTACAGGATATAATTGTAGAAAGAAGCTGATAGTGGCAGCATACAATATAAGAGAGGATTCTTGGTTGATTCTTCCTCCTGCTCCAGTTTCGTTCCTCCACCCATACAAATACTAAGTTGGAATATTAACAAGCCGGAAGAAATATAATAAATATTTTTTCACTGCCCCGGCTTTCCATCGAAGGCCTGATATTCAATTGAACATGAAGGAATCTTAAATTTGAAATAACTTAGAGTTGTTATTTTTACAACTCTAATTATTATTTTTTAGATTAATTAATTTTTATCTTTATTGAATAATTATAGTTGATTTTATCCATTGAATGTAGTCTGTTGATTTATAGATAGCAACTGCTAATGATGGCTAAATATAAATATAGTTTTAATATATTTTATTAGTATTTTATTTTAATATTTAATAATTATAATAAAATAAAAATGTTAAGAAAGTGTAATTATTAAAATTAATTTTCATGGTGTTTTTAAAAGACATTTAGGAAATAATGATGAAGGTGGTATTTTTAGAAATTATTTAACACAAAGTCCTTCTCATTTATTCAAAATTATAAGGAATTTTCACTAATTGATGGACTGAATAGGAGTTGTGTGCAGGCAATCTGCAGATTTCTTCCCTGAAATGAAAAACCCTTCCAATATAAAACTACAAACCACACAAACGCATGGAAGAATAGAACATAACAGGGTATTTTTTATATATTAAAACATAGCATATACAGAGGACAAAAGGAGCATTGGCTGCTGCTAACAGAGAAGAAGCATATATTCAACAGCTGATAAACAACCAACTGCAACTATTGCTCTTCAGATTTGCAATGTTCCAGGATGATCTCTCCAACATTGATTAACTCCCTGATAAAATGATAACGAGTGTCTATGTGCTTGGTTCTCTTGTGAAAAACTAAGTTCTTTGAGAGTGCTATTGCTGAAGTATTATCACAAAATATCCTTGTTGGCTCCTCTTGCTTGTGTCCCAATTCATTTAAGATCCTTCTCATCCATATAGCTTGGCATGCTGCTCCTGTTGCTGCCACATACTCAGCTTCAGCTATAGAGAGGGAGACTATTGGCTATTTTTTAGAGGCCCATGACACCACACCTGATCCAAGGTGAAACACATAGCCTGAAGTGCTCTTCCTATCATCTACACTACCTGCCCAATCACTATCCGTGTACCCACTTAGCTTGAAATAATTTGTATTTGTGTATAAAATACCGAACTCCTTGGTTCCATTGACATATCTCAATATCCTTTTGGCTGCTTGGAGGTGAGTTGCTTTTGCGTTTTTCCATGAATCTAGAGATTAAGCTCACAACATACATTATGTCTAGCTTAGTGGCTGTTAAATACATCAGACTACCTATAATTCTCTTGTACATGGTTGGATTCACACTCTTGCTCCAATCCTCTTTTCTCAGTTTCAGTCCCATAGCAACTGGAGTTGGTGTTGGCTTGCAAGTTTCCATTTTAAACCTCTTCAAAATATCAGTAGCATATTTAGTTTGAGAAATAAAGATGCCATGCTCTAATTGCTGAACCTCTATACCAAGAAAGTACCTTAACAATCCCAAATCAGACATTTCAAACTCATGCTTCATCTCATGTTTAAACTCAACCACAATTTCTTCATCATTTCCCATAAAAATCAGGTCATCCACATATAACACAACAACTAAAAACTTGTCATTACTTGCTTTGATATAAAGAGTATGCTCACCTTCACACTTGCTGAAGTCATTGCTCATGAAATAGGAATCAATTCTATCGTACCATGCCCGTGGTGCTTGCTTAAGCCCATACAGTGCCTTCTTGAGCTTGTACACCTTATTTTCTTGGCCTTCAATCTCATACCTAGGTGGCTGCTCTATATACACTTCCTCCTTCAAGACTCCATTTAGAAATGCTGATTTAACATCCATTTGATGGACCTTCCACTTATGTTGGGCTGCAATTGCAAGGACTGTCCTCACTGTCTCCATTCTTGCCATTGGGGCAAAGGTTTCCTCATAATCTATGCCATATTGCTACTTATAGCCTTTCACAACTAGTCTTGCCTTATGTTTTTCTATATTTCCTTCAACATTATACTTGGTTTTATAAACCCATTTAACACCTATAACATCTTTGCCTTGTGGGAGATCCACCAACTCCCATGTGTCATTCTTTTCAATCGCTGCAATTTCTTCATCCATCGCTGCAATCCACTTCTCTTCTTTGACAACCTCTTCAAAATGTACAGGATCCTCCATTTGAGAATAAAAGGCAAATAACAAACTTGGTCCAACATTGCTATTGACTTCATCTTGCTCATATAACTCATTTAAACTTCTGTACTTTTGTCTTCTCAGCCTTGCTAAAGTCTGATCTGATGAGTCACTTGAACTTGTGCTATTTATTGGACCTGCTGAAGACATTTGTTGTCCACTTGCTTGACTATTTTCTTGCAATATTGGAGCTGCTCTTATGCTTGATGATGATGATGATTGAGAGGAGCATTGCTGATATTGATTTGGTGTGGGTGGAGTCACGGATGGAGTGTTTACTACAACCATATCCTCTTCAGTACCTACAACATTCACAGTCTTCTCTACACTTCCATCCCATGCTTCCTCTTCAACAAATTTTACATCTCTGCTGGTTATAAACTTCTTTGTCACTGGATTGTAAAGATGATATGCTCTTGATTGTTCAATGTACCCTATGAATATGCATTTCTCTCCCTTGATTTATCTTAGGTACCCATGTTTAAAGGTAGATCTTCAGATGATATGGGGGATCCAATTGTGGAGAGATTTGCTAAGAAACTAATAGGATGTAAATGAGCTCTTCTTAGTCAAGTGAGGAAAGCACTTTTGGTAAAATCCTCTCCAAAACATCTTGATCTATTTTATGTCCCTCTTTAAGATGTTGACTAAATTATGTGATAGAATTGAATAGATTCAAAGAAATTATATATATATTGTTTCAGAGGATAAAAGGTGTTTGTCAATGGTAGTTTGGGAACATGTGTACTAAAAAAAAAAAATAGGGTGTTTGGGTTTGCGAAGACTAAGAAAATTGAATAAATCCCTCTTGGGAGAGTTTGGATGGAAACTAAGATGAATGAAGATTATTCAAGCCAATTACCTGAGAGATGCTACTAATTTTTTGGAGGAAAAGAACTTTTCCAAGGGCTTCAACTTTTGGAATAATATCCAAACTATCAGATTGTTTCTGCGATAAAGTTTATAATGGAAAATTAGGAAGGGTAATAAGGTTATTTTCTAGAAATATTCATGGCTTAAGAGTATTCCCCTTAATAAAAACTTAGAATTTTTTATCCTAGAAAATGAGGTTTCACAAATTTATGAGGACATGGTTGGTGATTACATTTTAAAGGGAGAGACTAGAGCTAGATGGAAATAAATTGAAGTTGAAAGCTTGGACCAAAGAAGAAACTAGGTTCTCAACAAGTTGAATAGGATAATGTAGGTTTATTCCTTGAACAACCTAAACACTTAGGATTCTAGGTGGTGGAAATTATCAAAACAAGAGATTTATTTATTCAAATATGGTTACTATTTTCTTGAAGAAGAAGGTCCTTTTTGGCTATTGACTTTGAATATTTGGTTAGAGAATATTACTCCTAAAGTTTATTTCTTTAGGCTCATCTGCTAAAATAAGATCCTTACTATGGATAACCTTATGAAAAAAGGTTTTAAATTTTCAAATAGATGCAACCTTTGTGAATGTATGTTGGAATATTTTAACCATTTGATTCTGACCTACCCCTTTGCTCAAGAAGTCCATTTGATTCTTAATATATTCTAGGTTTTTTGGGTCTTCCCCAATTTGCTTAGTGATCTACATCTCCAATGGAAGTCCCATTTCAAAAGTAAGATGCTTAATACTTATTGGGATTTTAGTCTTCCTCACTCTTTATGAGCTCTTTGGAAAGAATGAAATAGCCACATTTTGAAGGGAAAAAAGGTACAATTTTACCATAGCCAATAGGATTGTATCTCTTACTATGGAGAATGCTAAATTGATTAAGTGGAAATATGTCTAATAATTAAAGAGAAAAGGTATGATTGTAGCTGATTGAGATCTTGATCTAATGACAAGTATGCTTAATCCTCCTAAAAATATTTTAAGAATGTAAACAAAATAGACCCCCATCTAGGTGGTATATTGTAATTGAACTTTAACAGGGTGGTTAAAGTGAATCTTGGACCTATTAGGATTGGAGGTCTAATAAGGGATGATAATGGTAATATTCTAATTGCTTATGCTGAAGCCCTATGGGACTAGTTAAGCCAGTTTAAGGAGGCTCGTGCTATGTGTGTGGGAATAAAGTTGGTGAATAATATTTAGGTTAAGAAAGTAATTATAGAAGGGGATTCCCTTAACATGATTAATCTTATGAAAAAGATACAAAAATTAACTGGAACTTAGCCTCTATGATGAATGAAGCTTGATATAATATTGTTAGAGTTAGAAGTATATTACATTATTTAGGTACATGGCTATGTATCATCTTAGGTGCATTATTATATTAGGAGTTACTTGGGGAAGAAGAAATATATGCATAAGTGTAAGAATGTGCAATGATGTAAAAGGACATGTGTCCTTCATGCAGTTAGGAAGAGTAAGGCCCAAGTAACTCATCTTATTATATATAGGGCTCATTGTAATGAAGGATGTATCCTCTATGTATTCACTAATAGAGAGATCTATATGTTGTATTCTCCATTTTTGTGAGCCTTCATTAATGGTTGTTGCATGTGTTATTCCTGAAGCTTTTCTTGTCATTCTCATGCTTATTAGTTAGCCATTATCATAGTTATAATATTATTTGCTTATTTCATTACTTGTGGCTTCATTTCCTTTTAGTTTATAGCTTCAAAATCTAACATGGTATCAGAGCACATGGTAGATCCATAGGAAATAGGAAAAGCCACAAAAGGTGCAAAAATCGAGACTTCCTAGGAGGTCATCCATCCGAGCACTACTCCAACTAAAAATGCTTAACTATGGAGTTCTTTGATGGGTTGAAAAAATTATACCATTAGAAAATTTTGAGTTTTGAATTTTGATTGCATGGAGGACTAAAAAAAAAAATCAAAGGCCTTGCAGGCCTTACATTGAAAACCCTCTTTTTGAGGTTTTTTGGGTTCTATATTTTTCAGTTTTAGGAGCACAAATTTTACAGAAATTACAATGCATATCCACCAAAGGGGACCCTTGAACCTATGGACGAATGATGTCCACCTGCATCACCTAGAGTTGCTATTATAGCCATCAAAATTTATCGATGCATGATGTACCTATTCACTTATGTGCACTGTTTCTAGACCCAACAACCTTACTGTGCACCTTCCATTCCTATGCATGAAATTTTTCAAATTGCCCATTGTAGATACATGCCACCATGCTTCAAATTATTTTGTTCTTCATTCCTATTTTTTTTTTTTTGAGAGCAAAACCATCACTGTGCCAAACCAAGGTTGATCCTACTATTTTGGATGCTTCACTACTACTATATTTTCTTTCATGACAATAAAATCTTATCTCACCTTATTTTGGCCATGAATTTAGAAGGGACCCTATGTAGTGTTTCTTGTTATTTTTAGAACCAACGTGGAAAAGGGGTCACCCTTTATTATGTTCATCTATGTAGATTGCATAAACCCTCATCAAATTTCTCCTCGAATAGTGTGATTCCTACTGTCTCTCTCCACCTGCTCTCAGTGCTACTCACGAGAAACTAAACTATTATCCACTACCTACCCATTCCTACCATGGAATTTCCTTAAAATTCCATACCTGCATCCTAGCTTATGCAAAGGATTACCTATTGCAAATAGCCGTTACACATCCATAAATCTGTTGTATAGAAAAAAGAAGGTGTTAACAACATTGCGAATAACCCCTACCATTCTTGGTTGAACTAATACATGTACTCCACATGGCACTTTTCTTGCTCAACCATTACATTCCAAAAAAGGCATATTGCTTGAGAATTTCAAAATAAGGCGGTCAAACGTCAACATTGGAAGTGCACTATTTCAAAGGTAATAAAAAATTATCTTATCTTAAATAATTTGCAAATGGTATAAGATATTTCATGAGCTCAAGTTTTTATAAAGGAGAAATAAGGTTGAATTGGTTTAATAGTGCAACCTTACAATATTTGCTTTCATTAAAAATTAAATGGGAGATATAAGGTGATTAACATAAGGTTAAATATTATTGCATTATCAATATTAGAAAGTAATTTTAGCTAAAGAAGCATATCTTATAAATTGCTTGCACTTGTCTTGCTCAATCATTACAGTTCTAAAAAGGCATCTTGCTTGAGTAATGCAAAAAAAGGAGGTCAAACATCAACATTGGAAGTGCATTGTTTTTAAAGGTAATAGAAACTTATCTTTAATACTTTGCAAATGGTATAAGATATTTCATGAGCTCAAATTTTTATAAAGGAGAAATAAGGTTGAATTGGTTTAATAGTGCAACTTACAATATTTGTTTTCATTAAAAATTAAATGGGAGATATAAGGTGATTAACATAAGGTTAAATATTATTGCATTATCAACCTCACAAAGCAATTTTAGCGAAAGGAGCATATATTATAAAATTGCTTGATATTTCATACCTTATAATATTTGTAAATAATTGATTTAGGAGGAATAAGGTTTTCAACATTGGAAAATTAAAATTATTTTGTAAATATTATTATTAATTTATAATATTCCAAATTAGGGAGTTAGAAGGCTTACTACATCAAAACTTAGGATATTGTAATTTAGAAATATTAAACTATTAAAAATTTAATAATTTGGAAGCCAAAAGGGTTTCTACCTCAAACTTTAGAAAAATATTAATTTTGCGAATATTATTAAAACCTAGGGAGTTATAAGGTAGTCAAATTCTAAGGAAACGTCCTATTCAAGAATCTTATTTTTTGAATCCCAATTAAAAGGACCTAATTTTGCTCCATGGAAAAATAAAATTAAGTTATTTTTTATTGTTGAAAAACTTTGGGATGTAGTAACTAGAGAAAGAAAAATTCTGGTAACAAAAACAGGAATTCAAAAATTCCAAAATGTTGATGCTACAACCATGATGTTAATTCTATTTTCTATATCTGATAAAATTGAAGCACATATTAGTGAAGCAGAAACTTGAAAAATAGCATGGGATAAATTATGTACAATATTTGAAGGAAAGAACAAGGCAAATATTCTACATCTACAATCACAACAACATACAATAAAATTTTATGATGGAGAAACCATAGAATAATTTCTATGAAGGATATTAGAATTAAAATCAAAACTGCATACATTAGGATAAAAGGTTGAAGATGATTGTTTGGTTTAGTCACACTTAGAGAAATTCCTAAATCAAGGTTATGCATAGTGTCTATTTTCGTAAAATTAGCTAAAATTAGGATTTTTAAAATTTGGAATTGGCTAATATTTGGGACCCTTGACTAGGGTCCATTAGCCAAAAATTCCTGGGTGCAATTTTTTTTGGGTCGATTCGCCCCAATTTTATAATAACTTGACCATTTTAAGTTTAAATTTTCAACATTGCCCCTAATAATAGTGAACCTTCTACATGTGTTTCGAAAATATTCACTTGGATTTTGAAACCGATTCACCAAATTTTTATAAATATATTTTGGGGCCGGCCCCTTACGCATAACCCTATCCTAAATCATTCAAAGCATTGGTCACATCTCTTCTAGTATCAAACCAAAAGGTGTCATTTGAGGAATTGATAAATATTATTCAACAATATGAACTTGAAAATCAAGTGAAAAGTGAGTCATCCAATAAGGTTCATGCATTAGAAAAAGGATTGTGCACTTCATCACAAAAACAAAAACAAAATAAGTATTGTTATATTTGTGAGAAAGAGGGCCATAATACAAAATCTTGCAAATATAATGCATTGACACAGAAAGCTCAAGATAAAAAATATCCTTACAAAACCTCTAAACATGAATCTTATGGTAAATAATATATGATTTTTAGCAGGTAATGAGAAATCTAGTAAATACCAAAAACTCATAGATTCTAGCTTAGATGATTTGAGTTTAGTTCGTGATTGGTTAGATAAAGCTTATCCAGTTAGCATTGATAATGATAAAGTTTTAAATGATGATAGGGATAGTGATGGTCAAAGTTGTATTGATATTGATAGATCTTAATCTAATGATGCTTTTGGTCATTTTGAAAAATATACTAAAGGAATTGGTTCAAAATTGATGAAGAAAATGCAATATAAGGATAAAAGTTTAGGAAAACATGAAAGAGGAATAAAAGAACCAATTATACCAGAAATAAGATCAAAATATGAAGATATTGGATATACAGGTCAAACTAGTAGCAATGAACAAGAAACTAAATTCATAATACAAAATAGTGCCATCAAAATAGTGACAATATTTGATATAATCAACTGTAGTAAAGGACATAATGGTAAATAGAATTTTATATACAATCACTGTGGTAGACATGGACATACAATATAGAGATGTTGGAATCTACATAGTTGTAATAATTGTGGAGGACATAATCTTTGTCAAAAAACTTGTCTATATCAAGAGAAGAAAAGCCAAAAAATAAAAATAAATTATGAATGGATAAGTATAGATGAATGGAATAATATAGAAAGAATTTTGTACGGTTTCTACAAAAGAAAATCAAGTGATTAGACCTTCTGAACATCTACCAAAATTGAAATAGTGCATCAAATGTTTGATCCAAGTGTCTGTAGTTGTTTTTTGTCCTTTCAGTTAAGCTAGCTCTTTGTCTACCAGAAAATTGGTATTTTGAATTGCTATCTACTAATTACCTATAGAAATATTTACCTCTTATTAGTTTAGTTGGTCTAATTTTAACATCATATTCTTAAATTTTGTTCATTTAACTGACTCTCTTATCATACAATTCTCCTTGAATAACAAAATTTTGGCCATTTGGATGCACCGCATATACCAAAGTCTTACTTTGAAACATAAAATACCTAAACTTCTTTTAGAGATATTGTTATTGCATAGACCTATCTTTCTATGAAATTATATCTTTCTTCATGGCCATGTAGGGTTTGACTCAAGAAAGCTATAGGTCGCTCCTTATTCTCCTTATTTTTTTGAGTAACAACATCATAACTTTCTTCTGCTCCAAATACATAAAGGATAAAGTCCTTGGAGTAATTTCGATCAACCAACATAGGGGTCTGGGCTATTGCCTCCTTGATGTTCTTAAAGGCACTTTTCTAGATGTTTATCCACTTAAAATCCAATTTCTTTTTAAGCATTTCAGTCATGGGTTTAACTATTTGAGAAAAATATTAGATGAAGTTTTGCACAAAGTTGATCTTCCCAAAAAATGATTGAAGCCCCTTCTTGTTTAGTGGTAGCATAAGGGTTAGAATAGTTTTACCCTGTCTGGATCAATATCCAACCCTATTTTAGACTCAACATATCCTAACAACTTTTATTCTTGCATAGCAAAGATTGATTTCTTTAGGTTTAATGAAACCCCAAATTCCCTACACTTTTCAAACACTAGATAAATGTACCAAATATACTTTTTCTTTCTGATGGGAGAACACAATCATTTCATCAAGATAGATAACTATAATTTTTTTGACCAATACCCCAAAATCTAGATCCATTGCTCTTTAAAAAGTAGAACCAAAATTAGACAAACCAAAAGGCATTCATTAATATGAAAAGGTACCCCACTTGGTGGTAAATGCAGTCTTTTACTAGTCTTTATCCTAAACCCATACCTCGCTAAAACAAGAGAATCCATCTGGTAGATATATTTATTTTGCTCTGGCTACAATATGTAGTATCTAATATATCTATGGAATTGGATACTGATATTTCAATGAAGCTTTATTCAGATTCTAAAAATCCACATAAAGATGGATGTCTCCATTTTTCTTCTCACTAGCATTAGAGGTCAATCTTCAGACTAGAACAATTCCTTCAAGTCCTAAAATTTTTAGAGGAAAAGGGTTCTCAAATAAATAAAAGGAGCTAAAGCTAGAACTTATGTTGGTGTATATTAAGCTACATAAAAATACATATAATATGAAAATGCTATACAAATAAGAAATCAATTGAAGTACCAGTTTACAGAACAACTAGTTTTGATTAATTATAGAATATTTATTCATAAATTCTAGTCATCAACTTGTAAATTCTAGAACCAAGGAATGAATATATGCATAAGTCTAGAGAATAGAATTAATACTACAATTCTTTAACTATCCAATATTAGAAATAAGCAACCATTCGAACATACATGTTCTATAAAAAAGTTGAACTAGAGACCAAATATCAATCATTTTGTATTTCTCAAAATACAATATTATTTCATCCATTTAAATTGTAAAATATTAAGAACTAACCCTATGAACTTATTACATTTTAGTATATATAGTTTTCTACAATGAATTCTATTATTAAGGCATCATTGCATTAAGTGTGATTGTTGTTTTGTTAGAAGCCTTGCTAGTCTATACAAGTGCTCAGTAGCATGTTTGTTGTAACCAATTGGTTATGGCTTGATGATGTGGTAGAGTTAAAATTCAATTGAGTAGTAGTGGCCTTGGTGTTTTTATCTAGTTCATTTATCCTTCTAACATTTTTTTGAGCCACCATTAGCATCTATACGAGTGCAATGGTAGTGGTGTAGTGGTTTGTGATCTTACCCAATTAAAGTCTATGATGTTGATTTTCCACCAACGATTAAATTCCTATAGGGTATTATTCTTTGTTTTATGTTTTCCATTGCTTGATGGTCATGTGTTCAGAGCCTTTCAATGAAGGATGGGCTCTTTATTGGTATTTTTATAACTCCAAACGATGGAGCTTAAGTACCCAAATACTCCTATCCCATATGCAAGATATTTGATGGCCATTTGACTTAGCCAAATTTTATCTTTTGCTTTCTACCAACTATTGGGTGATGGATTTTTGGTGCCCATTTTCTACTTGTCTTGGTACAGGACTTTTAATAGTTTTTCTTTACCTTCCATCGAGTGATGGATTTCATGTACCCATTTTACTCTCCATAAAGTACCATTCTTTCAGTAGCTTGGATATTTGGTAAAATAAATCATTTCTACTCTTGTGGGTTTCAAGTGATAGATTATTTGGCACTTATCCTTGCTTATCTTGGTAAAATATTTTTTGCACTTTCATGACTTATCCAAATATGCATTTCTTTCTAATCATGTAGATAGGCAACATGTTTTTTGTGCCATCGCTTCTTCTCTATGGAGGAAAATATTCGACAACCTTGGGACTTAGCCAAAATTTTCCCTATGCTAATTTCACTATTTTGTGATGGATTTTTTAGGGTATATCCTTTGAATGGTAGAGTGCACACTAACACTTGGTGAATTTTGTTCTCTTTTTTGACATCCTTCTAATGCTACATGACACTCTCAATGACCTCCATACTTAGATGATTTATCACCTTGTTTTTCTGTCAATTGACAAGTTTTGTACCCATCCATTTTTTTTGAGGGGGAAAACTTTTGGAGTTGTTTGTACTTCCCTTTTACTTATTACTAGGAAATAAAATTTTGGTACCTATCTTCTTCTATCCTTGGTACAAAACTTTCAATAGCTCCTAGAATTAGTGATTTTTTGCTCATTTTCTTATTACTGAGCTATTGGGTGGTAGATTTTTGGTACTCTTTCACCACTAGGTGGGGTATAATATGTTTTGCCGCTTCCTAACTTAGTCAATTTTTATCCATCTAGATTTCAATCATGCATCAAAGACTTGTGGACCATCTTGAATTGTCTAGATGCAAAATCTTTGATGAATACCATACTTGATCATTTTTCACTTCTTATAAAGCAACATAATATTGGCACCTATTCATCTCTAGTTGGGGTACAAAGTGTTTTATGGTTACCAGACTTAGTGGTTTTCATCCTCTGCTTCTTTCTAGGTACCAAATTTTAGGATCCACCTTTCAATCACCTAGGTACAAAATGATCAATGATTGCTAGACTTAACTAATTTTTTATTTCCTTTATCTTCCATCCAGTGCCCAATTTTGGAGGATCTATCCGTAGCATGCTTGGGAGAAAAATGCCTAGCCTCCTCCACACTTAGCTATTTGGACCTCTGATACTTCCTTTTGCACTTTAAATCAAAGTGCATGTGGGTGATGGTCAAAATTACCCACAAGCTGCCCATTCAAACCTAGAGTTTAAGAGTTTTATATATATATATATATTTTAAGAAATTGTGTTTCATATTTAGCAATTCTTACTATGCTCCACATCTAAATCACATCAATTATAATACAAGGATACATCAAGGTCTTACTCTTGTTGTTATTTGTAACCTTCATGTCCGATAGCCAAGATATTTTCTTAGTTACATTCAACCTCTATAACCCCTCAACCATTATAGTCAAGTCTTCCATACCTATTCAGATTTTATGCATACCTATTCAAATATCCTACATACCATTGAAATGTCCCATTGAAACTTCCCATTTTGTGTGGTTGACTAACTTTATTGTGTAAATGATTTGATCTATCTAAAACCAATATGTTACCCTTCCATTCTATTTCCTCAAGTGTCTTGATGTGCTTTGCTCTATGAAGTCATACTTTAGTAAAAAATAAATTCAAAATTCTCCTCTTAATATGGTATCTTATTCTACAATTTATTTTAAATCCATGTAGGTAATTCTGAAAACAACGTTTTGTTCCTATACAACACAGTAAACACTTTGATCCACTACAACAACTTTAGGTCCCTGCTAGGGAATATTATATTCACATTTCTCAAAAACTCCACGAAACTGAAAAATTATAATGGAAATGCCTTTAAATATTATGATTCTTGAATCTAAAATCATGCTATGTGCACTATAGTTAATAAAAAAAACTATATCCGATAGATAAATAATAATTCTTCACAATTACAAAGATTAATTGGACTTGACTAAATCACAGTTAAGACAAAATTTAACTCACACTAATAGTTACACGACTCTTTGATTAGTCATAATAGAGTCAATTCCAAGTACCAAGCAACCCTTAATGAGCTAAAGTCAATCAAATCCATAAGAATATTTATGCTTTGGTCAAAATTTACCACTCTAAGCATGAGTATTTCCTACTCATAGCACAAATAATGAAACACCCTCATTTTTAGTACACAAGTCTTGTGTCAAGGTTGAGTCAACTTAGTGTGTTGGCCTTGCCAAGTTTGAGCCAAGTACAACTCTAGCTACTATGCTTGCAAGTGTTTTGTTTGGGTCTAATATCCACCTAAATAGAGTTAACCCCTTGTCTATCCCCCCAATTTGGACTTTGTACTATTCCACTAGAAACATGCACAATAAACACTGGATGCAATTAATAATGATAAAAAATAGTTATTCATACCCAATGAAGTAGTTAGACTCTATAAAGAGACTAAAAATCCCATGATATGCTAATATTAAAGGCTTAGGATAAAGGTTCTAATATTTTTTTCTAATTTAGTACTCAATTTAGGTTGCTTTGTGTGCATTTAGTGTTGGATGTGGTATGACACATTCTTTTTCATAAGTGCACATGGCCTTTTGTGGTATTGTGTCTATATAGGATATCCTATATAATTTTTCATTCTCTTTCACACTCAAGGTCTTAAGAACAAGCAATAGAAAAGGAGAGGGGAAATAATGTGCATCATAAAAGGGCTAAGGGTGATATAATTCTTGATACATCAAAGAGCATCTGTTTAGTATGGCTAGGATTTATAGCTTGACATAGAGTTCATAATTTGAATTCTTTTTTATAGTGAAAAAATTGATTCATGTTTAGGGGATGGATCAATATATATAAGGGACCATTACATAATAAAAAATCCAATTTGTAGTGTAAAAAATAATTTCATAATACAAAATATAATCCATAGTGTGGAAGTAAAATCCATGGTGTGGGAGGAAATTTGCAATGCTGATATCAAGGATGAGTAGTGTAGTTGCAAATGGATTAATTTATATGAGATTTTGATAAGGTATAGAAGAACATACCTACCGTGAGCATTATATTACTTGCCCAAGCATTAGGGTGTTAATCAGGTGCACTAGATGTGTGAAAAATGAGCATATGTAAAAAGGAATAGGATGCTTCTTGTATTTATCCTTCTTTTGAGTTAGTATTATAGAAATGCTCTCATTTACTCTAAATTCAAATAACCTAAAGTTCTTAGAGAAGTCATGATTGATGAGGATTGGGGCTTTGGTGATGACATCCTTTACTCCTTTGAAATCCTTCTTATATTTTTTAGTCCAAAGTATGGTTGCATCCATTTCAATGCTTTAGTGCTTTACCTACCCATATATACAATATTAGTTATGAATTTACTATAAATTATATCTGACCTAAAAAGTATAATATTCATTTGACAAAGATGAGTAGAGAAAGGTCCTATATTGGTTTTATTATACCAAGATCTATGGATAGACCATATTTGATACCACATGTCCTAATATTTTTCCTTCTTGGACCATAAAGGTAGACTCCTTATGGTTTAGTGAGATGCCAAAATAAAATTAAAAAATAGATTCCAGATGCTCAATGTGCATAATGATTTTATTTATAAAGATAGTTAAATCATCAAGGTATATAAGAACAATCTCATTAAGTAGTTCTTAGAAGGTGATGTCCATAGTTGGTTGGAAGGTAACCCTATATATGATAACCCAAAAGGTAATATTTAGTAAGACAATTTAACTTATTTGGTGGTAAAATTTATCTTTTTTTTATTATAATCCTTGATCCAAATTTAATTATACCTTGAGAAACCATCTAAGAGTAACATCATTTATGATCTAGATATTTTTTGCAAGATTTGATCAAAAGTAAGCAAAAACAACGATCTTTAAATGAAGCCATATTGAGAATCCTAAAATCAACATACAACCTAATATTACCATTATTTTTATAGTCTAGTACCAAGTTATCGACCCAAGTGAAGTATTTTATTGGAAAGATGATCTAGTCTTGTAGGAGTTTGAGAAGCTCATTTTTATAATGACTTCAATCTTGGGGAACACAGGTCTTTGTTTTTTTCATAAAAGGCTTTGCACTAGGTTCAAATTTAGTGGTATGCTCTATGGTATTTTTGCCATATACCTTCAAATCATTGTAGGAACAATCAATAATACACCTATATTTCCCATAGAGTTTATTAAACAAGTAGGATTCCTCTTCATTATACTCCTTGCCTAATGATAAATTATTACCCTTAATGATCTCAACAAGGTGGTAGAAGGATGCTTTTACCTTAATGTTTGGTTTATTTATGATATTATTTTGATCAAATAGGCTCTCTAGTATTGTTAGATATTTTTGTAACTAATTGGTCAGTAGCAATATCACCCCATATTTCATATTATCCTTGTATTCATTCTTGTCTTTTGCAAGTTGCTCTTCTTTGATGAGAAACTCAATGATATGTTTGTCATTATTCAATACTTGTTAATGGTTAACATGATTATGGATTTCTAGTCTAAAAACTACTTCCTTCTCCTTTAGGTTTTCTTAAACACCATCAATAGGGTTAAAATTTATTGTCATAGATGCTAGTTCATCTATTTTAGTGTTTAGTTATTTGGGAATTTATTTCATATTGTAAGTGTTGAATCTTTGTAACAAATCCTAGAATTTGTGCTTACAAGACTTTCGATGCTTTATCTTTGTGGAATACTATGAAATAATTTGATTTACTACTAGATCTAAGTTACCAAATACATTGATATTCTTTATTTTTATCTTTTTAGATTTCATCAAATTGATGCATAATATTTTGTGTTTAGCCATATTATTGGTGTAGTTAAATAATAGCCTACAAGAAAAAATTATTTTCTTTCCCTATGGATAGATGAAGTGATTTCCTACACCAACTATATTCTTCATTCTTACATCATCCACATGCATTATCCATTTTTTCATAGGCCCTTATACCTATAAGTTGGTTAGGGTAGGGATATGGATTGGTTCTTCATATATCAAATAATTCTCTACCTTGGTCTCTTCAAATATCATCTATGAATCTATGTCTTCTTGGAGTACACCAAAAATCATATATATCTCTAGGATTTTATCATTATCTAGGACATCATCATGCACAAAGTTAAACAATTCATTCTATCAATTCTATTATGTATATTTTTAATATTTTATCATGGCACCTGATCCTTGGTGAAGTAAGGATTTTTTTTCTTGGATATAAAATTTATAATTATTGTCATCCACTATTCTTTTTCCATTATCTACTTTCTATGTTATTTGTATTTTCCAAGTTATTCACCATATCCAACATGTATTTCATATCAAACATGCAGTGCTCAATCATGGCATTAGTATCACTGTTAGCTTATGCTAAACTGGGTAAAGTTAGTAGTTGAGGATAGAAGGTAGAAGTTGATGGGAAGCTTTGTCCTAGATGTTTTACGATACATGGATAGTTGCATTATCAATATTTGGGTGTTTGAAAGGGTGAAATGGAAGGTGTAGACCTAGTGATTTATGGATTTTTGGGTGACATGAACAACACAGGTCATAGGTGAGGATGAAATTAATTTTCTTACCTAATAAAATATATCTTCTATGTGGACTACCTAATTAAAAGCTAAAACTCAAGGCATATTATTATCATTACAAACCATTATTGCAAAATTAGATTACAAACCCATGAGTACCACTTACGATGATTTATTTATTATTATTATTTTTTTTAAGCAAAAAACCCCTTGTGGGGCCGCCTTGGTCTGAGAGACCACGAACAGGGGGGGTCTACACCGTCAAAGTCACCCGGGAGTCGCACCCAACCCCTACTCGCACCAACATTATCAATTAGATTTTGGATACCCAATTCAACTTTTTGGTAGGGTGGAGATTTGAACCTGGGACCTCCCTTGGAGGATTACCCTCTCCTCTCCAACTCACCTACAACACCTGGGTCACTTACGATGATTTATTAGTTAAGCTTAAGTTTGTAGGTTTTATTATTTTCTTTAATTTCTTCTATGTACCCTATGTACCATGTGAATATTCTTATAGATAATTTTCTTGTTAGATTGTTTCTAGACATAGGTTTTTTATCTTATTAACATGTTATTTAGATTTTATATTGCTAGATATATCTTATCTGTTTTGTTATCTCATCAAAATTTAGCTAGTTTGTTGCTTGTTAGTTGTATGTGTTTATTTAAGCATTGCTGATTATAAAAATTGTAGCTTCATATTTTTTAATTTATTTTGGTAAACACTTATTGAATCAATAAAACCATACAAGAATTAGAAAATACCAAAACAATAACCCTTACAAGGACCAGAAGAAAGAGACCCCCAAAACCAGTAAGCACCCCACCAAAAGACACCCAACAAACAACAACCTCAACCAAGCATATATGCAACAAGAAAGTTAGCAAGATGATGAGAACAATTCAATGGGAGCTAATACCATTCCATAATATTCCAATCTTATTGAAACTCAAAAACCCATTTGGATAAACAATCAACCACATGATTCCATTCCCTGGGAATATGAACAAAGAAAATAAACTCTAGATATCGATAAATTTGAATAATCTACCGAGATACTAATACCAGCTACCAATGAACATTATAAATATTATGAGTCTTCAACAAGTTAATAATAATTTGAGATTTTGAATCATAGATTATCTTTCACCATCACAAAACATAACCTTTTTCCAAAGCAAAATTAATAGCAAGGGCCTCCATATAATTATTAGTTTTCTTCCCCTTATGATAGGAGAAAATGAAAAGAGCTCCACCACTACTATCTCTGCCAACACCACCAATATATGCATACCTAATATTCCCTCTAAAAGAGCCATAAATATTAATCTTAAATACCTCTCGAGGTGAAGGATGCCATCTACCATATCTTTGCACTTTTTTATTGAGGCCTCTCCTCCCGAACAATAAAAATGACGAGGGCCATTCTCCACTAAACCCAGGTCCTGCATCATCAAAATATCAGACTGCTCTAAAGGAAGACTGATCTAACATTTATAAGAAATAGTTTCTTGAATCATATCAATAATCTTCTACCAAATTTGACAAATAGTTAACTTTCTACCTTGATTTTTTTTTTGATTTCTTTCAAGCCAAATTTTCCATATAATATATGAGGGCCCAATACTCCACGCAACTTGAAGAAATAAAACCTTAGTAGGAGGTATTCCTAAACTCCTTTAGAACTAAACAAGAGAAGAGGCATGAGAACAAGACTGTTTCGACACCCTCCACCAAAGATGCCAAATTTCCTGTGTAAACAACCATTGTAAGAGAAAATACCCTAAATATTCATCACTATTCTCACAAAAAAAACAAAATGAGGGGCCCTAAAAACCTCTCATTTTGATATTATACCAGGTAATACATATGGACCAACCACAAATGGAAATTAAATTTGGGCCATGAAAACTTAT
This sequence comes from Wollemia nobilis, assembly GCA_028583015.1. Lineage (NCBI taxonomy): Eukaryota > Viridiplantae > Streptophyta > Pinopsida > Araucariales > Araucariaceae > Wollemia > Wollemia nobilis. The sequence goes on along the minus strand of JAQPPZ010010269.1, from coordinate 285,734 downwards.
TCTAAACTTATTTCCATCAAGGAACCTTCTCATCCCCAAAGTGCTGCCTAACTAGAACACGATAACCAAAATCCATCGAGAAAAATCCTTTAGTGTATGTATCCAAAGTTAAAACATCATCATCCTATAAAGAATACCACTCTTTAGTAGCCAAAATACAAGCTAACTCTTCTCTATCCTAAAAAGAACCACCTTTTGGCCAATATTTAGGGTTTTTCCACTGAACTACCTCCATCTGCCCAAATATTTTGGTAACTTTATAATCCATCACCTTGTACCAACCAAAATCCAAGAAACAATTACATAGCTCCTAAATATGAGGAAACATAGATAAAATTGTAGGGACACCATCCCAAGAATCATACCAGAAAATATCCTTCGATCCTTTTAGATAAATCCAGAAAAATCCTTGCTTAACAAGATTAGCCCCCTTCTTAAGGATGTTCCAGATTAAAGAGCCTTTACCAGAAAAATTATATCGAGGTATCTTAGAGCCCTAAATTCCATTAAGATACTTAAAGGAAATAATTTTAGCCCAAGCATGGTCTTGAGAAATACACCATATCTAATAAATCTTGGTCACCAATGTATGACCAGAAAGAGAAGTCAAAAGAAGACCCAAACCACCTTCTTGTTTCATTCTACAAATAGTCTCCAACTTAACTAGACTCTATTTTGAAGACTTCAAATTTCCAGCCAATAAAATCTTCTTGATAGAGATTCAAGCTCATGAATAAAACTAGTAGGAGCAACCTGAATCATGCACCGATAAATATATGAAGCTTGAACCACCGACTTAAGAAGCAGCACTATGGCAGCAAAAGAAAACCACTTAATAGTATAATGATATATGTTAACCTTAAATTTATCCAAAATATTATTCTAGATGTCTCGAGGTAGAGGACCCACAGAAAGAGGAATTTCCAAATAAGTTAAATGAAGAGCTCCAATCTAAAACTAAATAATCTGAGCAATAATGGTCTATATAAGAGGATTAGTATTGAAAAATAAGATGGAGAATTTTCCCTCTTTTATATTTTTTCCTGAAGCAACCAAATAAATATCCAGAGATATTCTATAATTAGTTGCTTCCCTAAGAGAGGCAAGACCCATCAAGGAAGTATCATCCACAAATTGAAGATGAAAATATGCAGGAAAAATATTACCCCACCTCCAACCATGAATCAATTCCTGACTAACATGTGATTTGAGAAGTCTATCCAAATCCTCAACCATAGTAATAAACAAATAAGGAGACAAAGGATCCCCCTGACAGAGACCTCTCAAATATTAAAATAAAGTAGAATGCTCACCATAGATAAGGACATAATAGGATGGAGATATAATACATCTCATCACCCAACTAACCTAGTTGGATTTGAAACCAAAATCAAGGAGAATTTTACTTAATAAAGACCATTTAACCCTATCATAAGCCTTAGAAATATCCAATTTTATAAATAAAGCTTTTTCTTTAGAAATTTCCATAGAATTAATGGCCTCAATAGTAATAGCCACACCATAAAGGATCTGTTTACCTACCACATATCCTTCCTATTCATCAAAAATAACCTTACTAAGCCAAGGATTAAGTCTCTCAATAATCAATTTGGAGATATCTTTGTACACCACATTACATAGTACAATAGGTCTAAAAATATCCAAATAATTGGCTCCTTCCCGCTTAGGAATAAGAACCAAGAAGGTATAATTCATAGCTCTCAATATATGTTTAGTTCTAAAAGACTCCTACAAAATGAACAAAAGATCCAGTTTGACAATCTCCTAGAATTCTTGGGAAAATTCCATAGAAAAGCCATCAGGCCTCAGGGCTTTCCCTTTCCTCAACTGGAAAACAATACCCTCCAATTATTCGATTGAGACAAGTCTCATGAGCAACTCATTCATATTAGGAGTGAGAACTGAAGGAATACAATCCAAAATACTATTTTATTCAGAAATTGCCAAGGGAAAATCCTCAGAATATAAAGAGGAGATAAATATTACAACCTCCTTTGAAATATCCTGAGCAACAATCAACTGGATTCCAAGAGAAGAAATAAGAGAAGAAATCACATTATGATACCTTCTAGCTTTAATCGAGTTGAAAAAGAAAGTAGTATTTCTGTCTCCTTCCTGCAACCAATCAATCTGGGCCTTCTGCTTCCAATAAATTTCCTCTCTCAATTCCCACTCAACTAACTCCTTAAGAGCATCAAATTCCTCTTTAAGAGTCCTTTATATGAGGCCATAATCCCTAATCTATCTTGTAATAGCATCTAACTTCTCATGAGTGGCCAACTTAACCCCCAAAATATTACCAAAACTTTACTTATTCCACTTCTTAAGTTGGTATTTCACATACTGGAGACTCTTAACAAAAGAGAATATAGCAGTTACATGAGAAGGCCTACCCTGTAACCACCAAAATCTCATTAAATCAAGTAGAGAAGGATCCTGAAGCCATATTAACTAAAATTTAAAGTAGGGTTTCCTTTAAAATACTTGGTGAATGGTATTTAGCTTTATAGGCCAATGATCAGGACCTCTCCAATACAAAATTTTTGATCTGATTTGCCAATTATTACTAATCCAAAAAGGAGAAACAAAAAACTAATCTATCAAAAATAGCTTCAGTACCACAAATCTTGTTGCTCCAAGTAAACATACAATTACCAGGTTTAATATCCATAAGGTTTAATAAAAGGATATTATCATTTAAGTTGAAAGATGCCTATCCAAGAGAACCCACACCACCTCTTTTCTCCTCCAAACTGGTGATAGCATTAAAGTCTCTAGCAACAATATAAGGATAGTGAGGAGCCATTAACCGCACCATACAAATATGGTTTCGAATATAAATTTTCCCAACAAGATCATAGGGAGCATAAACATTAGTTAATAAGACCACTTCACCAGAATCCTTATGAGAAGCAACCATAGAGAGAGAAAATTTATCAAAAACCCACCATATAGGAGAGAGCTTATGAGGATTCCAAAAGCTAACATTACCTCCAAAACTGTCCTGGGCACCAATACACTGACATTGACCATGAGGCCTCAATTTGGAAGCAATACTAAACAAATAATCAACTAATAATTTTGACTCCAAAAAAATAATATCAAGCTTATGCAACTTAATCAATTCATGAATAGCTTTTTGTTGAGGGATACTATTCAATCCCCTCACATTCCAAGATAAAAAAATCATTTATGAGGGATGGAAAAGTGAGAATCAAGGGTCCTAATCAACCCTAACTCAACCGAGGACTCCCCATAAAGTTTAATTTCCTCCACATATTTCTTCATACCCACCTTAGTATACTTTTTAGGTGCCCTATTTTTAAAATTATTTTGATACAATCCTAGTATATAACTCACCTTAGAACCTTTTACACTATCGAAACCCACCAAATCAGCCAATAATGGATCATATGCCACCACACCATCCTCCTAAACAACCATATTTTCCTCAAAAGGAATAGAAATCCTATTTCTCTCAATAGTTTGTGCCACACAGTTCACCCAAATTGGAACAATCGCATTACCTAGAGACTAATTAGTGTCCATTTGAGCAACATATTGATCCCTTTACAGATTAACCCTAGCCAGATGGTCCAAGTCATCCAAAGCATCAAATCTATTATATAATCCATCAAATTACCTCTCATTAACAAATATCTTCAAACCCATACCTTTATCACAAAATTTACTAGGAATAAAACCCTCCTTATCAGTGCTACAATCATGCATTGGAGCTTTCCTCTCAACAGATACATTATCCTACCTAGGAGCTTTCCCTTTATCTATCCCACTATCATTTTTATGAGGCTGAGGCTTAGATGAAAAACTTATAGGTAATTTTAGGTATTTTCTCTAAAGTTATCCATACCCATGATATAAATGACATCAAAATAGAAGGGTTTCATAGTCCACCTATTGAATCCAAGAAGAAAATCTAACATAATTTCCATAGAATCTAGAAAAGGCTTATTTAAATCTATCTCAACACAAACACGGGCAAAAGAAACTACCTTTTATCCATAGTTTGTTGAGAAGGACCCACCGGATTCCCCAACAATAACACAGACATGTAAAGAATATTGTTCCACTAGAACTTTAGAGGTAACCAATTGAGCTGAACCCAAACCAACACCCGCGACAAAATTTCCTCCATAGGGTTAAAGCCCACATGCCAAGGCTTAATGAACAAGCCAACTTGGTTATAAAAATAAGGCCCTCCTTCAAAAAATATATGCCAATCCTCCATGCAATAGAAAACAACCATGAAAATTTTATTTTCCCCCAGCATGTTCTCCATATCTTCAATCGGGTTCCATACTTTTCAAGCCCAAAATTCCAATGAAATAAGAGGGACCAGAATTCCTAAAAATTTGCAAATTAAGGTATGATTAGCCAAGTATTCAACATACTTTACAACTAAATCTGGTTGAATCACTAGGACATGCCTATCTAGGGCTCATTCAAGACAACCATTCACTTTTGTAGCTCTAAAAACCCCAACCAGAATAGAGCCAATTGGGCTTGACAATTTTTCTCTAAATGCATACCCTGAATAATATGGTACAGAGTCCATGAGGAACTCTTGGAAGGAAAATATTTTATTATCATTCAAATCCCCTATCATCGTATCCCCGTTTATCCCATTCTCTGCAATCTTCATCTCGTACTCTCTACAATATTCATCTTCACAAGCAGTAATCACCATATCTGCAATATTCATCTCTGCCAATTGTAGCTTCATATTGATTCCACGTAATTTGCTTTATTTTTTCCTTTGAATTTTTCATGTGCATGTGATAAAGTAATTTATATATCTTCACCTAATAATTAGCACTTTGAGTGTATATTCATAATACTAGGCATCCTCATGCACATCCTTGCATGGATAGATTCTTGAGATCAAATTTTATAATTTTGTAAAACTTTGGTCTATAAAGTTGATTTCTCACTAGTTGAAGAAAATTGCTACTTAACAAGAGCAAATCACTTATAGAATATGAACTTTAAATATTTATAAATACCAAGTTAATTACTTCAATTCTTGGGCAAATCACTCTCATAGGAGGAGCTATGACTTCTTGATATTTTAGATAAATTGATCATAAAAAATCGAGTGAATAACTCTTTTGATTCTACTTGGAATAATTTTACTACCATGAAGCAAATAACTATCTATTTTGAGCAAATTTCTTGTTGATATGATGAATCACTTATTGAGTAAAGACTTACCATTTTTTTCTAAATTTATCCCAACTACTTTTTACCTATGGTATATGGATATTTGGACCCAAAAGTGAGAATTTTTGTTTATTTGGTGCTACTTTATTTTCTTACTTCATGATAATATTTATAACTTTAAATTTAATAATAGAGTCACCATTCACAAAGCACCTACAAAAATTAGACATAAATAATGAAAATAATGTGAGTTCAAAGATCAATTTGGTACTTTGCTTGATTGTAGATGAATCGCTTTGGATTAAACTTGTAAAAATTCTACATAGTTAATGCAAATCACTCCCTATTATGACATGGAATATTTCTTCTTATTTTATAGTGATTTACCTCAAACAAAGTGCATTGCTCCAATTTTGGAGCAAATTGCTACCTACATGTGTACATGGAAAAAATTCTTCATAATCAAACCAATTGATATTCACCTATGAAAAATGTATATTTGATGTCAAAATCAAGGAATTAATCCAAGAAAGGACTAAAAGAACTAGGGACCCACCAAGCATGCTAGAAACTATGCAAATAATTAGAAAACTATTTGACTTTTTATCTACCCTTAATTCTAGTTTCATCAATATTAGATGAAATGGTTTGAGGCCTCTTCTAGCTTTCAAATTTAGGATAGCTCCCCAATATACTTGCTAAATCTAATTAATTTCTTCTCACATAAAATAAATTATGAGAAAATAAATATGAAAATTAAATGAGTAAATGCAAATTCATAAGGCATAAGAATATGTTGGAAATTTGAGCAAGTTTTGTTGTCATTGATGTCAAGAGGTTGATGTTCAAGTTTCGTCATCATTAATGTCATCAAGTTGTTTTTCCAAAAGGCAAGGAAGTGATTAAAAGAAATAGGATATAATATTTATTTTAAATATTATATGCCTAAAGAGGCCTAAAATATTGAAGATCCAAGGAAGGAGAAGCAGGTTTAAAAAGAAATAATAACATCATAATATTTAATATTATAATATTTTGGGCAAAAGGATGAGGTGAAGAAAATGAGGTCCAAGGAATCATTAAAAATAATCTATCCTTGAAAAGACCCAGTGAGCAGATTACAAAGGATTCAATTTAATTTATTTATATTAAAATATTTTAACCTATGGTTAAAATTTTAATTTAAATAAACAATAGGTGCCAAAGTTTTCAAAGGTTAAAAATTTAAATTTAAATTCGAAATTTGATTTTGAATTGGATCGATGTGTAAGCGCAAAGGACAAAGTGTATAAGAAGGGGAAATAATTTTCATTTCCTCCTCACCTATGCTATTCGAATGCTAATGCTATGTGTAATATTTTGTGCGCTGCTTTGCTAAGGTAGAAGAGAGTATTCACGATTTTAAAATATTAAAAGGGCAGACATTGGTTGAAGTGCAAGCAAAATGACTAAAAATTTCTATAGCACTAGGTAGCATAGACGGTGGTCAAAGACTTTCTAAGGCACTTGTACAACAAAGGTCGTGATTTTGAATCCCCACGCGACCAATTTTGCAAAGGAGGAAGACGTGTTTTTGTTTGCCAAATTTTTGTGGAGGCATAAGAAGGAGCACATGAACTTAGGTTCACATGTGGACGTGTATCCCAATGGTAGCTTAGCCTTGGGATAAGGCACTATGATAGTAGTTGATCACATGTTCGAGTTTGGGTGCATCCAAGACATGCACAAAAGTTTTAAAACGTGGGCCAAAGTATTATAAGGTAAGTGCTTTGATATTTATTTAAATCTGCAATAGGTTTGAAAGGTGTAAGTTTTATAAAGGCCACGTGATAGTTATAAAGCGCATTGGTTGAAAGCATAGAGAGTCATAAGGTTATTTAAAATATTTTATTTTTATTTTTTAGAAAAATAAATAAAGGTTTGGAGTTATAAGGGTTGATAAAGGAATTTGGTTTTATATGAGTGAATGTTATTTTGAAAATGTTGGAGTTTATAAGGGGTTAGTGAAGGAACTTGATTTTTGTGTATTTAATATTATTTTGAGATTTTGGAGATTATAAGGTGTACTTGAGTCTTGATATTTTTGTATGGTGAAATAATTATTAGGGAGAATATTTGTGTGGAGATTTTGAGATAGGTTGTTGCTATCTAACCTTGAAATTGAAAAAGAGGATTTGATTGCAATTAATACAGGTTTTGAAGACATATCTCCATCAAAAAAAAAGGTATGGGCACATCTTCCTTATGAGTGAAATATTGTTGGATTGAATGTTGTAAAGGTGGAGTGAAAATGATTGATGAATATTGTTGGAAATGTGTGAGCAAGTTTGGGTACATTTTTTTTATGAATGATTTAATTTGATTTAAGATTAAAACTATCTTGAACTAGGGTTTGTGAAAGAACATGAGTATCATTGTTATGTGAAATTGTAATCATCTTGAGTCAAGGTTTGAGTTCCATAGTGTGTTTTTTTGAAGTATAGTGAAACACTTGGTTAGGGTTTGTAAGCAAGTTGTGTTTCATTGAGTGAATGTTTGAGTGAGTGTGATTGAGTATTATTGCAGTAGAGTGATTTTTTGACTATAAAACCTTGTGAGTGTGAAAAAATTTGATTCTTTGATCATTCTCTATATGTTCTTGTTGTTAAACAAGATTTTGAGTGAAACTTGTCTGTGTGTTGAAAATTTTTTCTAAAAGAGAATTAAGTTGTGTTTTGTATACAAGTTCTAAAATTGGTTTAGTGAGATTTTGTGAAAGCTTAAGGATAGATTTGAGGTAAGTATTTGTGAAGACTTGAAAGTAGAATTGATTCATTTATTTGTTCAAGCTTTGTGTTAAGGCTTGGGATAAATCTGAGTAGAGTTGATTTATGATTTGATCAAGCTGTGGGTTAAGTCTTGCAGACATATTTGAGGACAAAGTTGTTGGCAATTTTGGGTTTGAGATCCTAGCTTCTTGTCTATGAGTTGTCATTGATGTCAAAAGGAACTGGCATTATTGTCAAGAGGATTTATTGGCTTCAAAGGTTGAAGATTCCAAAGAATTTTTTATAGAAGATTTCGGAGAAATTCCATGTGGCAGATGAAAAGGTTTTTATCAAAACCATGGCAGGTTTAAGGGTTTTTATTAAAACCATGTGGATGCAATAAGGGTTTTTCTCAAAACCACTCTCGACTTAATGCAAAGGCTGGAGACACTTATTAATTAAATAATTTAATTATTAAAACCTTTTTAAGGTTTTTTAATTAATTATTTATTTGATTTAGAGATTAAATTATTTTAATAATTTAATGGGTTCTCCACCTAAGGTCTAAGGTCTAAAAGACCTGTGATTATTTTTTAAATAATCAAAAGGGTTTCATAAACCCTAAAGTTGTTTCAAAGGCACCAAAATAATATTAATTTGAAAAGTTTGAATTATCCTCCCACCGACGTCGTGTATAGCATTGAAGTTTGGCTATATAAGCCATAACATATAGTCCAAAGCAATGGAGTGAAAGAAATTCGAATTGCACAAAGGTTGGGAAGTAAATGCTACGAGTATCATTTTTTTGCCACGTTTATCCGCTGCCAAAGGGTTAAGGAGAAGGAGACTCTTGCTAGCCTTCAAGCTAGCGCCGTTGGCCTAGTGGCAACGACCGTTTTGTGAAGGCGCTTGAAGGGAGGTCAAGTGTTTGAATCCCGCCATGGAGTGTGAGAAGAGTTTTTGCGCTCCGATTTTTTTAGAGGAACTGTTGACCCACGATTTTCAGAAGCATTTTTTTGGTAAGGTTTTTTAAATAAAATCTGCATTTTTGTTAAAGAAGAAGTGGTTGGGCAGATTTATTTAAAATTATTTTTGAGGTTAAATGCTTCTTCGGAGATATAAGGTTGATAGTGTGTGGTTGAGATCTTTGGCTTGATTGTTGAGTGAGATTTGCTTAGAAGCTATTATTCCTTGAGCATGGTTTAATTAATTTGGAGAAATAAGGTGTAAAAGGATATATTGTTTGTATGCTTTATATTTTTGGTAGTTGACTTCTAAGGATTGGAGTCATAAGGTGTTTTATGGAATAAATATTTTTGTGGTTACTTTTATGATCTAACCCTAACTTGGTGGCAAAGTTGAGGGTGGTGTTGGTAACAGGTTGAAGAACTATTATCTTCTTCCTCAAACAAAGGTATGGGCAACTTCTTCCATGTATATTGTTGATGGTGTATTTTATGAATTGATTTTGGAGTGAAAAGGTTGTCTACTAGGTATTCTTGTTGGTGTAAATCCCATTTTCTGGATATTGAATATTGTTTATGCATTAAAATCATTGATGAGTTTTTTGGGTGAATGCATAATTCTAGTTGAGGAAGAGGAAGCATTTTGCACTAGGGTTTATGTTAGTAAGTCTTGCTACTTGCATTGAGATGGTGAAACCCTTAGTTGGCTGTTTTGAGATTGATGGTTGAGTTGCTTCCATAGAGGTTGTTTTGATAAAGTTAATGCTTTACTTGATACATGATTTGGGCTTACTCCATTGAGATTGATTTGAGCAAGTTATTCTTTGCATTGGTGATTTATGTTGGTTGTTGTTTTGTTCAAATACCTTTGGAGGGAAAATGATGTCTACTAGTTTCCTTTTCATGTAGTGATTGGTTGAATGCTTCAAGGTTAATGTTGAGTTGAATGATGTTGGTTAAACCTTGTCTATAAGAATTGTTGTTAAAGCCCTAATTGGTTGAGCAAAGATATTGGTTGTGGAAAGAATATGAGTATCATTGTTATATGAGAAATTGCATGGTTGGCAATTGTTGGGTTGTGTTTCATGTTATTGAGAAAAGCATACTACATCTATCTTATTATTTTGAGATTGAGATTGAGTTGAGATTGATATTGGGAGTTAAGTATAGAACATATTGAGTCTCTAACAATTCTCTTTATGTTTCTATGAGATTTAGATTGGGAGTTAAGTATAGAACATATTGAGTCTCTAACAATTCTCTTTATGTTTCTATGAGATTTGAGATTGAGATTGGGAGTTAAGTATAGAACATATTGAGTCTCTAACAATTCTCTTTATGCTTCTATGAGGTTGATGAATCACATTAGGTCTCTAACAATTCTCTTTGTGGGTTCATTCTAAGCAAGTTTTTCTTGATGAACTTGTGAGCTGATTTGGACAAGTTATAGTGAGGACTTGTGAGCTGATTTGGATAGGTTCTAGTGAGGACTTGTGAGCTGAATTGGATAGGTTCTAATGAGGACTTGTGAACTGATTTGGACAGGTTCTAGTAAGGACTTGTGATATGATTTGGACAAGTTCTAGGGAGGACTTGTGAGTTGATTTGGACAGGTCCTAGCAGAGGACTTGAGGACAGAGTTGAAGTGGTTCTTTGAGAAGAACCTAAGGACAGTTTGACAAGTCTTTGAGAAGGCTTGTGTGCAGCAGAGATTGTTTTGTTCAAGATTTATGAGTTGATCTTGGGATGGATTTGATAGAGTGAGGAAGACTTGTGGTGTACCGACTGACTGTGTTTAGTATAGGTTGATGAGTTGCTGTGGAGGTGATAAGTGAGGACAAAGGTCTCTTGAGGCTAAGCATTGAGAACATGAGGTCTTCTATGGAAATGAGTTCCACGTGATAGTAGAATAAGAGGCAAGTGATCTTCTGAAGTATCATTTCTAGAGCTGAGGGGAAGGATTCTTCTTTGGGCAGGAGGCTCATAAATTCATGAGGGGAAGGATTCTCCTTTGGGTAGGAGGCTCATAAATTCATGAGGAGGGGAAGGATTCTCCTTTGGGAAGGAGGCTCATAAATTCATGAGGATGGGAAGGATTCTCCTTTGGGCAGGAGGCTCATAAATTCATGAGGAGGGGAAGGATTCTCCTTTGGGCAGGAGGCTCATAAATTCGTGAGGAGGGGAAGGATTCTCCTTTGGGCAGGAGGCTCATAAATTCATGAGGAGGGGAAGGATTCTCCTTTGGGTAGAGGCTCATAAATACTTGAGTAGGGGAAGGATTCTCCTTTGGGTAGGAGGCTCATAAATTCGTGAGGAGGGGAAGGATTCTCCTTTGGGCAGGAGGCTCATAAATTCATTAGGAGGGGAAGGATTCTCCTTTGGGCAGGAGGCTCATAAATTTATGAGGAGGGGAAGGATTCTCCTTTAGGTAGAGGCTCATAAATACTTGAGTAGGGAAGGTTTCTCCTTTGGGATGCGGCTCATAAACATTGTAATTGGGAAGGATTCCCAAAGAACTTTGAGAAAGCTTTTTAGAGAAAAGTTTTGTGGAGGTAGCCCATGTTGGGTGAACCATGTTAAAATTGGTGTCTCAATGTGTGTTGCTTTATGCATTGCTTTGATATTGCTATTGGTTCATTGCTTTGCAAAGTTGAAGTTAAAGAGAGAAAGTAAAAATAGGTCTTATACTGTTCACCCCCCCCTCTCAGTATAAGCTTGTGTTCTTCAAGAGTTTGGTATATATTGAGAGCAAATTTGTGCCAAAGTAGAGATAGATTTGAGGATAGAGTTTGATGTAGATTTAAGAGTAGATTTGTGCCAAAGCTAATACATATTTATGCTAGACCAAGGACAGTGTTTAGTGAAGATTTGATATAGAGATTGAGTAGAGTTTAGAGCAATATTTTATGGTGACAAAGAAGAGGATTGTAGTCTCCATTGGATAGATATCCATTAGCCAGGGCAGTGAGGACAAAGGTCTTCTAAGTGAGAACAAAGGTCTTCTATGGATAGAAATCCACAATCCAGTGTATTGGGGGTAAAAGTCTTCTAGAAGAGCACTAGTATGAGTAGAGAATAAAGAGTTCTCCTATGGATAGAAATCCATGAACAAGAGCAAGGAGATTGGTGTCTCCTTTGTATAGAGGTCTATAAACATTGTAATAGGGAATTGATTCCCAAGAGAATTTATTGACAAAATTTATAAGGAATATTTTATTTGTGGAGTAGCCCACAGTGGGTGAATCACGTTAAATCATGTCTCTCATGTGTGTGATGTTTTATGTAATACTTATTTAATATTGCTGATGTTATCATATGGATTTAAAAGCAATTTTTTTTATCTTATACTATTCACTCCTCTCGGTATAAGCTCATATTCTTCAATTAGTATTAGAGCAGGTCTCTCCATGAAAAGACCAACAACTTGAAGGAAGATCTGATAGGAACACACATAATTTCAAATAATGAATAAGAGACCATGATCAATATAAAAGAGGAATTATTTGCTACTCTTAGGAAGTTGGAAAAAGTTAGAAAGAAGAACTCAAGTTTGAATGATCAAATTCAAGAGGATGAAGAAGCAAATATGGAACTTCTATAGAATCTCAAATAACTCGAGATAAAGGTATAATAAGGAAAGAAAATTGAATAGGATATGACAGATCTATTAAGATCAAGAGAAACAAAGTGTGAAATATTAGAAACAAAAAATGTCTCTCTAAGAAATAAAGTTGAAAATGCCAAGTTATGACAAGATATAAAATTAGGGAAACAAAAAGAGGAGTCAAGTGTTATAATAATTATTCTCTTAAGTTCAACTAGGATAGACTTACTTGAGTTACCACTCTTCCATGATTCAGGTGAAATCTCAGTTTAGACTAGTTCAGATTTGATGAGTTGTTGTAATCCAATGACTCTCAATTATCAACTTTGATATTTATACAAAGTTGATCCATGGAATAAATCAATCAGTTCTATTTGTCTCTTCAAATATTGTAAATATTTTTAGTTATACTCTGGGGAAATTCTAACATGGTACCAGAGCAGGATAGATTATGCTAGGCATTCTCTCTTGAAGGCAGTTTCACAAACTGGTTCTTATCTTTTATATTTTTTTAAAAAGGAGTTTTTTTTTCATATCTATTGTAGACTGCTCATATTTCATCTACAATTTTTTTTTGTAAAAAATATATTTATGGTTCTAACTAATATTGTTTTACAAGTTTATTTTACCATATTAGATTCTCCTTTAATTTTAAAATATATTGATATTTGCCTCATTATAGGAACAAGTATTTGATTTTTTTATTTTTTTTGCCAAATTGCAAATGCATTATAGGCATATCAATTTTCCATTTATTCCTACCATTTTTTTCTTGTTCTCCATAGATCATAGTACAAGAACACACTGGTCACCTCTCTTGACAATGCTTTTGCCTTGGCTCCTCCGCAATCACTGTGTCGTCTTCGTGGAAATTAAATTTGTGGGCGTACATTTTTTTGTGGAGATCATTTAGTTTCATGGCCTTTTTTTATGTCACGAATATTTGTATTTTAATTAAAATCCAAAGTATATTTTCGTCAGATCTTCTAATATTTATAAAAGCACAATTTTTGTGTCTCATCTCAAGAGATGTTGAGTCATTAATTTTAAAGACCATAGTGCTTATACTTAATATTAAAATGTGGCAAGTTATCTTCAACATTGCCAACGTCTATGTCTTGGAGCGTGCCATTCTTTCTTCTCATATTCCTCAATGGGTATTTTGAAAGGATATTAGAACTCGGTGGAAGCTAAATCTTAAAAAAAAATTCCCTCTTCATTTACTCTAATCTTCGCTTATTATCCATTATCTGGCACTGCAAGAAACATATTAAAATATTATAAATCCAAATGTGATGATTATTGCTCTCCCATCAAAGCTTTCAATCAACATCATCATTTTTTTAATGTGTATGGCTTTGTTATGCTATGTGCTACTTACCTTCTCTGATGCAGTAAATAACGTAGCCTTCCCTCTGTGATAATTTTGTGAACAACGAATGCTTGAAGAATACATTCACATTCATTATCTTCTCTTCGCACTTCCTGACATCTTTTGATCACTTGACGAGCACCTTCCCTAGTGTCTTCTGCATCACATTTTTAGAAAAGAGTAAACAAAGTATTATTTATTTATTTTTATTATTTGAAATATTAATATCCTCTTGAAAGTGCAGTGTAATCGTAGGTAAATGTTGACGTCCTTTTGGAGTGCATCCTTGGAAGTGTAGTGAAACTTCTCTCACTGTTTGTTGATGAAGTATAGTAAAACATGAGAGTTGTGCTCTTTCGGGCCTTTTTAAGACCCTTCTCTCGCTGTTCAATGACAAAGTGCAGTGAAAATGATATCCATGATATTTCGAGCCTTTCAAAGACCCTTCTCTCGCTATTCGAAGACCCACATCATTTTTTGAATGAACGTCCAATCCGGGTTAGGTAATATTTTATTTTTTAATTATTTTTCTAATCCTCAAAAGTATAGTAAAAATAGTAGGTAATCTTGCATCCTCGAAGTATAGTGAAGAATGAGAGACATGCTCTTTCGAGTCCTTCGAAGACCCTTCTCCCAATTTTCGTTGACGTCTCTTGTGGGGTTTGAGTCACCTATTAAAAATTCAGTGGGCTCTGTCAAATCCCTAGAAGTGCTCTCTCGAGCCTTTTTATCCATTGAGAGGGTTAATTAATCATATCTTATATTTAACACTGGTTTTTTTATTTTTATAATAACCAGTGCTAAAATAAATATCTGCTCTTTGTATTTAAATATAACACCCTCTCATCAATTTGCTATCATTTTTACTTCTTTAGTGCCTTTTTTTTGGCCACTAAAATAAAAAAGTGACAAGTTTGTAACCTCATAAATAATTTTTTTTTTTTGGGGGGGGTTTAAAGGTGCCAACACTTGCACCTTTTTTCTAAGGCTTCAAGGGGGGTTGTTGTTATTATTGGTCATTGCTTCTTTCTTTTTTGCATCATTGAATTTGTTCTAATCCCTTTCTTAAAAGTTCCTTACTCATAACAATAATAGGAGATATATTTTTTATGTGAAACTAAAAGTGAATTTTTCTTTTAGCCACTTGGTCATATGCTTTCATATCATTTTAGCTCTTTTAAAAATAAATCATATTAATATAATATATGCTCATTTTTTTCTTTCAAATCATATAAAAATTAAAATAAAGCAAAAATAAAATCTTTTCATAAAGGCACTTCAAAATTTATAATCACCTATGTTACAATTATTAGACTTCTCACTAACTTATAGTTTCCCTCACGTAAGGGCGGGTTATTGAGAAATACGATATATCGGCCTGACTGGTTATCATTACATCAAAAGCTTATATTCCAAGTATCAATTCTACTCATTACTTATAGTTTCCCTCACGTAAGTGCGGGTAATTGAGAAGAATAGGTATAAAGGCCTTGCTAATTTTTCTTTATTCATTAGCCTATTTTAATATATCAAATATCCTAATTTACTTATAGTTTCCCTCATGTTAGGGTGGGTAGTTTGAGAATATTGGTATTACTATCAGGCTTTTGTTTCCTTCTTTAAAGCTCCATTGTATTCTCTAAAAACTTGAAGTTAAAGGGGGAAATTATTGGTTCACTTCAATTTTATTTGGCAAAATGAATACAATGAATACAATTTATCCACTCACCCCTCATAACTATCATACATGGAAACCCAAAATATTAAATCTCATTTCTCAAAAAGGGCTTACACACCTGCTAGAAGAGAAGCAACCTGAATTTGAAAAGGAATATGAAATATTTGTTCATAAAGAGAAAATGTATGAAACAATGGGTGTTATAAGCACTAATGTAAATTAAAGCTTATGGTTTCACATTATGAATTGTAAAAATCCATATGAAATTTTGCATAAACTAAAAAATTGTTTGGGAAAGTAGATCAAATAAGATCAATGCAACTAGAGGCAGAATTAACAACATTATCTCCTAAAGACTTCAACAATATTATTGAATTTCTCACCAAATTTAAATAAGTCCTCACTCAATACAAAGGTAGTGGCAAGAATAAAATAGAAGAATAATGCATCTATCTAATTCTTTCTAAATTAAATGGTGTATTTCAAATTTTTACAACCACATTTCTGTCTACAAAAGATGCTCTTGGTCCAAGTTTTAAAATGCCCTCCTTAGAGGAATTTTATGATATGCTAACTACAGAATAAATAAAATTTGCAAAGTATGATATCTCTTCATCTTCCTCAAAAGACTTAGTAGCATCCACATATACTAAAGAAAAATTCTAAAATAAAGAAAGAAGTCCCATAACTTTTACTCAATGCAAAAAGAATGATCATTCTATGAACAAATGTTGGAAAAGACTACAACGACTAGAGGCAGCAATGAAGGATCAAAATATAGACACTAAGAAGAATATAGGAAAAGCCTTAAATGTTCAAGGCAAGACCATAAATACTTCATAAAAATATTGGGTTCTATATTCGAGAGCAACTCATCACATGACTTCCTCAGATGAGTCATTCACTTCAATCTCCTCAAGTTCAACATGTAACATAGAAGTTGACGACTCATCCTTTATCCCAGTCAAAGGAAAAGGTGAAATATCCATTGATGGCGGTTATATCAATAATGTTCTCTATGTACCAAACATTACAACAAATCTCCTCTTTGTCTATCAGATTTGTAATTTTGGAAAAGGCAAAAGAGTTATCTTCTCACCAACAGGAGTTGAGATAAGAGACTTTCAAGACCCAAACTCTCTCATAGAAAAAGGAGATATTGATCACAAAACTCACCTATTTCACTTCAAAGGATTCAAAAATTCATAAGGGACCTCCTGTTTTGTTGCACATGGAGATCTTGAAAGCAAAAATTGACATGAAAGATTTGGAAATCTTAGTTATAACTACCTAAAGGAAATGAATACCCATGAAATTGTAACAAGATTACCTCAAGTCTCTTATATTGATGGAGTATGTCCTGGATGTGCTCTTAGAAAGCAACAACAATATCCTTTCCACCCAAGTGGTTCAATAAAGGCATCATCCCCTCTAGAGTTAATACATAGTGAATTGATGGTCTTCCCAAAGCCTTCCTTCGAAGGAGCAAAAAATACTTTAATATTCATTAATTATTTTTTCAGAAGAACTTGGGTCTACTTCCTAAAATACAAAAGTGATGTTCTATCCCACTTCAAAATTTTCAAAGCCTTAGTCAAAAATTAGGCCTCTTGCAAAATCAAGAAAATTCATACAGATAATGGGGGGAATACTTTAGTAATGAGTTCTCAATTTTTCTATCAGGTCATGGCATAATTCATCAAAATTTTGTCTCCCATAATCCATAGTAAAATGGTATTGCAGAGAGGAAAAACAAAACTTTAAAGGAAATGGAAAACTGTATGCTCCACTCAAGAGATCTTCCAAAAGTTTTTTGGGTAGAAGTAATTAATTGTGTAAACTATATTCAAAACCGCACACCTCATAAAGCTCTTGGCTATTTTACTCCTGAGGAAGCATGGACTGGCTCAAAAACTAATGTCTCTTTCTTCAATATTTTTGGGTGTACTGCTTGGGTGCATATCCCAAAGAAGAAAAGGAAGGCTCTAGATAATAAAAGCAAAAAGCTCATATTTTTTTGGTTATTGTGAGGAAATGAAAGCATACAAGCTACTTGATCCCACAACTCATGAGGTATTTTTCATAGGAATTTTCAATTTTATGAAACATTCCCTCATAAAGATCCTCAACCATCCTCTTCCACCATTGATTCTCTTAAGCCATCTCCAATGTTAGAGCCTCAATATAATGAAGAAACCACTTAAGAGATTAATGATCAAAATGACCAAGATGAAGATCCTATACTCCAAACTATAACTCAAAATACTACCACTCCAATTACTCCTTCCAAAATACCTAAATGAGTCCGCATAATTGTTTAAGAAGCAACTCCATACATCCAAAATCTTCCATCATCCAGATTAAGCAACTCCATAGGCTCTGGTCTTGTCTATCAGTCCATTTCCATAGATCCTCAATCCTTCAAAGAAGCAACTAGTATTAAAGAATGGGATGATGCCATGGAAAATGAATTCTCTTTATTAATAAAAAACAAAACTTAGAATTTAGTTCCTCTACCTAAAGGAAGGAAGTTAGTTCGCTGTAAATGGATTTACAGAATGAAATATGGACCTAATGGAGAAATTGACAAACACAAAGCTCGCCTCGTAGCCAAAGGTTTCTATCAAATTGAAGGGATTTATTATTCTAAAACTTTTGCACCAGTTGCCAAAATGGATTCTATTAGACTAGTACATTCTTTAGCTGCTTCCCAAAAGTGGTCTATTTTTCAAATGGATGTAAAAAGTGCTTTCTTACATGGGGAATTAAAGGAGGAGATATTCATGGAATAACCTACTGGATTCACTCAACACTTCTCCCATGTTTTTAGGCTAAGTAAGTATCTCTATGGCCTCAAACAATCTCCTAGAGCTTGGTATAAAAAATGGACTCCTTCCTTCTTTCCTCAGGTTTTTCTCATTGTGAGTCTGATGCCACAGTCTAAATTTAGATAGATGAAGAGAAAATCACCTTACCTGTTCTCTATGTTGATGATCTACTACTTACTAGTATTGACATTTATCACATTCAAACTATCAAAGACTCCCTCTTTGAAAAATTTAAAATGGATGATCTGGGTTTAGCTCATTACTTCCTTGGATTTCAAATAAATTAAACAGATGTAAGAATTTTATTATATCAACATAAATACATTCTAGACCTTCTTCAACGATTTAAAATGATTGATTGTAAGCCCTCTTATACACCCTTTCAGTCTGGAGTCACTCTAATTACTTCCTGCACATCCCCTCTATGTGATGCTACTCTATACAGACAACTTGTAGGGAGTCTGTTATACCTAACTCATACTTGCACAAATATATCATATACTATTGGCTTGATATCTAGATTCTCGTATCAACCTCATTTCAACCATTGGCAAGTAGAAAAAAGAATCCTACGCTACTAGTAAGGAACTACTCAATTTGGGCTATTATATGAAGGAAAATCTATGGATATCATTTGTTACACAGATTTTTATTGGAAAGGTTTAGTAGACGATAGATGTTCAACTTCTAGCTATGTCTTTTATTTTGGTTCTTCACTAATTGCTTGGTCATGCAAAAAACAACAAGCAGTAGCATTGTCATCTATAGAGCCAAAATACAAGGTAGCAGTTTTAGCAAGTTAGGAAGTTCTTTGGCTTCATTAGATACTAAGAGAATTTTATTTTTTCCATGACAAACCTATTACTATTTGGTGTGATAATCAGAGCACAATTCATATTGCTCATAATCCAATTGAGCATCAACATACTAAGCACATTGAAATTCAGATGCACTTCATTCAACAATATATTCAAAGAGGGGAAACTCACTTGGACTATATTTCTATAGAAAATCAAATTATAGACATCTTCACCAAATCCTTTCCTTCTCCGCATTACATTCAGTTGCGTGAGAATCTTAGGGTAACGCAGATGCACTAGAAGATACAAAAGAGTTTTTCTTTGGAAGATGGTTTTTTCCCATGTGATTTTTTCACCATCTCTCCTATATGTAATAACATTGTACATGAGTACCAAATCAGGCCTAGTTATCGAGACTCATTTATTTTTTTTTCAATGAGGATAATATTTGCCATCCGAAGACATGCCTCTTCTTTTTTTTCTTTTTAATAGATGGTTTTTTTCCATGTGGTTTTTTCACCATCTCTCCTATATGTAACAACATTATACATGACTACCTCATTAGGCCTAGTTGCTGGGACTCATTTCTTTTTTTTCAATGAGGAAAATCTTTGCTATCCGAAGATATGCCTCTTCTTTTTTCTTTTTTATAGATGGTTTTTTCCCATGTGGTTTTTACCATCTATTCATAAGAATCATTGTACATGAGTACCTCATCAGGCCCTGTTATTGGGACTCATTTGTTACATTCACCCCTAGTATCACTTAAGGGGGGTGTTAGAATAAATAATTATTCTCTTAATTTCTACTAGGATAGACTTACTTGAGTTACCACTCTTCCATGAGTCAGGTGAACTCTCAATTTAGACTAGTTCATATTTGATGAGTTGTTGTAATCCAACAACTCTCAATGATCAACTTTGCTATTTATACAAAGTTGATCCATGGAAGAAATCAATCAGTTCTATTTGTCTTTTCAAATATTGTAATTCTTTGTAGTTCTACTCTTGGGAAATTCTAACATCAAGCTCTCATTAAATAGAGACATCAAACATAGATAAGATCGTGACTCATACTAATACTTTGGAAATAAAAGACATCAAAAAAGAAGAGGGCAAAGAAGAACCATGGATAAGAGTTAATCACAAGAACAATAAAATAAGAAGCACTTGACCATATTTTCCAAGGTACTCAACCAGGTTACATAATATCTTCCATGGCTATTGTTTTTAATGTAAAAAATATGGTCATAGAGCTCCACATTGCACTAGTTATGTGAAAAATAATGTTAATGTAAATTTCAATTCTTTTGCACCTCTTATGAATGATGATGTCATATGTTATAAATATGATAATTTTGGGCACAAGGCTAGATGGTACAAAATGGTATTTCCTAAGTCAAGTAAAAAGAATACAACTTCAACAATTAGGAAAGAGAGAACAATGCATGACAAAGTTAGATCAATGCTAGTAAAAACAACTCTTCATGTTCAAGATAAGAAAAAACAATGGCTTCTTGATAGTGGATGTTCTAGTCATATGACATGAGACACAAGTAAAATTATTGTACTCAAAGAGACTTATGGAGGATCAGTAAGATTTGGTGATAATGGATCAACAAAAATTTGTGGAAAAGAAACTCTGATTTTATATAATAGGAAAACAAAAATAGATCCAATAGGAAAACAATCCACTAAGTGTGAGCCAACTTTGTGATCAAGGGCACATAGTTACATTTCATCCAAATAGATGTGAGATCAAAAAAATTAAAACTAAAAAACTCATTGAAAATACAAATAGAACTACAAACAACCTCTACATGCTAAGTGAGATTAAAGCAGAAAAGTATTTTCTATAACAAGAAGATGAGAGTTGGTTGTGGCATAGAAGAATGGATCATTTGAATTTTGATAACATAGTGAATATAAGCAATAAACAGGCTATCAAAGATTTATCCAAGATAAAAAGGCCACAAAACACAATATGTTCACAATGTTAGCATGGAAAGCAAAATAGAAAAGTTTTAAGTCAAAAGGATTTATGAAATCTAAGCCATTGAAACTAATACATATTGATCTATGTGGTCCTACTAGGACAAAGTTTTATAGGTGAAATTTACTTCATATTTTTTATAGATGATTACTCCAGAATGATTTGGGTAGTCTTCTTGAAATAAAATTCAGAAGCACTTGATAAGTTCAAGGTATTTAAAGAATTAGTAGAAAATAAAATAGGTAAGAGAATTAAGTGTTTGAGATCAAACAGAGGAGGAAAATTTACCTCAAATTAATTTGTAGTCTTTTGTAAACAACATTGGATCAAAAGAGAATATTCAGCTGTAAGAACTCCTCAACAAAATGGAGTAGTCGAAAGGAAAAATAGGACTATTGAAAATATGGCCAAAGCTATTTTAAATGAATTCAAGGTTTCAGATGGTTTTGGTTGAGATGCAATTAATACAATAGTGTATATCATCAATAGGGCTCAAATAAGAGTAAATAATCATAAAAATCCATATGAGCTTTGGAAAGGAAGATCGACCACTATAAAATATTTTAAAATTTTTGGAAGCAAATATTACATAAGACGGGAAGAGAAAAACTTGGGCAAGTTTGACTCAAGATGTGATGAGGGTATTTTTATTGGCTATTCCACTAAGATCAAAGCCAATAGATGCTATAAAAAAAGGGCAAATATAATATACACCCCCTTATCTGATTCTTCTGATATGTGTTTGAGTTTGTTTGGGTCTGATTTTGTTTTTGTTTGGTTTGCTGATATGATTGGTTTTTGCAATGCCAAAATGAAAGATACCATGCAACAAGAGTCTAAACTAATTGCCAAAATAAAGAACTAACAAAGTATTGCAACTTCCACACTTAATTTACTTTCAAAACAAAATTACAGAGTTCTGGTATAAATGTTCTCAGACCTGGTATATGTTGCTTCAGACTTGAAATTGATTACAAAATGCCACCAAAATGCACCAATGTGAGCACCAAGGGATGGGCTATGGAATGAGGAGGTTCTCCTTGAATACTGGTCCACAAATCACCCTTGGATGCCAAATAATTAAGGTCTAATCAGAATATAGAATAGTCTGATATGAATGCTTCAGACTTAACCACACATCACCTTCTTGTCTTAGAAACAGTCTCAATGGAGGCGCCAAACTTGGAGGATGTCAAAGACACAATTTGGAGGTTGAATGGCCTCCAAATTAGATAATTATGAAGTCTGAAGTATGACTATAAATTGTTGTCTTCAAACTTATTATGAAGCTCATAACCCTCACCAAATTGCCAATAAATTGATGCCAAATGCTTCTGAAGTGCGATGCAAGTTCAATGCAATGCAGTCACAAATCACCAAGTCAATGCCAAAATCGTGGGTGTTCTAAGAGGTGCACCTTGGGCAGAAGTTCGACCCTCTCTAATAAATCAAATATACC
Source organism: Wollemia nobilis (assembly GCA_028583015.1). Lineage (NCBI taxonomy): Eukaryota > Viridiplantae > Streptophyta > Pinopsida > Araucariales > Araucariaceae > Wollemia > Wollemia nobilis. Next base: position 263,087 of record JAQPPZ010010269.1, on the reverse strand, counting down.
ATGAACCTTGCCATATAAGTGCTTAAAATGATGGTGAAGACAACAACTATGCTTTGAACCAATACCCACAACCATATGATGCCAAAATCTGAAGTTATGAGTGAAAACATGGATCTGCTGTAGGAAAACCAGTCAAGAATGAAAGTCTGAAGTTACCTCTATAAGCCCTTAGTTCTCCAAAATAACTATGGATTCTTGTATGGCTGATGAAGACCAACAAAACCCATGTGTTGGTTTGCTCCAATGATGAACTTTTCCAATCTGCAAAACCCTTGATTCAAAAATCTCTGAAGCACAATGAGTTTCCTGAAGTAGAAACTCCTCTAATTGGCTAGGTGAGTTCTCCAACACATGAAACCAATGTTCTTATGGAGGTATCCTCCCCACAAGCTCCAACAAGGCAGAAATCTGCAATGTCCTCAAAAAATGACCACAACAACAAACATGAATGGATGCCCCAAATGACCACTCTTTCTCCTTATTTATGTTTTCTCTTAACCTCTTCAAGAATATGCTAGAAGCTTCCCAAGGGGGACGCCCATATTGGCCCCCTTACCTAGTAGTCATAATGTTGTTTAAAACAACTTTGGCCCCTTCTTATATTTTAATATTATAATTTCCCTTTATAATTTGCTTTTATAAAAAAAAATATATTATAATAAAAGGGAAATAAATCATACTTAGGCCAAAAATATCATCCCTTATACAAAATGACAACCCCATGCTGAAGCTCGATCAAAGAAAAACCTCCATGATGATGAGTCCCTTAGCAATTCCCTGAACGACCTACAAGGACTCAGAATAGGTCATCAGAATCTCCTCCCCAAGTCACTGAAGAGGGGACATTACAGTCTCCCCTTCCCAAAATTGCTTGTCCTCAAGCAATTGGAAACCTGGAGTCTACAGAATGGCCTCTCCCTCCCAAGTGGCATCCTCCTCAGGTAGATCCCACCATTTGACTAGATATTCCTTAATCGTTCTCTTCCTGAGGTTGCACTCTCGCTGACCAATGACTGCCTCTGGAACAAGGATGAGCTTCCCCTCATCATCCAATGGGGGTAAATCAACTGAAGGTGTAATGTTGTGTCCCAAAGCCTTTTTGAGGCATGAAACATGGAACACGTTATGAACTCTGCTGCTCTCCGGTAGCTCAAGCTCATATGCTACCTCACCTACCTTTCGTATAACTCGAAATGGCCCATAGAAATGAGGCTTGAGCTTCTCAGCTCCACTCTTCTTTAGCGATGACTATCAAAAAGGCTGAAGTCTCAAGTACACCATGTCACCAATCTCAAACACTCGCTCAACCCTTTTTTGATTGGCATATCTCTTTTGTTGCTCCTGTGCCTGCCTGATGTTCTCCTATAGAGAACGCATGATATCCTATACATCCTGCACCAACTCCCTCACTCGGGGTACTCTACTATCACCCAATACCAAATCCATGAAGCTAGGAGCTTCGTATCCATAAAGAGCCATAAATGGTGACATACGAATCGACATGTGATATGATGAGTTATAACAATACTCACCCAAATGTATCCAATGCACCCACACCTTCTGTTGCCCTGTCACATAGTTCCTCAGATAACCCTCTATCCATTTGTTGATGATATCTGTCTGACCATCAGTCTGAGGATGATAACTAGTACTGGGCGTAAGCTCTATCCCACACAATCGAAACAACTCCTACCAAAATAAGCTCATAAATTTGTTGTCCCGATCACTAACTATAGTCTTAGGCAGCCCATGCAGCCTGAATATCTCTCTAAAAAGTAACTCTGCTATCTGCACTATTGTGAACCCCAAAGTAATGGCGAAGAAGTGAGCATACTTAGTGAGTCTATCCACTACAACATACAAACAATCCTTTCCCTGAGCCCTGGGAAGTCCCATGACAAAGTCCATGGATATACTCTCCCACTTCTACGAAGGAATAGGGAGTGGCTGAAGCAACCCTGTTGGGAATGTATGCTCATGTTTGTTCTGTTGGCATACAGAACACTCACGTATATACTATAGAACATCCTCCTTGAGGCCTCGCCAAGTGAACCTCTCTCTAATCTATCGATAGGTCTTATAGTAGCCAGGATGTCCAGCCATCGGTGTGTCATGAAGAAGTCTGAATATCTGCCTCTTAAACTTTGAATCCGATGGAATCCAAAGTCTCTCCTTATAATAGACCACCTCATCTCTAACCACATAACGCTCATCATTGTGTACCCTATCTAAAATCTGGTGAGCGAAATCATCCTTGGCGTATTCTGCTATGAGCTTAGGTCTCCAATCCTCGAAAATCTCTATCAATGAGCACAAATGAGGACATCTGGATAAGGCATCAGCTACTATGTTCTTCTTCCCTTTGACAAATTCTATGTCAAAGTCATAGGCCTGTATCTTGTTGATCCACTTCATCTGTCTATCATTCAGGTCCTTCTGATTCAAGAAGTACCTAAGACTGTTGTGATCAGTCTTCACTATAAACCGTCGGCCCACCAAGTACTGTCTGAACTTTGCTAGCGCATGCATGATAGCTAGCATCTCACGGTCATAAACTGAATAGCTGGTCTCACCACCTCTAAGCTTCCTGCTCTCGAAGGCGATTGGATGCTTATTCTGCATCAGTACTGCTCCAATGCCCTCACCCGAAGCATCACATTCTACCTCGAATGGTTTGGAGAAATCTGGTAGAGCTAATACGGGACAACTGCACATAGCCTGCTTGAACCTATCAAATGCCTGTTGTGCTCTGTCCATCCACTGAAATGCTCCCTTCTTAGTCAAATCCATCAAAGGAGATGCCAACTATGAAAACCCTCTAACAAATCGATGATAAAATCCACATAAGCCAAAGAAACCTCTGAGCTGCATGAGTGTAGTAGGGGGTGGCCAGTCCATAATAGCCTGGATCTTCTCAGGGTCCATCCTAACTCCCTGAGCACTGATGATATGTCCCAAGTATAGTAACTCCGTCATGCCAAACTCACACTTAGTCTCTTTGGCATAAAGAGACTCTGCCTCCAGTATACTCAACACCTCATCAATATGCCTCAGGTGCTCCTCCCATGTACGACTATAAATGAGTATATCATCAAAAAACACCAATACAAATTTCCTCAACTGCCTCTGAAAGACCCTGTTCATGCAAGACTAAAAAGTGGCAGGTGCGTTGGTTAGCCCAAATGGCATAACCAAAAACTCAAAATGCCCATAATGGCATCGAAATGCAGTCTTCTCCACATCTGACTCTCTCATCCGTATCTGATGGTAACCCGACCTCAGATCGATCTTAGTGAAGTAAACCGCTCCATGTAGCTCATCCAATAGCTCATCTATGCACGAAATTGGGTACCTATTCTTGATTATCTTTTTATTCAATGCTCGATAGTCTATACACATGCGCATAGTCCCATCCTTCTTCTTAACCATCACTACTGACGAAGCAAAAGGACTCTTGTTGGGTCGAATGTGTCCCATATCAATCAACTCCCATATAGTTCTCTCAATCTCATCCTTATATCACCTTGGGTGTCGATATGGTGTACTAATAATAGGGTTGGTCCCCTCCTCTAACTCTATGATGTGCTCTGCTCCTCTATCTGGAGGTATCCCTGGTGGTATATCACTGAATACTTTGCTATGTTTGGTTAGCAAAGTCTGGATATCTGGATGGTATACTCGCTTAGACTCCTTTGTAGCTGAAGGTGTGATAACACATTGTGCTACCCACTCTACCTGATAATGCCGCATAAGTCTTTCCATCCACTTAAATGAAATTGCTTGAGCTCCACTGGTTGTCATCCCTCTCAACACCACCTGTCGCCCATCTGATCTAAATTTCAACTCCATCTTCTAGAAGTTGAAAACAATGTCACCTAGAGTGCGTAACCACTGAATCCCAAGCACAACATCCAAGTTCTTTGTGCTGACCACAAAGAAGTCATCACACACCTCATAGTTACCCAATGTCAACTTCATCTTGGGTACTTTCCTTATGCAAGAAATGGAGAAACCATCAGCAATCATCACCTGAAACTCCTCAATATCCTCAGTCTCCAATCCCCTACGCACTACCAATCCCTCATCAATAAAATTATGAGTGGCTCCAGAATCAATGAGAGTTACTACTCGCTGCCCCTTAAGAACCCCTCTAACTCACAAGGATTGGGCTCCCTGAACACTGTGAAGGTGTGCTGGCATGTTAGGACTCTTCTCTGTATGTTCTTGGGTGACTTCATGCTCTTCTGAAGATTGTTCCTCTTCGTTGACCACTCTTTCCTCTTGCTGATCAGAAATTTCAGACCCACTATCATCATCCGAATGGTACTCAATGAGCTGCAACTTCCCCTTAAACTCACACTTGTGGTTGGGGGTCCATGGATTTTGATAGGTAAAACATAATCCCTTCTTTCTAAGCTCTTGAAGGGTGTTAGGATCCAATTTCTTGAAGGTACTTCACTGTTGATCATTATTTGTTTTGAATGGTTTTTGTTCCTTATCCTTCTTGAAGTCCTTCCCTTTGTATTGATTTGAATCCTTTCCTTTATATTGACTCTTGGACTTAGAGGAAGTGACCTCCATGTCCCTAGCCTATCGAATAGCCTCATGAAGGGTAGTTGGGTTGAATGCCTTAACCCAACCTCTCAATGGCTCCATCAATCCATCAACAAATAGCACCACTAATCACCTCTCCGACATATCCATAACCATTACGGACAATCTCTGAAACTCAGCTATATATGTGTCCACTGAACTCCACTGTCTCAAGTGAGTCAATTCCTTAAATTCCAACTCCTGCTCCTTCTTATCAAATCGTTGTTGGAGCCTCTCTATAAATTCAGCGTATGTGTCAACTCGGTCATGTCCCAAAGTATGCATCCCATGGTGCCACCAGTCATGTGCAACTCCCTCTAGATGCAATGTGCAAAATTTGATGGCATCCTGCTCTGTCATCTGGTTCAGCTACAAATATGTGTCCATATTTTGGACCCAAGCCTTCGTTGTCATCTTCCCAGATGCGTCAAATAATGGTACATGTATCTTGCCTATCCTCTTCTGTATCTCATAACATGGAGTATATTGCCCCTGATCTCCGTGTTGTCCATACTGATTAGGCCTTCCCCTATTCCTAGGAGTTTGCCTATTACGAGACCAAGCTGATCCCACTCCTCTCTGTACTACCTATACTGATCAACAACTGTACCCTCTGGCTCTTCCTCAACTGGTTGAGGTACAATAGGCTCTGTGCGAGGTAGGAAAGTAGGCATGAAAGGTCTAGAGCTACTTGCTCTCTCTGTCCGTGTAGGTGTACTACCCCTATTTGCCACTGATTCCTCGTTACCTGTTCGCTGCCCTGCATTGTTCTGATCATGTTGAGCATTCACCAATATATTCAACCCATGAACCTGTTGTTGCATTAGACCCACTAACTATTGTAAACTATGTTGCATATTTTGTTGTGTCTGTCTTATGTCCTCAACCATTTTCCTTTCAAACTCATCCTGATTAGCCCTGTCACCCATCCTATCAAGCCCCTGATTTGACTATCTAGCTCTTTGTGCAGCTGTAAATGTACTCTCTTCTGGATATGGGTTTGCAAGTTGGAACTGTTCTCTTCTCAAATTTCTATTATAGGCTCTTATATCCCTTTCACTCATGTAATTCCCTCTTCACAGGATGGCAGGAACAAGTGGCTCTGATACCACTATAATATACACCCCCTTATCTGATTCTTCTGATATGTGTTTGAGTTTGTTTGGGTCTGATTTTGTTTTTGTTTGGTTTGCTGATATGATTGGTTTTTGCAATGCCAAAATGAAAGATACCATGCAACAAGAGTCTAAACTAATTGCCAAAATAAAGAACTAACAAAGTATTGCAACTTCCACACTTAATTTGCTTTCAAAACAAAATTACAGAGTTCTGATATAAATGTTCTCAGACCTGGTATATGTTGCTTCAGACTTGAAATTGATTACAAAATGCCACCAAAATGCACCAATGTGATCACCAATGGATGGGCTATGGAATGAGGAGGTTCTCCTTGAATACTGGTCCACAAATCGCCCTTGGATGCCAAAGAATTAAGGTCTGATCAGAAGATAGAATAGTCTGATATGAATGCTTCAGACTTAACCACACATCACCTTCTTGTCTTAGAAACAGTCTCAATGGAGGCGCCAAACTTGGAGGATGTCAAAGACACAATTTGGAGGTTGAATGGCCTCCAAATTAGATAATTATGAAGTCTGAAGTATGACTATAAATTGTTGTCTTCAAACTTATTATGAAGCTCATAACCCTCACCAAATTGCCAACAAATTGATGCCAAATGAATGCTTCTGAAGTGCGATGCAAGTTCAATGCAATGCAGTCACAAATCACCAAGTCAATGCCAAAATCGTGGGTGTTCTAAGAGGTGCACCTTGGGCAGAAGTTCGACCCTCTCTAATAAATCAAATATACCATGAACCTTGCCATATAAGTGCTTAAAATGATGGTGAAGACAACAACTATGCTTTGAACCAATACCCACAACCATATGATGCCAAAATCTGAAGTTATGAGTGAAAACATGGATCTGTTGTAGGAAAACTAGTCAAGAATGAAAGTCTGAAGTTACCTCTATAAGCCCTTAGTTCTCCAAAATAACTATGGATTCTTGTACGACTGATGAAGACCAACAAAACCCATGTGTTGGTTTGCTCCAATGATGAACTTTTCCAATCTACAAAACCCTTGATTCAGAAATCTCTGAAGCACAATGAGTTTCCTGAAGTAGAAACTCCTCTAATTGGCTAGGTGAGTTCTCCAACACACGAAACCAATGTTCTTATGGAGGTATCCTCCCCACAAGCTCCAACAAGGCAGAAATCTGCAATGTCCTCAGAAAATGACCACAACAACAAACATGAATGGATGCCCCAAATGACCACTCTTTCTCCTTATTTATGTTTTCTCTTAACCTCTTCAAGAATATGCTAGAAGCTTCCCAAGGGGGATGCCCATATTGGCCCCCTTACCTAGTAGTCATAATGTTGTTTTAAAACAACTTTGGCCCCTTCTTATATTTTAATATTATAATTTCCCTTTATAATTTGCTTTTATAAAAAAAGAATATATTATAATAAAAGGGAAATAAATCATACTTAGGCCAAAAATATCATCCCTTATACAAAATGACAACCCCATGCTGAAGCTCGATCAAAGAAAAAACCTCCATGATGATGAGTCCCTTAGCAATTCCCTGAATGACCTACAAGGACTCAGAATAGGTCATCAGAATCTCCTCCCCAAGTCACTGAAGATGGGACATTACAACACACACCATTATAGAAAGTATAAATGTAATAGTTGATGCAAAGATAGGGTCAAGAGAACCAATTCGAGAAATTGTGTATCAAGAAGATAAAATTTGTCAAGAAGAGCTATGTGAAGAATCAGAAGAAGAAAAATAAGAAGAAATACAAACACTTTTTCCTAAGACTCCATCTAGGTATGTACAAAAAAATCATCCAAGAGATCTAATCATTGGAAATCTAGATGAAAGATAGACAAGGATAAGGGTAATAGCATCAAATGAGCAAGTAAATTTCTCTTTGTTATCTAAAATTGATCCAAAATACTTCAATGAGGCAAGTGAGGATAAGTTTTGGATTAAGGTAATGAATAAAGAACCATATCAGATAGAGAAAAGTAAGACTTGGGAACTTGCCCTATGACCAAAAGGTAAGAATGTGAATGGCACTAAATGGGTATTCAAAAACAAGTAAAATAAATATTGTCAAGTAGTCAGAAACAAAGCATGATTAGTATGCAAAGGACATACACACGTTGAGGGAATTGATTTTGATGAGACATTTGCTCCAGTTGCATGACTTGAAGCTATAAGAATATTCTTAGCCTTCTCAAGTTTAAAAAAATTCAAAGTATATCAGATGGATGTTAAATCAGACTTTCTAAATGGTATCATGTAAGAAGAGGTTTATATTGAGCAGCTAGAGGGATTCAGTTTAATTGATAAACCAGACTATGTATACATATTGAAGAGGACACTTTATGGACTAAAACAAGCTCCTAGAGCTTGGTACTGAAGACTGGATAAGTACCTTCAGGAATAAAGTTTCAGGAAAGGAATAGTGGACAATAACTTATACATCAAAAATGAAGGGAATGATTTACTAATTGTGGTTGTTTATATGGATGATATCATTTTTGGAGACAACAATGATAAGATGTGTCAAAATTTACAAAGAGCATGTAGAATAAATTTGTGATGTCAATTCTTGGTGAGTTGTCCTTATTTATTAGACTTCAGATTTTACAATCAGAGAAACGCGTATTTCTTTCACAAACCAAGTATATAAAAGAGATGCTAAATAAATTTAAGTTAGAATACTGCAAACCAATGAGTACCCCTATGGTTACATGATGCAAGTTAATTAAATATGATGAATCTCCTGAGGCAAATCAAAAATTGTACAGATCTATGATTGGCAGCTTACTATATGTCACAACTACAATACCAGATTTAATGCAGGTAGTGGGACTAGTGATAAGGTTTCAAGAAGCACCTAAGGAGACATATAGTAGCAGTAAAAGGATTCTCAGGTATTTAAAAGGGACTATGGATTTTGGGCTCTAGTACCCAAAAAATGACAATTTCACTCTCATAATATATACATATGTAGATTGGGCTGGCAGTATTGATGAAAAAAAAGCACAAGTGAAGGAGCATTCTTTCTTGGAGATTTTTTAGTCTCTTGGCTAAGTAAAAATAGGATTTAGTATCCTTATCCACAATAGAGGTAAAGTATATTGCAACATTTGCTTGTTGCACATAGTTATTATGGATGAAGTGAACTTTAGAGGACTTCAAGATAAAAATGATCATCCTATTCCCATATTGTGTGATAATACAAGTGCTACAAATATATCAAATAATCTAGTGATGCTCTCCATGACAAAGCACTTTTTGATCAAATATCATTTTTAGAGAGATTAGGTGATAGATAAGCAAGTCATGTTGGAATATCTTACTACAAATGAGCATATTGAAGACATATTCACTAAGCCACTTTCAAAAGAGACTTTTGAGTATCTTAGAGAAAATTTGGAAGTAGTTCTACTTCCACCCCAAAATCAACTATCTCAAGGAGAGGAGGTGGGGAGGGGGTTGAGCTAAGAGTATTATCTTAAGACCCAAATGTGGCCCTTTGGCATTGATGACAAAGGAGGAGAGATTTGAGTTAGGGGGAGAACATTTAGTCAGGGGGAGCAGTTTCTTAGGGGGAGCATATTTGGAAAAAGGAAAAAGAAATGATTAAAGAAAAAGGGTTACCATTAATGACAAAGGGGGATATTATTGGAAATTTGAGCAAGTTTAGTTGTCATTGATATCAAGAGGTTGATGTTCAAGTTTCATCATCATTAATGTCATCAGGTTGTTTTTCCAAAAGGCAAGGAAGTGATTAAAAGAAATAGGATATAATATTTATTTTAAATATTATATTCCTAAAGAGACCTAAAATATTGAAGACCTAAGGAAAGAGAAGCATGCCTAACAAGAAATAATAATATTTTAATATTTTGGGAAAAGGATGAGGTGAAGAAAACGAGGTCCAAGGAATCATTAAAAATAATCTATCCTTGAAAAGACCCAGTGAGCAGATTATAAAGGATTTAATTTAATTTTTTAAAATTAAAATATTTTAACCTATGGTTAAAATTTTAATTAAAATAAACAATATGCACCAAAGTTTTCAAAGGTTAAACATTTAAATTTAAATTTGAAATTTTATTTTGAATTGGATCGAAGCGCAAACGGAAGAGTGTATAAGAAGGAAAAATAATTTTTATTTCCACCTCACCTATGCTATTGGAATTCTAATGCTGTGTGTAATATTTTGTGCTGCTTTGCTAAGGTAGAAGAGAGTATTCATGATTTTAAAATATTAAAAGGGCAAACGTTGGTTGAAGTACAAGCAATGTGGCTAAAAATTTCCATAGCACTGGATAGCGTAGACGGTGGTCAAAGACTTGCTAAGGTGCTCGTACAACAGAGGTCATGAATTTGAATCCCCATGCGACCATTTTTGTGAAGGAGGAAGACATGTTTTTGTTCACCAAATTTTTGCGGAGGCATAAGAAGTGCATGAACTTAGGTTAATGTGTGGTCGTGTAGCCCAATGGTAGCTTAGCCTTGGGATAGGGCACTACGATGATAGTTGGTCACAGGTTCGAATTTGGGTGCAACCAAGACGTGTGCAAAAGTTTTGAAACATGGGCCAAAGGATTATAAGGTAAGTGCTTTGATTTTTATTTAAATTCACCGAAGGTTTGAACAACGTAAGTTTTATAAAGGCCACGTGATATTTATAAAGCGCATTGGTTGAACGTATAGGGAGCTATAAGGTTTTTTTAAATATTTTATTTTTTTTGTTTAGAAAAATAAATAAAGGTTTGGAGTTATAAGGGTTGATAAAGAAATTTGGTTTTTATATGAGTGAATGTTATTTTGAAAAGGTTGGAGTTTATAAGGGGTTAATGAAGGAAATTTATTTTGGTGTGTTTAATATTATTTTGAGAGTTTGGAGATTATAAGGTATACTTGAGTCTTGATATTTTTGTATGGTAAAATAATTATTGGGGAGAATATTTGTGTGGATAATTTGAAATAGGTTGTTTCTATCTAACCTTGAAATTGGCAAAGAGGGTTTGATTGTGATTAATATAGGTTTTGAAGACATATCTCTATCAAAACAAAAGGTATGGGCACATATTTCTTATGAGTGAAATATTGTTGGATTGAATGTTGTAAAGGTGGAGTGAAAAGGATTGATGGATATTGTTGGAAATGTGTGAGCAACTTTGGGTATATTTTGTTGATGAATGATTTGATTTGATTTTAGATTGAAACTATCTTGAACTAGGGGTTGTAAAAGAACATGAGTATCATTGTTATATGAAATTGCAATCATCTTGAGTCAAGGTTTGAGTTCCATAGTGTGAGTTGTTGAAGTATAGTGAAACACTTGGTTAGGGTTTGTAAGCAAGTTGTGTTTTATTGAGTGAATTTTTGAGTGAAGGTGATTGAGTATTATTGCATTAGAATGATTTGTTGACTACAAAACCTTGTGAGTGTGAAACACATTGAGTCTTTGATCATTATCTATATGTTCCTGTGGTTAAATAAGATTTTGAGTGAAACTTGTCTATGTGTTGAAAATATTTTCTGAAAGAGAATTAAGTTGTATTTTGTATGCAAGTTCTAAAATTTTTTAGTGAGATTTTGTGAAAGCTTAAGGACAAATTTGAGGTAAGTATTTGTGAAGACTTGAAAGCAGAATTGATTCATTGATTTGTTCAAGCTTTGTGTTAAGGCTTGAAACAAATTTGAGTAGAGTTGATTTATGATTTGATCAAGCTTTGGGTTAAGGCTTAAGGACAGATTTGAGGACATAGATTGGTATATATTTGAGAGAAAATTTGTGCTAGAGCAGAGACAAATTTGAGGATAGATTTTGGTATAGATTTGAGAGAAGATTTGTGCCAGAACCGAGATAGATTTGTGAGAAGATTTGTGCTAGAACGAGGACAATATTTAGTATAGATTTTAGATAGATATTAGGTAGAGTTTAGAGCAAGATTTGATGGTGATAGAGCAGAGGAAATTAGTATCTAGTGGATAGAGATCAATTAGCTAGGGCAGTGAGGACAAAGGTCTTCTGAGTGAGGACAAAGGTATTATGTGGAGAGATATCCACAAGCCAGTGCAATGGGGGAAAAAGTCTTCTAGAAGAGCATCGGTCAGAGTAGAGGAGAAATATTTCTCTTATGGATAGAAATCTCCAAACCAGAGCAAGAGGATTGGTTTCTTCTTTGGACAAAGGTCCATAAAATTTGTAATAGAAAATTGATTCTTAAAAGAGTTTATTGAGAAAATTTATTAGGAATATTTTCTCTATGGAGTAGCCCACATTGGGTGAACCACGATAAATCAGGTCTCTTATGTATGTGATATTTTTTCAATGCTTACTGCTTTAATATTGTTGATGTTATCATATAGATTGAAAAGCAAAAAGTTTTATCTTATACTATTCACCCCTCTCTTAGTATAAGCTCATATTATTTAGAATAGCCACAAGCTTACTGTAGTGGTAATGGATTTGGAATTTCTTTGGAAGGATCAAGGTTCAAACCGTACTCAGTATGAGGGGACTAGGATACCTCATAAAAACCTATGTAAACTCATTGAAAAATTTTAAGGCATACAAGGTTAAAAATAGATACAATTTAAAGCATAGCAAGCAGAGCATGTGATCAATCAATACCTAATAAGGAAAACAACAATATATTCCTCTTCAAATAAGTAGGAATTATGAAAGGAATTATGATATAGGTAAAATGATTATACCTTGATTAACATGCTTCCTAATCTGGGAGGTTAGTGTCACTAATATAAAGTAAAATATTTATCAGTTTCTCACTAATATCATTAATACAAGTTCACAATGTGGTATTCACAAAGTATAGCTCCAAATTTATCAAGGCTAAAATATTTTACCGTGGAGCTTGTGGCTCCTATTTATAAGAGGATTTTACTCTTAATTTTTTTTGGGTAAGAAATTTTTACTCCAAGTAAAGTAAAACATTAGGGATATTTCTAGTAAAATGATGCATATCCAAATACTACATGCCTCTAATTATACCGAAATTATAAGTATTCTAAAATGAGTTAAGATACCACTAAATGGCAAAGCATCATTTTAAAGACCTTCCTTAGAATCCATGCTTCTCTTTTTACTCCTCTATTTATCCATGAGTGATTCACTCTAGGAGGTAAGAAAACTACTCTAGTTTTCTAGATTTTGCTAATATTTGTTAGTGATTCATTGCTACAAGATAGTGGTTTCTTCCTACTCGTATATTGATACCTTAATCAAAACAGTCCTCATTCTCTAATTTTTAAAATTTAAGGAGTTTTAGAATAATTTGATTAAATGATTCAAATTGTTTTGTAATCTTCCAAAATGTCAAAATTCCTATGGTAGTACTTTATCAATATGTCTAACATACTTAATTCTTATATACACATGCAATCCATATCAATGTTTATAAAAATCCTTAATTAGACACCTTTATCAAACTCCTTTTCTCTTCACACACTAAAAAGATCTAATAAAAAGTGAACTTGATAAATCAACAAGATTTAGAAATTGACCACGTCTTAAAAATATGTCCTAAGAATTTGTCAAAAATATCTTGATGGATTGGTATTGCTTCTTCTCTAAAGCCTATATCATTGATTTATTGAAGGGATAGTTTGTAAAGTTGGAAAAGGTGATGTTATCAACATGAAAGTATCATCCATGGTATGGCCCATTCTAAAGTCTAATCAATAGCTAGCAAGAGAATAATGAAGATAGGATTTATGGAAAGGTCTATTTGTTATCACAAATTACCACATAGGTCCCCATTATATCAACCAACGATCTACAAGAGAAGAGCAATCTTAGCCTATAAGTCTCAATAGATACCAATCCACCTAGATATCATGTCATACATCTTGCTAACATTAGTATATGAAATATATATTTTTTAACTTCATAAAAGTTTGAATTCATGCGAAGAAAAATTATGTGGTATGTGTGAGAAAAGGGTGTTAACTCAAGTAGTAATTGTTATGAGACTACAAATAACTTATGTAATCCGTATAATGTGAATTTATTATGGTTGATAACTTTAAGAATATACATGTAATATAATTTAGAGTAGAAGGGAGATTATTTAAGGGAAAATGAAATATTAAGACTCACTATAAAATACCAAATTCATTGAAGTACCTGCCATAGACTTTAGTACTGACTATAACCTCCACCTAATAACAAGTTTTTCTCAAAATCAATGTTAGTCCATGTGCTATAATTCAAAAGAAAATATGACTATAGTTTTAATTTTGAGGATTGTACTTATATAAAGAAGTAAATTTAGTCATTAGATACCATTCTTAATAAGTTAAAAATTTTAAGGTGTGTATTGTCTAGTTGCAAACTTAGAGTTGTAGAAGAAAGGGTAAAAAATGAAAAAATTAGAGCCAAAAATGCAATTAGATAATATTGTCAACAAATTAATCTTTCCATTACTTGAGTTTGAATTCACTAATTAGTCAATAATGTTAAGTATTCAAATGTCTCACTCCACTAAAAGAATAAAGAAATAAAAGTTTTAAAAATTCACAAAGTCAAAAAAAAAAAAACTATGTACTCATGGCAATAAGTTGAAATTGATGTTAGCCAATGTCATCATTGAAATAAATAGATCCATTGTTTGCTGAAAAATCACTAAGTTAATGACGTTGATTTACTTATTAGAGGTATCACATCACTGTTTTGGTTGAGAAAAGGATAGGTGAAACAAAAAAGATTGCGGTGTGATTGACGTGTTAATATAATTTAATATTTTTATCATTACAAGTCATAAATCATCTTTCTATCATAACAAGTTAATAATACTATATTATATAAGATGATCATCACATCATCCTTTATAAATTTAAATAATATAACATATTTTTTATTAATATTACCTAAATGCTATGTTTGCTATATACATTTTCTCTATATTGAAACAATGTTAATAAAACTACACTATAATAATATTAAAATTACTTAATAACTTTACTTTATTTAAAACAGTTTATTTTAAATATTTTCATAACATTTATTTAAAAAAAAATTTATTCATTAATATTTAAAAATAAACCCTTTTTCCCATGACCATTTTGTTTCTTTGATATACTCAACATTATTTTGATTTTAAGATATTTGCAACGGGGAATACCTATTGAATTGCAATTCATATTAATAGTTATTCTTTGCCGACACGATGAAACAGGATTTAAGGTATTATAGTTAAGGGTTGGTAAATTATTTTGTATAAATAAAAATGAGACTCATAGGTGCATCCATGTGGCTTTTCAACAAGTCAAACGGTGCATCCATTCAAAATTATTTTGTATAAAAAAAATGAGACTAATAGGTGCATCCATTCAAAATGTGTGGCTTTTCAACAATTCAAAGAACATGCGATTGAAGCACACGCAATTTATTTAAACAAGGGTTTGGTGACAGATTTTTATTTTATTTATTTATTTTTATTGTAATATTTATTTTTATTTGAAGTGAAATGGTTGAAAACATAAATATAAGCTTTTAGGAAGCTTAACCCTATTCAATCTATTGAATTTGCTGGCTTTGTTATAGATATTCTTACCAATCCTTTTGTTTTTATTAATTTATATATACTTTGTTAGGTTCTTTGCATTTGACTCTTCCATGTTATTTGCATGCCACTTATGTTCACGTATGAGCGATCCAATTATCTGGGAGCTTCAATTTTAATCAAAAGATGATTAAATTTGGAAGGAAATCACAAAGGTTTCTCCACATATCTCAAAATTGTTTAGTGGTTGTAGGTTCAATGAATTGGCGGGGATATAATTGTAGAAAGAAGCTGATAGTGGCAGTATACAATATAAGACTGGGTTCTTGGTTGATACTTCTGCTCCAGTTTCGTTCCCCCAACCATACAAATACCAACTTGGAACATTAGCAAACCCGAAGAAATATAATAAATATTTTTTCACTGCCTCGGCCTTCCATCCAAGGCCTGATATTCAATTGAACATGAAGGAATCCTAAATTTGAAATAATTGAGAGTTGTTATTGTTTTTAATCTATATTTTATTAATTCATAGAGGGTTTTTTTTTTTTTTAAAGTTTATATTTTTAGTTTTTAAGTAAATGAAACTAGTATAAAATAATCTTGTGATTATTTTTGGTACGTTAATTAATTTTATGTTTATTGAATAATTATAATTGATTTTAGAATGTGGTCCGTTGATTTATAGATAACAACGGCTAATGATGGCTAAATATAAATATAGTTTTAATATATTTTATTAGTATTTTATTTTAATATTTAATAATTATAGTAAAATAAAAATGTTAAGAAATTGTAATTATTAAAATTAATTTTCATGGTGTTTCAAAAAAACTTTAGGAAATGATGATGAAGGTGTATTTTTAAAAATTGTCCAATGTAAAGTCATTCTCATTTATTCAAAATTATAAAGAATTTCCACTGACAACTATGTAGAGGTTAAAATTGTAGTAGAAAAAGGATGTAAATGACGAGGACTAAACAATGATCGATACTATTAACAAAAATGGATATGAAGACTGGATAAAAATAATTACTACTAATGTTCATAATCTATTACTAGAAGCAATATCTTGGAAGTGTGAGCATGTTTATAGAGAAGGAAATTGGGTAGTTCATAAATTAGCAAATTACGGTGTTGATCTTCATCCTGGTAAAATTTAAATTTTGAAATGTAGTATGAGATTCTATGAAACATAACACTTCAAGGAAGTTGAAGAATATATTTAAGAGAAAAAAAGTGAAAAACTGTGATAAAAATGCTGCAACAAATGTAATATTTTGGTATTTTGTTGGAAGTGATCCCAATTGAAGCCACATATAACTTATTAATTTTTTTTTTAATTTAATATATATATATATATATATATATATATATATATATATATATATATATATATATATATATATATATATATAGCAATCCAACATTTCTCTAATATTGGTTGCTTTTCTTATTGATGGTTTCCTCCATATTCCTGTGTCATCTACAAAGTAGGTGAGTAAGCTCTTTATTGGATACCTCTAGAAGCATTAAATTATTGGGATGGATTACTATTTATGAGCACTAAGAAAGAGATAGTAGAGATGCATTCCATAACCCATTTTATCCATTCTTCATTGAAACCAAATTTCTTTAGTATTTGGGCTAAAAGTTCCCAACTTACTTTGTCATAAGTAAGTTGGGAACTTTTAGAAACCCCCTTTGGATCAAGGAAGGGGGCGGGGAAAAAAATATCAAATAGTCTAAATGAAGGTTCTCTCATGGAATGTGAGAGGCCTAAACGGCCCACCAAAACAAAGGATGGTGAAGTCTATAAGGAAGGATTGGAATCCTACTATCATTTTTCTTCAAGAAACCAAAACAGATGCGGCACAATCAACACTTATAGCTAGAAGGATTTGGAAGCAAGGGGAAGTGGCCTTTCAACAAAGTGAGAGGAGCATCTGGGGGCCTCATGATCTTATGGGATCCTATTAAAATAGAAGGAAGTATTATTCAGGCAAATGAAAGAGTCTTAAGCGTATTATTTCATGATTTTGATACTAATAAGAATTGGATTATGTCAAATGTTTATGCCCCCACCTCTATCCAAGGGCGGTCTGAACTGTGGGAGTTTTTGGGGCATTTGAGCCAAGCTTTTAAAGACATTCCTTGGGTGATTGGGGGAGATTTCAATACCCCCATTTACCCATCTGATAAGAAGGGAGGATCTGGGTTACCCTCAAGGAGCATGGAGGACTTCAATGAATTCATTAACACAAATGAATTGATGGATGTAAGACTAAAAGGAGCCAAATTTACATGGAGTAACAAGAGGATAGGAAGTCAGCTGATTCAAGAAAGGTTGGACAGGTTTTTTTTATCCAAGGAAGCTACAACAATGTTTGGTGATTCAACGTTACAAGCCCTTCCTAAATGCGCTTCAGACCATAATCTTATTCTATGGGAGGCATTTCAGGCTAACTCCTTTAAAAAGCCATTCAGATTTCTGTCAATGTGGGTTAAACATCCGGACTTCAAGAAACGAATAGAGGAATGGTGGCAACAACCTATCCAGGGAAGTGCTTCCTTCAAACTATCTCAAAAACTTAAGATGGTGAAAAACAACCTTAGAATATGGAATAAAGAAGTCTTTGGAAATATTTTTGAGAATAAGAGAGAAGTGGGGGAAAAACTGAGAATAATAGAAAGCAAAATCCAAAATGGAACCTATGATGAGGCGACAAGGATTGAAGAGAAGGAAACCCTTTGTGAGTTTTATAATATTTTAGCTTGTGAAGAGATGTATTGGAGGCAGAAATCAAGGGCATTATGGCTAAAGGAAGGGGACTCTAATTCAAAAATTTTCCATGTTACCACATTGAGCAATAGAAGCAACAATAATATTAGAAATTTAACTAAGGTGGATGGATCCTCAACTCAAAACATTCAGGAGATCAGGGACGAGGCTGTTAATTTTTTTAGTTCATTATTGGGTGAAGAACGGGCCTGTAATGCCCAAGCAAAGGACTCTCTCCTTCAATTCATTCCACAACTCATTGATGAAATGATTAACGAGTCTCTTACAACAACTTTTTTAGATGAAGAGATCAAGGAGGCTTTGTTTAACATGGATCCTAACAAAGCTCCTGGGCCGGATGGGTTTTCACCGCGGTTTTTCCAAGTTTGTTGGGATATTGTTGGAGCAGAAGTTATTGCCGCAATCAAGGAGTTCCAAAGTTCAAATCATATTCCAAGGGGTTTCAATTCAACTTTCATTGCTTTGATCCCTAAAGGCCCCAACCCCAAGACTATGGCTGACTTTAGGCCGGTTAGCCCGTGTAATATATCCTATAAAATTCTGTCCAAAGTTTTAGCCAACCGTTTGAAGAAAGTTCTACCGGTTATCATTGATCCAAGTCAAGGAAGTTCTGTACAAGGAAGATCAATCTTAGATGGAGTTATTACTGTTCATGAGGCTCTTCATACAACCGCTCAAACCAAAAAAGTAGTCATGGCTTTAAAGTTAGACATGAACAAAGCTTATGACAGGATAAATTGGGAATTCCTAGAGGCAGTTTTATTAAAATTTGGCTTCAACATGAAATGGGTCAAGTTAATAAGAGAGTGTATTTCTAAGCCTTGTTTTTCAGTTTTGGTTAATGGGTCTACTGCAGGTTTTTTTCAAAGCAAATGTGGTCTAAGACAAGGAGATCCCATAAGTCCTATGTTGTTCATCATTGTAGCCGAGGCCTTGGGAAGAACCATTAAGGCAGCAGCGGTAGCTGGACTCATATCAGGTATCAAGGCCACGTCGCTAACTACCTCGGTGACACATCAACAATTTGTTGATGATACATTGCTACTGACTTTGGCTTCTGTGGTTGAGGCAAGAAGGATTAAAAATATTCTCATAATGTATGAAGAAGCGGCTGGATAGAAAGTGAATTTTGATAAGAGCAAACTTTATTTCATCAATACCCCCATTCCTAGGCAAAACAACATAGCAAGGATCATGGAATGTCCGATTGCATCCCTTCCCACCTCCTATTTAGGTCTTCCCCTATTTACGGGGAAACTTGAAGGATCAATGTGGAACATAGTTCTGGAGAGGATCCAAAAAAAGCTAGCAGAGTTGGAAAGGACATCTCGTTATCTCAAGCAGGCAAAGCAGTTTTAACTATGGCTTCACTTCAAAGTATACCCGTTTACTTCCTATCAGTCTTCAAAGCTCCCAGCAAGGTGTTTCACAAAATTGAGCAGACTTCAAAAAAATTTCTCTGGTCGTGGACTCGAGGATAAGAAAAGGATCCATTTAGTAGGTTGGAATAAGGTTTGCAAACCTAAAGCCGATGGGGGGTTAGGATTGAGGAGAGTTGCTCATCTCAATACAACTCTGTTAGCCAAACAAGCATGGTGGTTATTGACTAAGGTCGATAATGAATGGATTGCCATAGTTAGGAGGAAATACCTCCAAGGTGTGAACTTCCTTAATGACAACTTAGCAAGCAGGGGGTCTACTTTTTGGAAGGCAATCCTCACGAGCAGGGATCTTGTCAAGAAAGGTCTTAGATGGATTCTAGGAAATGGGCAAACAATAGACTTTTGGAAGGATCGATGGGTGAGAGCTGAGGAGTTATCCCAGAATCCTCGTTTGGCTAGGATTCAAGAGCATATGGAGCAACATATTGGGAAGAAGGTTGCAAATTATATGTGGTAGGATATAAATATCAACAGGTGGAAACACATCAGAGTACAGGGTTTTGAAGCGGAGTCTGAAGAGCTTTATAACATTTTAACTCAGCAAATTATTCCCTCTGGAGAGGATGAAGATCACATTGTTTGGGCTGAGACTGAAAGTGGTGACTTCACAGTTAAGTCTGCCTATAATTTGCTTCTCAATGTGGAAGGTCAACAATTTCAACCGAGTTTGGTTTGGATCAAAGGCTTAATTCCTAAAATATCCTTTTTTTCATGGCTGGTGATTCAAGGAAAAATCCTCACTATGGACAATATGTTATCCAAAGGTATGGTTATTGCTAACCATTGCTACATGTGCAGGGCAGGATGGGAGACAACCCAACACTTGTTTCTGGAGTGTCCGATAGCGGAGTCCATCCTGGATGAACTTTTCCAAGCCTTTAGGATCTCGTGGGTTAAGCCTGCTCTTATATCCGAAGTGTTCCATCAATGGCCTCAACCCTTTGTTAGCCTAAAACTTAAGTACCTATGGAAAATCTGTTGGCATCATTTTCTCTGGCATATTTGGCTAGAAAGGAACCATAGAGCCTTTAAGGATACCATTCACAACCCAAAAACCATCCTCAACAGGATTATTGTCTTTGCGAAAGAAAACCTTAGCACCTTAGTGGATGAGAACCACTCAATTCTTCCCCAAGAAAAACAATTAGCTCGGGCCTTAGGTATTGAGGACAAACCTTCCATTCCTTTGCCCAATCCCAAAAATGGGATTTCTTGGGAGCCACCCCCCCAGGGTTGGTTTAAACTAAATTTTGATGGTGCAGCCAAGGAGAACCCGGGAAGAGCTGGAGCTGGAGGAATAATCAGGGATCATCAAGGAAATCTGGTCAAGGCCTTCGCTGAACCATTGGGAATCAGAACTAATAACGAAGCGTAAGCTAGAGCCCTTTGGAGAGGGTTGCAAGTAGCCCAAGCAACTCAAGGTAACTTGATGATTGAAGGTGATTCTATGAACATCATCAACCCGTTAACCAATGGCAAAAACCTCCATGGAGAATCGAGGGAGTCATCCATGAAGTGAGGATCCTTTTTGCGGCAAGACATAATAGGAGGGCTCGTCACGTGTACCGTGAGGCCAATAGGTCACCTGACAAATTAGCCAACATAGGTGTTGATGTTGGTAGTTTGGTGACATGGACACAAGGTGTGCCACGTGAAGTGGAAAACATTATTAGTCATGAAAAGAAACCTACCCGTTAAGGAGAAATATGAATGGGTGTTCTTTCCCCATGGAGCTGGTAATAACTATGGGGTTTCCCTCTAAATCATACCAAATTGGAAATGAAGGTAACAGGGTGTAAGCCTTGGAAGATTTCGACAGAGAATAGGAAATGGGCAAGCAACAGGTTTCACAAGTGCAAAGTTCCAAACTTCAATTCCTGTCAATGTAAGTAATGTTTACAGTTATGTTTAGGTATGGGTGTGCTTTGTTAGTAAGGTGTTGTAGGGGATTCAACACAATTTCTGGTAAGAAAGTTTCAAGGATGACTAGGATCTACAATCTCAGCAGAAGGCTGGATATTGTAATAGGTTTTGGGTTAACCTGCAAAACCCGGTAATTAATGAAGACTTTTATTTACCAAAAAAAAAAAACTTTGTCATAAGCCTTGGATAAATATAGCTTAAAGAACATAACTTTTTTCCCCTTTTGGTAAATATTTTCAAGAAAATACAAAGGTATGCATTATGTGAAATGTTTTAATTGTGGTAACATTGCTCAATATGCATCTAATTACCCACAAGCTGGAAGTAGTAGCTGTGAAGAAGAAAAAGAATACAAGAAAAAGAAAGAAAAAAAAATTATCATGAAAAGAAAAACATGCATGGTCAAAGCAAGCATGAGAAGATCTTTCAAATACACAAGAAGAGTTTTTATGTTGAGGAAGCAAACAGTTCTTCCAGAAATAGTAATGAAATTATGTCCGATAGTGAAAGAGAAGAAATCCTATTTTTGGCCATTTAAGAGGAAGAAGATGCTCCTATTATCGATAACCAAGAATAAGAAAAAGATCTAGAAGATGAAAAGGAAGCCATAGTTGACATAGAAAAGGAACTTATTACTCTTGAAGAATTGAAGAGGGTCATAAAGAACTCAAGATTGAAGGCTCAAGTACAAGAGGATGAGAAGACAAAGGCAAAGCTTTCACAAGATCTCACAAACTTAAAAGTAAAAATTGAAGAGGCAAAGCGAATTGAAGAAGGTATGGTTGAGCAGTTAAAGGCAAAAGAGTTGGAATGTGAAAAACTAAAACATGAGGTTGTCTCTCTAAGGAAGGAAGTAGAAAAATCAAATGATAAGCTACATAGGTTTGATAAAAGCATATTAATCATGGATAAAATTTTCAAAGCATAGAGATCTTAGACTATAAAGACTGGACTGGGTTTTGAAGAAGGTCAAAGAAAACTAAAGGAGGAGTCAAAATCAAAAGGAACATAGGCATTAAAGAAAATAATTAAAGAAGAGCCTAAGACCTATGCTAATGTGTTTAGAAGTGGAAGCATCGAGAAGGAAGAAAGCAAAGCATCATAAAGGAACAAGGTCCATCACAAAACAACAATGAGAGAACCATATCCTCTAAGAAAATCATACATGTTTCAGTATTTCTTCTAGATTTATTGCTTTTCATGTCACCAATTTGGTCATAAAGCTGTACATTGTAGGGTATGTTCTAAAAATGATTTTGTCTTCACAAAGAGGAATCTCAATTTATTTACAACTCTCATAGACTACAACATCATTTGTTACAAATGTAGTTTTGCGAATATAGCTAAATGGTGTAGAACGGTGTTTTCTAAACTTTCAAAGTCAAGTAATAAAGAGGATGGTCAAAATATTCAAAAAGGTATGTCCTCTAAAGTTTGGAGAAAGAAAATAGAACAAGAAAAGGAGCAGAGTAATTTGAGAGTTTCACTCCCATATCATAATTAAAGTCTCAAGAAGAGCAGGTAGAAAGGGGGCATTATAAAGTTTCTTATATTTTAGCGATGAGGAGCCTTTGCCATTGATGTCAAAGGGGGCAAGTTTCAGTAAGGGGGAGCATCTTGTTAGGGGGAGCAGTTTGTGATCATGTTGCAATAAAGGACAATTTCGTTGTAGGATTGCCATCAATGACAAAGGGGGACATTGTTAAAAATGTTGAGTTGTCATTGATGTCAAAGGTAGAATTGGAAGGATGATTTAATTATAAGTAATATCATGAGTTTGGGTAAATTATTCAATGCAAACATTATAAAGACAAGTGAAGGTTTAATATTTAATATTATAATATTTAAATATTAGATTTAAATATTATAATATAAAGTGAATTTTAAATATTATTGAAAAGTTAGTGGGCCGAACTTTGGGCGCTAAAATCAAGGCAACACTTTGAATATTAATACATGTTTGAAATTCATTTCAAGCTTGAAATTCTGCTCAAACTTCTGCTTGAAATTTCGATCGAAATTTCGCTCCAACATCCACTTCGATCAAGGGAGTAGATGAAGCTATTTTTAGCAACAATGGTGCATGTGAAGGTGAGTAACGATCGAATATGAAAGTGAGAAATAGTCTATTTTAAATGCACACATAGGAACAACATTATTGTGGTTACCCTTTTTGTTTCACATCGAATACGGGACTAATTTTTGAGCTTTTAAGGAGAAATCATTATTTGAAGGTTTCTAAGGACGATTGCATATAGATTAACATGCAAGAAGCACTGTAAGAAAATGGTCCGGGAAATAAGTTGTCATTAGTTTTGAGTCATCAAATAAATTGTTACAAGATCGTGAGGAGGAGAACAAGTGAATTATAAATCTAAAGGACAATCTGGCTAAAGGAGATTTGACAGACATAATCCATTGAAAGGATGTCATTCAAGAAATGGTATAAAGAAGGAGCACATTAAATTGTAAAGGACATCACTCAATAAATAGTAGAAAGGAGGAGCACACTGAATTATGAAGGTAAGACAATTTTTTTTTGAGCATCTTTGATATGCATTACAACACCATATATCTAAAGCAAAAGCAATGAATGAAAGTTTCATTAAGTATTTTTGAGATACATGATAGCACCAGATACCTGAAGTAAAAAAATGATTGAAAGTTTTACTAAGCATATTTCATGTACATGATAGAGCCTATCCCAACGAAGAGAATCAAATTTCTTTGAGATAAAGGAGAGCGGTAGATACAAGGAGAAATAAGTGTAGTTGAGTTTCGGTGGCAGCAAAATTTTTATCATAGTAAAACTAAGCAGTGGGTTTAGGAGATGACATATTTGTTGGTAGTGAGATGAGCGGCTGCCTATGGACCCACAAGAGATTTCACGTTAGTGAAACCCACACGAAGTCTTGAGAACAAGTGCAGGAGATGGTTGTAGTTTTTATTGGTACTAAGGTAAATGAAATATCTTCTCCTATGTTTGATTGATCATTGCAATCTAGAAACATTGTTTGTGGTTATTGCTATTGAGACAGAAGTCACCAAAGCAAAACAAGAAAAACTTGGATGTTGAACCAGCAGTAAGAAAGAGTCAGATGCATTGCAGTAATTGATTCAAGGTAAAGTTAAACTAGTTTTGAGTACAAACAAGCACTATGAAGCCAAGCATTGGGAAGCAAACCAAATTGTTGAACAACTTCGTATCTACAAGTTTGGAAAGCGTAATAGCAGGTTTGAGGTCATGTAAGGGAACAAAGTTTGGTGTAAGTCCAACACTAGCTACAAAAAGGAACTACGTTTGGTGTATTGATGCAGGCTACTGGGAAGATGAACAACAATTGATGATCATAGATTAAGACACGACATAGAGTGAGGATCACCATCAAATTCATCGCATGACTAGAATGTTTTGGTTAACCGCCATGAGTGAAAGGTAGAAGCATGAATATGCATGATAACTTATTGTGAAATCTATTAGATTGTATCAAAGGTATGTTAGTTAATGCTTTGACTTGGATGCATTAGTGGATTTTGGTGGCTTCAAATAGTTTATTCCATGAATGGGAGGTATAAGGAATTATTAGATAAATAATATTGAAAAGAGTTAGAAAATAGTTTGCTATTTTGAAGTACACGTGGGAATAAGTAAAAGAGTATAGTCTCACACAAGTAGAAGGATTGTTTTAAAATAATTCAAGGTGTCACATATTGTGATGTAAATCCAACTACAAGAGGTCAAAACAAAATACCTCTCATCACATGAAAATTGTGATAAATAAAAATAATATGTAAAAACCTCCATTTACATGAAAACTGCAATAAATGGAAATAATCAATAAAACTCTCTATTCACATAAAAACTACAAGATATAGAAATAAACCAATAAATATTTTCTTTTCTCATTCTTGGATTCACTTCCCCCTTTTACAATGCAATACCAAGGGAATATATATCCCCAAAGAAACCCTAAAAGAAAACCCTAAAGCTTGAAGCCCTAAAAGAAAACCCTAAAGCTTAAAGCCCTAAAAATAAAAAATTACTATTTTTGGCAAATTTATTTTTCCACCAAAAACTGTGTTTTTAAGTAATTACTATTTTTGGCAAATTATTTTTTCAACAAAATTTACCTTTTTTAGTAATTACCATTTCGGCAAATTATTTTTACATCAAAGAATTCCATTTTGAGTAATAGAAAAATTATTTTAATACTTATTTTAGAAAAAAACCCTGTAAAGATAGGCTCTCGCATGATTCTCCTCTGGTTGAAAAGAACTCTGCTCTTGCGAGTTCCTTTGATCAAACTCATAATTGCTCTCCATATAGGGCCACACATCTGCAAGTTCTTCTCAAAGTACCAATCTTCTTCTGAGGTTCTATATCTCAAACCTCCTGCAAGCACTACACATAGTGCCAATTTATTCCTTCAAGGTTTTACATGAAAAAAAACCTCTTGCAAGTACTACACAAAATGCCAATTTCTTTCTTTTATATTTTACAAACCTTCAGCAAGAACTACACAAAGTGCCAATTCCTCCTAATATTTTTCATAAAAAAACCTCCTGCAAGCACTACACATAGTGCCAATTTATTTCTCCAAGGTGTTACAAACCTTTTGCAAGCACTACACAAAGTGTCAATCTCTTTCTCTAAGGCTTTACATAAAAAAAACCTCCTGTAAGCACTACACAGAGTGCCAATTTATTTCTCCAAGGTTTTACAAACCTTATGCAAACACTGCACAAAGTGCCAATTTTCTTGGAGCCTTTTTGCTCTCCTCTCATTTTCTCTTTTCTTCTTTTCTCTTTTCTCCTCCCAACAAGATCCAACTTGCTCTGATACCAAATGATGTAAATCCAACTGCAAGAGGTCAAAAAAAATACCTCCCATCACATAAAAATTATGATAAATAAAAATAATATGTAAAACCCTCCATTTACATAAAAACTGCAACAAATAAAAATAATCGATAAAACCTTCCATTCACATAAAAACTACAAGACATGGAAATAAACCAATAAATATTTTCTTTTTTCATTCTTGGATTCACTTCCCCATTTTACAATGCAATACCAAGGGAATATATATCCCCAAAGAAACCCTAAATTTTGAAACCCTAAAGTATAAAGCCCTAAAAATAAAAAATTACTATTTTTGGAAATTTGATTTTTCCACTCAAAACTGTGTTTTTAAAGTAATTACTATTTTCGGCAAATGATTTTTCATCAAAATTTGCCTTTTTTAGTAATTACCATTTTCGAAAAATTATTATTGCGTCAAAGAATTCCATTTTGAGTAATAAAAAATTTATTTTAAAACTTCTTTTAAACAAAAACCTCTAAAGATAGGCTTCTGCATCATATTGCAAAGATAGAGAAAAAGGATTAATGCACATCTTCACCCATGCACCAATTGAAAAGGAAGGACATTTCAGTAATCAACGGGAAAAAGAAAAGGTGCACAATATAGTTACAAATCAACATTTACAAGATCAGTTATCAAGTGCTAGACTAGAGCTACCTTTAAAATGTAATAAATGTGAGACATGTGGAAGTGATAGAATTAATGAATTTAAAGAATAGTTTGGTCATTTTAAGCTTCCTACACAAGTACATCATCTATATATTCAGGAGGTTAAACGAATTATGGGTAGAATATATTTTGATTTGAAGAAAGAAAACTCAAGAAAAGGGAAGAATTTAAAGAGTAAGAGCAGAGTTTTGGATGAGATTATTGAGCACACTGGAACAGTGCTTGTGATTATATTTGGAAGCATATTTGAGCAATGTATTGAGAGTAAAGTTGAGTAGTGTATTGAGAGTAGATTTTAGCAGTGTATTGAGAGCATATTTGAGCAGTGTTAGTGATCAGTTTTGAGAGTATATTCAAGCAAAGTTTTGGATCAAATTTTTGAGAAGACTTAAGTAGAGGGGATTGGTGTCTCCTATGGGTTGGTTCCCATAAACCTATGTGAGGGGATTGGTGTATTCTATGGGCTGGTTCCCACGAACTTGAGTACAGGGGATTGGTGCCTCCTGTGGATTTGTGCCCATGAAATTGAGTATAGGGGATTGGTATCTCTTGTGGGTTGGTGCCCACAAACTTGTATATGAGATTGGTGTATCTTGTGGGTTGGTGCCCACGAACTTGTATAGGGGATTGGTATCTCTTATGGGATGGTGCCCATGAAATTGTATAGGAGGGTGTCTCTTGTGAGTTGGTGACCACGAAATTTATTGAAGAAAAATATAAGTAATATTTTGCCATGGTTTTCTTCCGAGAGGGTATTTCCATGTAAAAGCATTATCTCTTATGTGTATGGAAATTGTGCATTGATTTATTATTTCATTCATATTATTGCTTTTATCAGTTGGAAAGAAAATTTTTATCTTATATTTTTCACCCCTCCTCTCAATATAAGCATGTGTTTCTTCAACTTCATTATTTTTCTTTAATTTATTCTATGTACCCTATGTACCATGTGAGTATTCTTATAGGTAATTTTCTTGTTAATTATTTCTAGACATAGGGTTGTTAGCTTATTCACATGTTATTTAGATTTGCTCTTGCTAGATCTATCTTATCTGGTTTGTTATCTCATCAAAATTTAGCTAGTTTGTTGCTTGTTAGTTTTATGCATTTATTTAAGCATCGCTGATAAATAAAATTACAACTTCATATTGATTCCACATCATTTGCTCCTTTATTTATCTTTTTACATTTTTCATGTGCATGTGATAAAATAATTTATATTTCTTTACGCAATAATTAGGTCTTTGAGTGTATATTCATAAGCCTAAATATCCTCATGCACATCCATGCATGGATAGATTTTTAGAATCAAAATTTATAATTTTGTAAAACTTTGGTCTATAGAGTTGATTGCTCACTAGTTGGAGCAAATTGCTACTTAACAAGAGCAAATCACTTACAAAGGATGAACTTTAAAAATTTATAAAGAACAAGTTAATTAATTCAATTCTTGGGTAAATCACTCTCATGAGAGGAGTTATGGCTTCTTGATATTTTAGAAAAAATGATCCTCAAAAATAGAGTGAATAACTCTTTTGATTCTACTTGGAAGAATTTTACTATCATGAAGCAAATCACTATCTATTTTGAGTAAATTATTGTTGATTTGATGAATCACTTCTTGAGTAAAGACTTGGCAAATTTTTCCTAAATTTATCCCAACTAATTTTTACCTATGGTAGATGGATATTTGGATCTAAAAGTGAGAATTTTTGTTGATTTTGTGCTATTTTTTTGCTCACTTTATGATAATATTTATAACTCTAAAGTTAATAACAGAGTCACAATTCACAAAGCACCTACAAAAATTAGACATAAATAATAAAAATAATGTGAATTTAAAGATCAATTTGGTACTTTGCTTGATTGTAGATGAATCACTTTGGATTCAACTTGTAAAATTTATACATAGTTAAAGCAAATCACTCCCTATTTTGACATGGAATATTTCTTCTTATTTTTTAGGTGATTTACCTCAAACAAAATGCATTGCTCCAATTTTGGAGCAAATTGCTACCTATATGTGTACAAGGCAAATATTCCTCAAAATCAAACCAATTGCTATTCACCTATGGAAAATGTGTATTTGGTGTCAAAATAAATAAATTAATAAAATAAAAGGACTAAAAGAACTAGGGACCCACCAAGCATGCTAGAAACTATGCAAAGAATTAGAAATTTGTTTGAATTTTTATCTACCCTTAATTCTAGTTTCAACAATATTGGATGAAAGGGTTTGAGGCCTCTTCTAAATTTTAAATTTAGGATAGCTCCCCAATATCCTTGCTAACACTATTTAATGTCTAGTTACATAAAATAAATTATGAGAAAATAAATATGAAAATTAAATGAGTAAATGCAAATTCATAAGTTTAAGGTATAAGAATAGCCACAAGCTTAATGTAGTGGTAATGGATTTGGAATTTCTTTAGGATTTTCAAGGTTCAAACTGCACTCAGTATGAGGGGACTAGGACCCCTCATAAAAAACCTATGGAAACTCATTGAAAACGTTTAAGGTATACAAGGTTAAAAATAAATACAATTTAAAGCATAGCAAGAAGAGCATGTGATCAATCAAAACATAATAAGAATAAAAATAATATATTCCTCTTCAAATGAGTAAGAATTGTAAAAGGAATGATAATATAGGTAAAAGGATGGTGCCTTGATTAACATGCATCCCAATCTAGGAGGCTAGCGCCACTAATGGAAAGCAGAAGATTTACCAGTTTCTCACCAATATCATTAATACAAGTTTACAATGTGGTCTTCACAAAGTATAGCTCCAAATTTATCAATGATAAAATATGTTTAGCATGGAGCTTGTGGATTCTATTTATAAGAGGATTTTACCCTTGATTTCCCTTGGGTGAGAAATTCTTACTCCAATTAAAGTAAAACATTGGGGATATTTCTAGCAAAATGATGCACCTCCAAATACTACATGCCTCTAATTATACCACTAAAGAAACTAGAAGTATTCTAAAATAAGTTAAGATACCACTAAATGGCAAATCATCATTTTAAAGACCTTACTTAGAATCCATGCTTCTCTTTTTACCCCTCTATTTATCCTTGAGTGATTCAGTCTATGAGGTAAGCAAATTGCTCTAGTTTGCTAGATTTTGCTAATGTTTGTTAGTGATTCATTGCTACAAGCTACTAGCTCCTTCCTACTAGTATATTGATCCCTTAGGAAAATCAGTCCTCAATCTCCAATTTTTAAAATTTAAGGAGTTTAGAAGAATTTGATTGACTGATTCAAATTGTTTTGTAATCTTCAAAAATATCAAAATTCCCATGGTAGTGCTTTTTCACTATATTTATCATACTTAATTATTATATACACATGCAATCCATGTCAATATTTATAAAAATCCTTAATTAGACATCTTCATCAATCTCCTTTTTTCTTCACACACTAAAAAGGTCTAACAAAAGTGACCCTAAGAAATCAACAAGATTTAGAAACTGACCAAGTCTTAAAAACATGTCTTAAGAATTTGTCAAAGATCTCTTGATTGACTAGTATTACTTCTTCTCTAAATCCTATATCATTGATTTTTTAGAAGGGGTAGTTGATAAAGTTGACAAAGTTGATGTTGTCAACATGACATTATCATCCATGGTATGGCCCATTCTAATGGCTAATCAATAGCTAGCAAGAGAGAAATGAAGATAGGATTTATGGAAGGGTCTATTTGTTATCACAAATTAACACATAGGTCCCCATTATATCAACCAACTAGTTAATCTATAAGAGAGGAGTAATCTTAGCTTATTAGTATATGAAATATATTTTCTTAACTTGATAAAATTTTGAATTCATGCGAATGCAACTTATGTGACAAAAGTGACATGTGGCATGTGGCATGTGTGAGAAAAGGGTATTAACTTAGGTAGTAATGGTGATGAGACTACAATAAATAACTTATATAATCCGTATAAAGTAAATTTATTATGGTTGATAACTTTAAGAATATGCATGTAATATAATTTGGAGTAGAATGGAGATTATTTAAGATAAAATGAACTATTAAGACTCACCATAACATACCAAATCCATTGAAGCACCTACCATAGACTTCAATATTGACTATAACCTCCACCTACTAACAAGTTTTTCTCAAAATTAATGTTAGTCCATGTGCTAAAATTCAAAAAGAAATATGACTATAGTTTTAGTTTTGAGGTTTGTACTCATATAAAAGAATAAATTTAGTCATTAGATGCCATCCTTAATAAGCTAAAGATTTTAAGGTGTGTATTGTATAGTTGCAAACTTAGAGTTGTAGAAGAAAGGGTGACAAAATAGAAAATTAGAGCCAACGAATGAAATTAGGTAAGCTTGTCAACAAATTAATCTTTCCATTACTTGGATGATCTTGATTCACAAGACTCTTCAAAAGGATCACAAAATTTTCCAAGGTCCAAGTTTCACTAATTTGTTGAGTTTCAATTCACTAATTAGTAGTTAGTTGATTGAATGAGAAGTGAAAGTGGTCAATTATTTTAAGTATTCAAAGGTCCCAATCCACTATCATTCCCAATCAACTAAAAAAATAAAAGAAAAAAAAGTTTTAAAATTCACCAAGTCCCAACAAAAAAATCCTATCTGCTCATGCTCATTCCTAATTGAAATTCATCATTAATTCACTAATATATGTTGATGTTAGCCAATGCCATCATTGAAATACATAGATCAATTGTTTTATGAAAAAACCCTAAGTTTATGATATTGATTTACTTATTGGAGGTATCACATCACCGATTTGGTGAGAAAAGGATGAGTGAAACAAAAAAGATTGTGGAGTTTGATTGGCTTGTTATTATAATTTAATATTTTTATCATTGCAAGTCATAAATTATCTTTCTATCCTAACAAGTTGATAGTATTGTATTGTTCAACCAACCTCAGTAGAATTTGATTTTTTAAGGAGAAGCTGCTGAAAAATGGAGAAAAGGGACATAAAATCTGCACCATCTGAAATACCAGAGCATGTGAAGGAGGAAATATTAGTTTTGCTTCCTATGGATACTATAATCCGTTTCTTTGAAATTTCCAAGGAGTGGAACGCTCTATTGGCTTCTTCTCGATTTATATATAAGTGGAATCACATTCCAAACAGGAGTCCATGGTTATTATTGTGCATATCTGGGTGTGAGGAACAGAAATATGCAGTGTATTGCTTCTCCGACTGTAGATGGAAGATCAAAAACTTTAAAAACTCTTCATGGGGTAGACCTATTATCTTTTGGTTGGGATCAGCTGCTGGACAAATTCTAGCGACCATCGAACATATTACATCAATGGGTCGTCAACAAAGATTTTTTCTTTATAATCCACTTACGAAGTTCCTCCTCCTTTCATACTTCCTTATGATAACCACTACCAAATATACCAGGCACGGATTGTGAGGGAGGATTATGGAGTGGCATTACAACGACTTAACTCAAAAACGTTATATATCTATGAGGCTTCATCGAATTCATGGGCCACTGTGCTTGACCTGCCCATGATTATCAGTTTTAGTTCAGACATTATTCTTCACAATGGATTGCTTTTCTGCGCTTCCTGTGATGTGAATAATTTTATTATGGTTTTCGAGTATAAAAGCACACAGGAATACATACCAGATGTGTGTATTTTGCAGTTTCCTCGGCAAGCGCATAATCATAATCGACTTGGTTGCAGAGAGTTGTTCTTTGCATGTGGCTCTTCCATGTTATTTGCATGCCGATTATGTTCATTGCATGTGGCTCTTCCATGTTATTTGCATTTTTTGCATGTGCAACTCAATTATCTGGGAGCTTCAATTTGAATCAAAGGATGATTACATTTGGAAGCAAATCACAAGGGTTCCTCCACATATCTCAAAATTGTTTAGTTGTTGTAGGTTCAATGGGGGTTGGTGAGTTTATTTGTATTACAGGATATAATTGTAAAAGGAAGTTGATAGTGGCAGCATACGATATAAGACAG
The DNA here is from genome assembly GCA_028583015.1 of Wollemia nobilis. Lineage (NCBI taxonomy): Eukaryota > Viridiplantae > Streptophyta > Pinopsida > Araucariales > Araucariaceae > Wollemia > Wollemia nobilis. The sequence goes on along the minus strand of JAQPPZ010010269.1, from coordinate 230,178 downwards.
GATGCTTGGTTGATTCTTCCTCCTGCTTCAGTTTCGTTCCTCCAGCAATATCTTTTCACTGCCTCGACCTTCCATCCAAGGCCTGATATTCAGTTGAATATGAAGGAATCTTATATTTGAAATATCTGAGAGTTGTTATTGTTTTTAATCTACATTTTTTTAATTCATAAGGTTTTTTTTGAGTTTATATTTAGACTGATAGTTTTTAAATAAATGAAACTAGTATAACATTGATTTTCTTTTACGTCAATTAATTTTATGTTTATTGAGTAATTATAATTGATTTTACTCATTGAATGTGGTTTGTTGATTTTTTAGATAACAATTGCTAATGATGGCTAAATATAAATATATATTTTATTAGTATTTTATTAGTATTAATATATAAAGAAATCTTGGAAAATAAATTATGTGTAGGGAGTTTTAATTATTAAAATTAAAAGTTTCATGCGTGTTGTTGGAATGAACCATCCCGACTTAGGAAATGCTGATGAGGGGAGTAGATTTAGAACTTGGAGCCTCGCTTTCAACTATAAGTATAACTACCCACTTGTCTCCAACTCAGTATATAATATTTTAATATTTAATAATTATAGTAAAATGAAAATGTTAAGAAATTGTAATTATTAAAATAAACCCCTCTTTTAATCTATACCTCATATATTTAACCGACCAAAAAAAAAAAAATTCATGGTGTTTTTGAAAGAAATTTAGGAAATGCTGATGAAGGTGGTATTTTTGGAAAGGCAAATTCCTTCTCATTTATTTAAAATTATAAGGAATTTTTTTTTGTTTTTGGTCATACCCATTAATAGATCCCCTTCCTGTGAAGAATTTTACCCCCCCCCCCCCCTTACTCGATATTATAAGGAATTTCCACTAACAACTATGTAGAGGTTAGAACACTTCTTATAGGGATTAAAATTGCAGTAGAAAAATGATGAAAATATATTTTAAATGAGGACTAAAATTTTTTGACCAATGCTATTAACAAAAATGGATGTGGAGATTGGATAAAAAAATAATATTATTGTTGATGTTCATCATTCATTTTTAGAAGCAATATCTTGAAAGTGTGAGCATGTTTATAGAGAAAGAAAATGGGTAGTAGATAAATTAGCAAATTGGTGTTGAACTTAGGTAAAATTTAAATTTTAAAATGTAAGGTGAGATTTTATGTCTTAATAAAAATGATATCACGAATATGATTGTGGAAAGATAACACCTCGAGGAAGTTGAAGAATATATTTAAGAGAAAAAAATGAAAAAATTGGGATAAAAATAATGCAACAAATGTAATATTTTGGTATTTTTATGGGAGTGATCCCAATTGAAGCCACATATGACTTATTAAAAAAACATTTAATTTAATATATAATTATATTTATATATAGTGTATATTATGTCTTAATCTAAATGATATGATATATATATGAAAATATAACACTTCGGGGTTGAAGACTATATTTAAGAGAATAAGAGTGAGGACAATGATAAAAATGATTCACTTGTTATCTTCAGCACCTAGAATGTTGTTCTTTGCTATATATATATATATATATATATATATATATATATATATATATATATATATATATATATTGAAACTTCTCTAATATTGGTTGCTTTCCTTTTTGGTGGTTTCCCCCATATTCCCCTGTCATCTACAAATTGAAGGTGAGTAAGCTTTATGTTCCTTGGTTATCCTCACACCTAGCAATGGTGTTCTTTGCTCTTCTCTTTTGTATGATTCTTCCCAAGCCCTCTACAAAAATGATGAACAAAAAAGGTTAAAGTGGGTCCCCTTGTTGGATACCTCTAGAAGAATTGAATAGTTGGGATGGATTACCATTAATGAACACTGAGAAAGAGATAGTAGAGATGCATTCCATAACCCATTTTATTCATTCTTCACTATAACCAAATTTATTTAGTATTTGGGCTAAAAATTCCCAACTTACTTTATCATAAGCCTTGGATAAATCTAGCTTAAAGAATAAAACTTTGTTCCTCATTTGGAAAATATTGTGAATAGTTTCTTGGGATATCAAAATACCATATAGAATTTATCTACCCTACATAAATCTCTCTTGTTATGTAGAGATTAACCTTGGTAAGAGTTGTTTTAATCTATTTGTCGATACGAAGAATCTTAATAACTATCGATCAATTGCTTTTTGCAATGTAGTATTTACCAACTATCCAGTAGCCTTCTCATAGCATGATAGTATTGATTTAAACTCCATGACCTCATTGACTGAGGGATAATCCAAAAGAAAAGTATCATCAAAAAATTGGAGATGAGATTTAGAGGGACCCTTTTTTGTAACTTGAATTCCCTTGAGTTTTCATTTCATTCTTACCTTTGAAAAGGCTCTCCCTAATGCTTCTACCAATATAATGAATAGATAAGGAAAAAGTGGACCACCTTGATGAATCCCACAAGATGATTTGAATTACCCAACAAGAGAACCATTTATAAAGATATAAAATTTTGTAGTTCTATAACAAAATTTAATCCACTCACACTAACTAAATCAAAGCTAAAATTTCTAAGAATAGCATAAATTCTAGAAAATCCTATCATATGTTTTATTTATATATAATCTCAAAAGCATACTTGTATTTTCATGGAATGAAGAGAATGTATGGCCTCTTATGCAATAATTATACCATCAAGAATTTGAGTACCATGAATAAATCTATATTTTTCCTCTGAGATAAGACACCCTATAATGCCCTTCAACCTATTTGCCATAATTCTTGAAATAATATTATAAATCATATTGTAATATGGCTTACTGGATAATTTTATTATTACATATAGAAATGGTTTTAAAAATGTCCCCAAACCTTGTACCCTAGTATAATCCCTGCAAAACTTAGCTTAAGACCAACAATACAAGGACAATAATAACTATAGAGCACTATAAATGACCATCCATCACCAAGTGAACCAACTACAACTTGCTACAAGAAATAAAATTAGAACACCACTAGTGAGCCCCATAGCAAATCAACACTCCCACATGGTTGTGCATAAAACCTTTCTTCATAAATAGCAAAATCTTACAAAGCATTAGAAGTATGCATCTCTAAATCTAATTGAAGAAGGCCTTTAGAAAAATTCCTTTCAAATAAACAGACCATTGAGACTTATACTGATATTTACCATAAAGTCAACATAGTAGTTTCTTTCTCTAAAGATATGCTTTATCTCTCTATCCTCTAAATATTGAAGAATTTTCCTAGATTACATAATCACAGCTTCAATATTCCAAATGGGGATTGAATCACCTTTGACCAAGTTTATAATATTAAGTGAGTCTCCATCAATGAAAAATTTTTGGTACCCCATCTTCTCCACAAGTATGAGATATTGATAAAGAGCTCTATAGCTTTCACAACATGGCAAGTTTGGATATCTAATAATTTGACATATATCAACAAAAGTCCATCTTTGTTATCCCTAACACACCAACAACATCAACATTATTGGGATTACCCTTTGAAGCTCCATAAAATTTTAGTTTAACCCATCCTAGAGATGGAAGTGCCCACCTCACAAGGGCCTAGGGATTAGGACTAAGAAAACCAAAAACCCTATTAATATATTGAAATACAATTTCCCTTTTGAGCTCAACGTCCTCAAATATGCCCTCTTCTAAATCCAAATAGGACACATTCTCAAGTATGGAGGCTAAGGCTTTGGAAAAAATAGAGGTAAGATCTCTTTTGATGTTTTTAAAAATTCTACTATTCCTCTCCTTTCACACCTATCATAAGAGATGTGATAAATAGAAGTTCCAAAAATATTTCAACCTTGGAGAGTAAAAATAAGATGACCATTGAGTGTAAACATCAACAAGTGAACTTGGCACCACCCAAATCAGTCCCAAAAAATTAAGTACATAGTTAAGAACTTCCACAAAGAACAAGCATTGAAAAATACATATGGCTTATATGTTCCTCATCAGCACCACAGAGGCAACATCTATTTGGCATCGACCAACCTTTTTTTAAAATATTTTCAATGGTCAAAATATTTTTTTGAGTTTCCAACCAGAAAAAGATATTTACCTTTGTTTTTAGACCACTAAGCCATACTTTGAAATGTGGGACCCAAGGAGGATTTCTGACAACCAACATATTGTAGGGAGACTTGACTAAAAATAAACTTTTATTTTTTCTTGCTAAAAAAATATCATCCTCTTTATTTCTCTATTTAATGACTTAAAACCTCAATTTATTAGCAATTAGAATCCAAGCTTAAAGTTTTGCATTGTTGATAATAGACTGGTCTAATGATTTCCAAACCTTCAACCCATTGAACACCTTGATAAATTCAGCCACCTTAGTCCCAAAGACCAATGTGGTCCTAGGTTCTAAATATGCTAAATTTAAAATCTGCGTAAGAGGTTGGTCTGTCACCAAATAACTTTCCAAAAATTAATCTTGAGTCCATCATCCAACCTACACCTATGAACTTTGGAGACTAGATCCCTCAAAATTTACAAACTCAACCAAAAGGTTAATCCAGAAGTTGGTAGAGGATTAGTAAGCAAAATATTCTCCTATCTAAAGTATTTGGTCGACATAATGTTGACTCGACTAGTTTTAGTTTGATTTACCAACTTTCATCCATGTTTTGCAACAATAGCCTTATTCATCTACTTGATGTTATATAGACCTAAGCCACCATCCATTTTAGATCTGCAAACTTGCTTCCAACCATCTAAGTAAATTTTTTCTTCTCGTTAGAACTAAACCAAAGAAATACCTTTTGAATATGTTCAATCTTTGATAAAATATTATTAGGAATTTTAAATATAGGTAAGAAGAAGGTTGCAATGCTTTTAAGAGTAGACTTTACTAACGTAGCCTTTCTATCTTGAATGAGGAGGGATCCTTTCCACTCGATAAACTTCCTCTACAATATTTCAACCATAGGTTCCCAAAGCGAATCTCGGATCCTACCTTTAAACAAAGGCATTCCTAGGTAAAGAGATGGGAGAGTAACCACATAACAATCCAATATGTGAGTAGTTATCCTTTGCCTTTCTATGGGGTTATTCAGAAAGAAGATCTTTATTTTTGTATAATTTATCTTTTTCCCAGTTGCAATTTCAAATACCTCCAAGATTCCTTTTAGCACCCTTACTTGGGGAACTAAAGCAAGGAGGGAGAGTATAACATCATCTACAAATTGGTGATGAGAAATAGAATCCACTGAAAAAGTGAGATTTATACCTTCCACAAAGGGTTCTAACTTGATAGCCCTACCCAAAGCTTCCACCACTAAGATATAAAGGTAAGGCAACAAAAATTATAAAAATATTTTGTTTCACCTTTCTTGGGAACCAAGGGAATATTTCTTCCATCTAGAGTAATAATATTTTTGATTTGACAAACATTTTTTTTTTGTATTTCTATCTCCTTCCTTGAGTCATTTCTCTCTAGATTTTTAGAACCAATGTGACTCCTCCATTTTCAATGCATTATGATAATTAGAAGGTAATTACTTTTTTTCACATAAGAATCCTAATCCATTCCATTAATTTCTATTATCTCTTATAAATTTATGAGCTTGGATTCACTTTATTTATTTTTTAATATTACCAAAATATTTGGCATTCCATATCTTCATTTACTCCTTTAAATATTTCAACTTTTGAATAAACTTGTACATACATGATATTTCAAATTTTGATTCATACCACCATAACATAACCACCTAGAAAAATTTAGGGTCTTGGAGCCATATAAATTGGAAGCAAAATGGCTTTGGATGACCATTATTAGGTAACTCACAAGTCAAAAGAATGGGTTTGTGATATTATATTGCTTGCAATAAAATATATGAAAAGATTGTATACTTTGTTTGAAACCATTATTGGATAACAATAATCTATCTAGTATTTTCGCTATATGATTATTTCCAATGTATATTTTATCCCATGTATATTGAAAGTGTGAGGGACTAACATCCAAAAGATCATTTGAATTGACAAATGAACTGAAATATTATATTGAAAGTTGGAGAATATACATTTATAACCCCAAATTTGATGTTTTATTATTTTCTACAAAATAATCCAACAATCCAATTACTTTTTACTTCTAATAGTTTTTCATCCCATTTGCATTTATCCCATATTATTGCAATATTGCCTACAACTCTTAAAGAAAAAACTACTAAACAATAACCTACCTTTCAAATTGTCTTAAAAGCATCCTCACATTCCTCATTGCTTAATTTATTTTTTTATATATTAAAATAAAATCAAGGCTATAACAACCTATTAATTACTTAATAAATCTTTTTAAAAGGATTTTATTCATATTCCTAATATTCCATGATATGATTTTCATCATCAACACTTTTTATTTTTATTAGTGGGCTTAGCCTCACTTCTTGTTAATACATGTAATATTTTTATTTGGATTTCTAGATCAACGTCCTTTTGAGTTTATTTTTTTTATTTATTCCTACTTTGATGGTCTTCCTCTCCTTCTTCCATTCCTGCAAATACTTTCATCTTCATCAATATCTTCTACCATTTCAAATTATTCAAAATGAGACTTATCTTCTAAAGATTTATGTTTCCCTAAAGAGTCAAAAGTGGAAACTCTAAACTGCATAGATAATCCTCCATAGTCATTACTATACTCCATAAGATTTTCTTTACTATACTGCTCTTGAAATCCTAAATTTCAAGGAATACACTTTGCACTACTTTCATTTTTATTGTAAGGGGAAGATTTTTTGGTACTTGAGGATAATAAGAAATTTTACCTGGATTAAGCTTGACCTTCTTCAACTCATTTACTTTAAAATTTATCTCCCCATATCCCCTTATTTAAAATTTTCCTTCTCCCCTTCCTTCACACCTTTAGCTCCTTATATATTTGAACTTACACATTGTACTTCCTCATCTCCCATATTATTTTTTTCTTTTAATGGTTGATTCTAGTGAACTATAATGGCATTTCCCATATGATGATGTAGAAGGATTTTTCTAGCTACTTTATTAGGATTGGAAAATACTTGATTTGACCTAGCTTCTCTTGTGATATGATCTTATTTCAAATTGAAGCTACCGTCATACCCAAAAATTTCCATATCTTCCTCCATTTTCACTTTGCATTCTCTTACCATGTTTCCATCTTCATGATATTTACAACATCTAAATGCAATATTTTTATAATGTAGTTGTGAATATCATTCTATTGATTAATATTTAATCCTAATAGACTAGGATAAATATTTAGAAATATCCATGTACACACATATTCAAGTGTATACAACATGTCTTGTCTTCTTAGTAGTTGGACCCTCCTGATGAATTCGCCTAGAGTATAACTAATATTCATCAAAACCTCCTTATTGATGATTTGATAAGGAAGTCCAAAAAGCCTAATCCATAACAAAATCCTCTTAATAGTTTATGTGTCTACAAAAAAATTCTCATTCCAAGGTCTTAAATATAATGAATCTTTATCCCTAAACCAAAAAATTCCATCCATTATTTTATCCTTTATTTCTAAATTGGAGAAAATAATGAGGAAAAATCCTTTTGGAAGAAAAGTCATGGAGTAATTTGAATTCAATCCCCACTTCAACTTGATCCAATTTTTAATCTCAAAAAAATCTAGCCAATATCCATGAAAAATATATATTACCCCTATGGTTTTAAGAACCATTATATCATGCTCAATAATCTCATGCTTGATAATCACTTATGGTTTAGAATCTACTACCTAGATTGGGTTTGCCATAGATTTGTTCTTCCTCTTATTGATAGCTAGGGCATCCATACTTTCAACTTGGCCATTCATAATTTTAGTAAGGAATTTTATAAATGAATTTATTCCATGTTACCTTGATTTTCTACAAATAAATCCTTTAAATTATCCTAAGTTATAGAACAAGAAGTGGCACTTGTTCCTTGATCACACTTTACTTTCATTTTTTTGCTTACTTGCTCATACTTACTCCTCACTTCTGGCTAGTTATCACACTTGTTTTTGGCTGCACTCACTCCTAGCTCATGTGTGCACTCACTTTTGGATACACTCACTCTTGGATCACACTTATACTTGCTTTTGGCTGCACTTGAACTCACTTTCAGTTGCTAGAATATATGGTATATATTTGTGTTAAATTAATTATTTTTTCAATGGGTTATATGGGATTGAAACAAGCCCCACCCATATTACATCATCACCACATAATGGTATTACAACGAAGCTTGGATATTACCCATTATCATTTTGGCAAGATTGGAACCTGGACCTTCTTACAATGCTGAGAAATTTAACCAGTTGAGCTAATGCCACTTGATATGTGTTAAATTAATTATTAATTTGTTAAATTCAAAAATTATTTAAGTAAAATAAAATAAAATTTTATATTTATTTTAGAGAGTGAAAATTGCATTTCTTATATAAAAATTCCTTATTGTGAGTAGGCTTAATAGTGCAGGATTTAGCACTTTAAATAGAAGTTCAAGGTTCAAATCCTATAAGGGGTAGGATTGTACACTATAATTTAGTAATTAGAGTATGACTGGATTTTGGTAAACAACATCCTCCATGAGGGTCATCTTATATGGGTCATAGTCTTGTGGAGGATAAAGATTACTTTACCTTCTATTTTATTTTTTAAATTTTTTATTGAAAAAGTAATTATTAATAGATTTATTTTTAAATTTAATTAAAATATTAAAGGATAATTATTTTGACTATTTTAAAATTATTTCAAATTAAATAAAGCAATAAATAAAAATTAAAATCTTCTTTTTAAACACCCCTGTTAGGAGGCACCTAAAAGTTGGAGGTACCTTTGGATGTGGGGTTGGAGAACTTCCTTTGATTTATCTTAGGGTGCCCATGTTTAAAGGTAGATCTTCAAATGATATGGGAGACCCACTTGTGGAGAGATTTGCTAAGAAACTAATAGGATGCAAATGAGCTCTTCTTAGTCAAGTGAGGAAAGCACTTTTGGTAAAATCCTCTCTCTAAAGCATCTTGATCTATTTTATGTCCCTCTTTAAGATGTTGGCTAAATTCTGTGATAGAATTGAATAGCTTCAGAGGATAAAAGGTGTTTGTCAATGGTAGCTTGGGAACATGTCTACTAAAAAAAAATAAGTAGGGTATTTGGATTTGTGAAGACTAAGAAAACTGAATAAATCCCTCTTGGGAGAGTTTGGCTGGAAACTAAGATGGATGAAGATTATTCAAGACAATTACCTAAGAGATGCTACTAATTTTTTGGAGGAAAAGAACTTTTCCAAGGGCTCCAAATTTTGGTATAATATCCAAACTATCAGATTATTTCTACAATAAGGTTTATAATGGAAAATTAGGAAGGGTAATAAGGTTTCTAGTCAAAAAATATTATAACAAATTGGATGAGGAAAAACTACTCTGCTAGGGTTTGATGAAGAAAAACTGCTCTACGGGGATGGCAGCAACTTCCGAAGGAGGTTTGCAAAATTGGAGGAATATTGTGATGGCATCGGGTGCAGCACAGAGAGTGCATGCTCGTGATATTTTTTCATCTAAAAATGACTGGAAGGAACAGGATTTTATAGTGCATGTCGGGAACCGCTTGTTAAAGAATAATGGATTTTTGGAACGATGTGAAGCTAGGCCAGTTCTAGTGGTTCAACCAGACTCGGTGGCGGAAGATGTGGAGTATCTAACCAAACATGCCCTTATTGGAAAATTTTTGGGCATCCAAATTTCTCTCCCCTTTGTGGAGGCTTGGGTCAAGAAGACTTGGAATCCTGAAGATGATGTAGAGGTGATGCTGAGTGCAAACAACTATTTTATGGTGGTTTTCTCTTGTATTGCAGATCGTAACAAAGAATTTGAAGGGGGTCCTTATTTCTATAACCAAGTGGGACTCATTCTTAAAACCTGGCATGTGGGTCTCAACCCATCAGAGGAGCGGCCGTTGCGGGTTCCAGTATGGGTGAGGCTTCCATGGCTCCCGTTGGAATTCTAGAGAACTGATATCTTGCATAAGATTACCCTTCTTCTTGGGAAGCCGGTTGGACCGTCACAACAAACAATGGATAAAAAGGTAATCTTTGTTGCTTGTATTTGTGTTGAAATTGACTTAAATAATCCTATTCTAGATTCTATTGAAATACAATTTGGATCAACTACATGGGTTCAAAAACTTGACTATGAAGCTCTTCCATTTTTTTGCTGGATTTTCAATGAATATGACCACCTGCAAAGAAAATGACCTAAGTTTGTCTCGCCAGTGGTTTCAAATCTTGGGCCCTCTCAGTTTGGACAACGTTTGGATAAAGAAAAATCCCTGATAAAGGAAGGAGAATGGGATAAGGAAGGTTTTATTTCGATAGAAGCCCAAAATAGAGGATGAAGGGAAAACAAAGAACTTAAGGATAGCCAACCAGATGCTCTACTCAATCATTTTGAAATATTATATGATCTTGATCAGTGCATGGAGATACATGAAATGTCGCTACGTGATGCAAATATAACAAGGCCGAATCAGATGTCTCTTATTGAGGGGGAACTTAAGGAATCAGATCTAGGGGGTTTAAATGAAGAACAAAGGGCTTTGGATCTGAGTATAGGGGACATGGTTGGGTCAAGCCCTCTAAGGGAAACTATTTTGGAAAGTGGTACAAATTTAGTTATGCCATCTCCTACTCAGGCACTGATGCAGTCATCCTTGGACTGCAAAACTCCTACGGTGTTGGGATTGCAACAAAAAATAATTAAAAAAAGTTTTTCAGATAAGAATATGGTGGGTCGAAAGAAGGATCGAGATAAAATTAAGTTAATGGGGGAGACTTTGGTGGAGTCAGGATTTGTGAGAACATTGGACTCCCATTTTTATAACCCCCAAAAATGATTATCCTCTCATGGAATGTAAGGGGGTTGAATAGCATCCCCATACAAAAAGTTGTTTGTGATGTGGTTCATGTGCATTATCTAGATGTGGTGTTTATTTAGGAGACTAAATTTGCTATTGATAGTATGTTCAATATTTCTCCCAAGTTGTGGGGAAGGGGGTAGTTCCAGTGTATTGGTGCATGTAGATATACTAGTGGCATCGCTTGTTTATGGAATTCGGTTAAAATATCCCCTCTTACTTGGATTTCTAGCAGATGGTCTATTTCAATGGTTGGGCATGATAATGAATATGGTGAAATCATCCTACTTAAAAATGTGTATGCTCCTATTGATTACAATGGTAAAGTGAATTTGTGGAAGCAAATTTGCTTTGTGACAAGTTTGGTTCCGCTATACCCATGGATTTTTGCTAGAGACTTCAACTCTATCACTTGTCTAGAGGAGAAACATGGTGGGGTGGACCATCTCGAGCCTTTTTATTCTGTCTTTAGTGCTCATATCCAGGCCCTAAACTTGGTTGACATCAATTCAGATAATGGGATTTTTACTTGGCACAATAGAAGGTGTGGGGAAGCTTCCATCTCAGAGAGACTGGATAGGTTTTTGATATCCAGTTATTGGATGGGTAATAACAGAGGTGCTAGTTCTATGGTTCTGGAGGTAGGGGATCTGATCATTGGCCTATCAAACTCTCTGCTTTGGAGTTAGGGCTAAAAAAGAATCTCTTCCTTAAGTTTCAACTTATGTGGCTTCGTGATCCTAAGCTTCATGATTTCATGTGAGGCTGGTGGACCACTGGCAAACCTCCTCATGGCACCGCTATGTATTCATTTATAAAGTGACTACAATTTTTAAAACATAAATTGAAGAGATGGAATAGACTGAATTTTGGAAACCTTTCCTTGGCTAAGTTGGCAGCTCTTAGGAGGATGGAATAAGCTTCAAGGAAGATTAGATATCAAGGATTCATGAAGGAGCTTCTTGTTGAGGAATTTGAGGCTGCGAAAGACCTTGCTGAATGGGAACTGAAGGGAGAAATATTTTTTAAACAAAAATCTCGAGTAGATTGTCTTCAGGAAGGGGATAGGAACACAACCTTCTTTTATAACTCAGTTAAGGCTCACCATAATGGTAACCTGATTACCTCTCTTGTGAATTCTCGAGGTGCCCTGCTCTCTTCTTTCAAGGATATTTTAGAAGAGACTAAGAGATATTTTTCCTCTCTCTTCAAGGAGGACTCCCTATCATATGATGAGAATGAAAAGCTTATTCTAAACTATATTCCAACGATTTTTTCTAGAGAGATGAATGAGCACTTGATGGGTCTAGTTTCCCTTGAGTAGTTGGAAAATATTGTATTCAAAATGAAAAAAGGAAAAGCCATAGGTCTAGATGGATTCTCGATTGAGTTTTATCAAGATTTTTGGGATTTAATGAAATTTGATCTTTTGGAGGTGGTCCATGAGTCCCAAAATAACAAACAGATGCTAAGGGCCCTAAATGCTACCTTTGTGGTGCTTATACCCAACAAAGAAGGAGCAAATTCCTTGGATATGTTTAAGCCTATTGCTCTCTGCAATGTTGTGTATAAGATCATCACAAAAATTATTGTTGAGAGGCTGAAGATATGGTTGAGCAAAATCATCTCTAAGGAGCAAGGAGGGTTTGTTTTTGGCCAACAAATCTTGGATGGGGTTGTTATTGCTACAGAAGCTATTAACTTGATGAAAAATTATAAGGAGAAAACTATTTTCATTAAGTTGGACATGGCTAAAGCCTATGATCGGGTCAAATGGTCCTTTCTTTAGAAAGTTCTTGTTTCTTTTGGATTTGAGGAGGAATAGATTATATGGGTGATGATTTGTGTTTTTTCTTCCTCATTATCTGTTCTTGTTAATAATGAGCCATCAGAGCTATTTGAGGCCTCAAGGAGATTGAGGAAATGAGATCCTTTATCTCCTTATTTGTTTATCATTATGGCGGAAGGGTTGGGAAGATTGCTCAAGTCTCAAGTCATGCAGGGTCTCATTAAGGGGTGGAAGTGGGATAGTAGTTTGCCACCTCTTTCCCACCTTCAATTTGTTGATGATACTACTTTTTTGGGAGCTGCTACTATCATGGAAGCTAGAAATATTAGACAGTCTCTTGAAATATATCTTAGTGCTTTTGGACAGTTTATTAATGAGGACAAGTATTTTATTTTCTTCTTCAATACCCCTCCTCTTATTCAAGCCATGATTGCTCGCATTCTAATATTCTAGGTTGGGACCCCCCCTTCATTTATCTTGGTATTCCAATTTCATCTCATCCTCTACATAGATCTTCTTGGCAGTCTATGCTTGATAATTTTAGAAGGAAGGTGAATCTCTGGACTTTTAGATGGCTATCCACTGCAGGTAGAGTGTTGCTTTTAAAATTTGTTGTTCAAGCTTTACCCATTTATAGATATTTTGTACAAATAGCTCCCTCTCACTTCATCAAGGACATGGATGCTTTTTCAAGACAATTTTTATGGTTTGGAAAAATTGATCAATCTAAATGGAGTTTGGTTAGGTGGAATTCTCTATGTAGTCCAGTGCAAGAGGGAGGCCTTGGATTGTGACATACATCTCTTTTTGGGCAGGCTTTGGCTGCAAAACTTTATTGGAGATGGTGTACCTCTCAAGATAAAATTTGGGCTAAAATATTAACTTGTAAATACTTGAGAGGTATTTCTGAGGCTAAAATCCCTAGAATCAGCTTGGTTGGGAAAGGTTCAGTTATTTGGGAAACTCTGAAAAGAGGAGCTAATTTAATCAACAAAGATTTGTTTTGGATTTGCAATCAGGGATCAAATGCTCTTTTTTGGGAGGATTATTGGGATGGCCACCCTCCTATCTTGAATAAATATCCTAGGTTATGTTCCCTAAGCATTTTTTCTTGGAAGCAGACTGGTCTTGTGTGGAGTACTTTAAAAAAATCTAGTATTTTGGAAATATGGAGATGTACAGGTGGAAATATCCACAAGAATGGTCCCAAGGGGACTAGCCAAGGATAGAGAGGTTCTTGCTCTTATTCTTACGGGGAGGCATTTTTCTTCATTGAGGGGTAAATATATTCTGGCTTGGAACCCTGATCCTAAGGGAACCTACTCATTAGCCTATGGTTATCAGGTTCTTGATAAGAAAAAGTATGGGAGTATTCCTTTCACTTGGTGGAAAAAGGTGTGGAACAAATTTGCCTAGCCAAAATGTAACTTCTTTCTTTGGTTGGTAGCTCGTAATAAATGCCTCACTTGGGATAATGTGAGGAAGAGGGTATTTCAGGGTCCCTCTTTTTGTGTCCTTTGTAGTAAGAATGAGGATGACTCTTCTCATTTATTTTTCCAATGCTCCTTTGCCAAAAAAATTTAGAACCGTTGGTGGAGCACCTAGAACCATCCATGTTTTCATGTGCTGTCCCTGGTGGATTTTTGGAGTAGTCTGGGAAGACCTCTAGCCAAGGCCCCCTTACTTCAGGTGGCTTGGAATTTTGGCCCTTATTGCATCATCTAGAAAAATTGGCTAAAAAAAAATCGATGCATATTTTAGGGTAGTTATTTGGTTATTAAATATATCTTGCAAAGGATCCTATATATGGTTCGAGAAACCATCCATAGCAAATGTGATGTGGACCCTTTTTTGGATTCTAGGGAGGAGAAGGTACAACAAGCCCTTGGTCACTTTGGGGATGGTGTGAACTCTTCTAGCCCTAGTAGGGGTCCTCAGCTTAGCAAGAAGGTTAGCAAAGATGGTAGGTGGAGGCCACCCCTAGAGAAGTTTTAAAAATTAATACTGATGGATCATCCAGGGTTAATCCTGGACATGCTGGCATTGGCGGTGTTGGGAGATATTCTACTGGTGGTGTCAATTTTTTCTTTTCCATTTATAAAGGTGTTCACTCCAATAATTTTACGGAAGCTCTTGCAATTCTTGAGGCCTTACGGAGGGGGTTTTCTCTTGGCTGGCATAGGATTATCTACGAGTCTGACTCTCAAATTGTGGTTAATATTTTAAACAGGCAGTTGGACTCTATAGCCGTTCAGATTATTAGAATGAGTGAAGAGTTTGAATTTATATCCTTTGTGCACATTCTAAGGGAATGGAATGTGGTTGCTAATTACCTGGCCAAAAGGGCTTCTGAGCTGTTGGATCCTTGGAATATCGATAATTTGGAGTCTCCCATCTGGGGACTCTCAACGCCTATGGGAGTTGATCCACAAGGATGTACAAAATTAATATGGTTTATTCTTGTTGTATTTTTTGGGTGTCATTCTAGTCTATTGGTTTTAGCTTGTTTGGCTGTTTATTTGAGTCCTGGTTGGAAGCTCAGTTGTACTCTGTAATCCAGACTTTTTATCAATAAATTTTTACCCCTTTATTTAAAAAAAAGGTTCTTTTCTATAAATATTCTTGGCTTAAGAGTATTCCCCTTAATAAAAAATTAGAATTTTTTGTCCTAGAAAATAAGGTTTCACAAATTTATGGGGTCATAGTTAGTGATTACATTTTAAAGGGAGAGACTAGAGCTATATGGAAATAAATTGAAGTTGAAGGCTTGGACCAAAGAAGAAACTAGGTTCTCAACAAGTTGAATAGGATAATGTAGATTTATTCCTTGAACAACCTAAACACTCAGGATTCTAGGTGGTGGAAATTATCAAAACAAGATATTTATTTATTCAAATGTGGTTACTATTTGCTTATAGAAGAAGGTCCTTTTTGGCTACCGAATTTGAATATTTGGTTATAGAATCTTACTCCCAAAGTTTATTTCTTCTGGCTCATCTACCAAAATAAGACCTTACTATGGGTAACCTTATGAAAAGAGGTTTTAAAATTTCAAATAGATGCAACCTTTGTGAATGTATTTTGGAAGATGTTAACTATTTGATTCTGACCTACCCCTTTGCTCAAGAATTCTATTTGATTCTCAATAGATTCTAGGTTTTTTGGGTCTTCCCCAATTTACCTAGTGATCTACATCTCCAATGGAAATCCCATTTCAAAAGTAAGAGGTTTCATACTTTTTGAGATTTTAGTCTTCCTAACTCTTTATGGGATCTTTGGAAAGAATGAAATAGCCACATTTTGAAGGGAAAAAAGGGACAGTTTTGCCATAGCCAATAGGATTTTCTCTCTTACTATGGAGAATGCTAAATTGATTAAGTGGAAAGATGTCTAATAATCAAAGAGAAAAGGTATGATTGTAGCTGATTGGGTTCTTGATCTAGTGACAAGTATGCTTAATCCTCCTAAAAATATTTTAATAAGGTAAACAAAATGGATTTCCCTCTAGGTGGTATATTGTAATTGAACTTTAATAGGGTAGCTAAAGTGAATCTTGGACCTATTAGTATTGGAGGTCTAATAAGGGATTATAATGGTAATATTCTAATTGCTTATGCTGAAGCCCTATAGGACTAGTTAAGCTAGTTTATGGAGGCTCGTGCTATGTGTGTGGGAATAAAGTTGGTGAATAATATTTAGGTTAAGAAAGTAGTTATACAAAGGGATTCCATTAACATGATTAATATTATAAAAAAAATACAAAAATTGACTGGAACTTAGCCTCTATGATGAATGAATATTGACACAATATTGTTAGAGTTAGAATTATATTACATTATTTAGGTACATGACTATGTATCACCTTAGGTGTATTAATATATTAGGAGTTACTTGGGGAAGAAGAAATATATCCACAAGTGTAATAATATGCAATGATGTAAAAGGAAATATGTCCTTTATGCAGTTAGGAAGAGTACGGACCAAGTAAATCATATTATTATATATATTGCTCATTGTAATGAAGGATGTATCCTCTATGTATGCACTAATAGAGAGCTCCATATGTTGTATTCTCCATTTTCATGAGCCTTCATTAATGGTTGTTGCATGTGTTATTCCTGAAGCTTTTCTTGTCATTCTCATGCTTATTAGTTAGCTATTATCATAGTAATAATATTGTTTGTTTATTTCATTTCTTTTGGCTTCATTTCATTTTATTTTATAGCTTTAAAAGCTAACATGGTATCAGATCACATGGTAGATCCATAGGAAATATGAAGAACCACAAAAGGTGCAATAATCAGGACTTACTATGAGGTCATCCATATAAGCACTACTCCAACTAAAAATTCTTAACTATGGAATTATTTTATGGGTTGAAAAAATTAGACTATTAGGAAACTTTGAGTTTTAAATTTTGATTGCATGGAGGACTAAAAAAAAATCAAAGGCCTTGCAGGCCTTACATTGAAAATCCTCTTTTTGATATTTTTTGGGTTCTATATTTTCAGGTTTAGAAGCACAGGTTTTCCAGCATTCACAATGCATCTCCACCTAAGAGGACCCTTGAACTTATGGACAAATGATGTCCACCTGCATCACCTAGAGTTTCTATTTCTAGCCATCAAAATTTCTCAATGCATGATGTGCCTGTTCGCTTATGTGCATTGTGTCTAGACCTGACAACCTTGATATGCACCTTCCATTCCTATGCATGAGAGTTTGCAAATTGACCATTGTAGCTATAGGTCACCATGCTTCAGATTATTTCCTTGTTCATTCCAATTAAATTTTTTTTACAACAAAACCATCACTACACCAAACCAAGGTTGATCCTACTATTTTGGATGCTTCACTGCTACTATCTTTTCTTTCACGACAATCAAATCTCAGCTCACCTTATTTTGGCCATGAATTTATAAGGGACCCTATGCAGTGTTTCTTGTTATTTTTAGAACCAACGTGGAAAAATGGGCCACCCTTTCTTATGCTCATCTACGTAAATTGCATAAACCCTCATCAAATTTCTCCTTGAATAGTGTGCTTCCTACCATATCTCTCCAGCTACTCTCGATGCTACTCACAAGAAACTAAACTAATGTCCACTACCTACCCGTTCCTACCATGGAATTTCCTTAAAATTCCATACCTGCATCCTATCTTATGCAAAGGGTTACCTATTGCAAATAGTTGTTACACATCCGCCAATATATTGTAGAGAAAAAATGAGGTGTTAACAACATTGCCAATAACCCCTACCATTCTTGGTAAAACTAATACATGTACTCCACATGAAACTTGTCTTGGTAAACCATTACATTTCAAAATAGGCATCTTGCTCGAGCATTGCAAATAAGGCGATCAAACATCAGCATTGGAAGTGCATTGTTTCAAAGGTAATAAAAAATTATATTTAACACTTTGCAAATGGTACAAGATATTTCATGAGCTCAAGTTTTTATAAAGGAGAAATAAGGTTGACTTGGTTTAATATTGCAACCTCACAATATTTGCTTTAATTAAAAATTAAATGGGAGATATAAGGTGATTAACATAAGGTTAAATATTATTACGTTATCAATCTTAGAAAGAAAATTTAGCTAAAGAAGCATATCTTATAAATTGCTTGCACCTGTCTTGCTCAACTGTTACATTCCGAAAAAGACATATTGCTTTAGTATTGCAAAAAAAGGAGGTCAAACGTCAACATTGGAAGTGCATTGTTTCAAAGGTAATAAAAACTTATCTTTAATACTTTGCAAATGGTATAAGATATTTCATGACCTCAAATTTTCATAAAGGAGAAATAAGGTTGAATTGGTTTAATATTGCAACTTACAATATTTGTTTTCATTAAAAATTAAATTGGAGATATAAGGTGATTAACATAAGGTTAAATATTATTGCATTATCAACATCACAAAGCAATTTTAGCTAAAGGAGCAAATCTTATAAATTGCTTGATATTTCATACCTTACAATATTTGCAAATAATTGATTTAGGATGTATAAGGTTTTCAACATTGGAGAATTAAAATTATTTTGCAAATATTATTATTAATTTATAATATTCCAAATTAGGGAGTTATAAGGCTTACTACATCAAACCTTATGATATTGAAATTTAGAAATATTAAACTACTACAAATTTAATCATTTGGGAGCCAAAAGGATTTCTACCTCAAAATTTAGAAAAATATTAATTTTGTGAATATTATTAAAACCTAGGGAGTTATAAGGTAGTCAAATTCTAAGGGAATGTCTTATTCAAGAATCTTTTTTTTTTGAATCCCAATTAAAAGGACCTAATTTTGCTCCATGAAAAAATAAAATGAAGTCGATATTTATTGTTGAAAAACTTTAGGATGTAGTAACTGGAGAAAGAAAAATTCTGGAAACAAAAGCATGAATTCAAAAATTCCAAAATGATGATGCTACAACCATGATGTTAATTCTATTTTCCATATATGATAAATTCAAGCACATATTAGTGAAGCTGAAACTTAAAAAATAGCATGGGATAAATTATGTACAATATTTGAAGGAAAGAACAAGGCAACTATTCTACATCTACAATCACAACTGCATACAATAAAAGTTCATGATGGAGAAACCATAGAATAATTTCTATGAAGGATATTAGAATTAAAATCAAAATTACATACACTAGGAGAAAAGGTTGAAGATGATCGTTTGGTTTCAGTCACACTTAGAGCACTTCCTAAATCATTCAAAGCATTGGTCACATCTCTTCTAGTATCAAACCAAAAGGTGTCATTTGAGGAATTGATAAATATTCTTCAACAATATGAACTTGAAAATCAGGTGAAAAGTGAGTCATCCAATAAGGTTCATGCATTAGAAAAAGGATTGTGCACTTCATCACAAAAATAAAAACAAAAGAAGTATTGTTATATTTGTGAGAAAGAGGGCCATAATACAAAATCTTGCAAATATAATGCATTGACAAGGAAAGGTCAAGACAAAGAATATCCTAACAAGGAATCTCTTAAAGGGAATCAAGCTTATCAGAATAATAAACTAGAGCATGATGCACAATCAAAACCTCTAAATAGGACTCTTATGGAAAACAATATATGTTTGTTAGCGGGTAATGAGAAATCTAGTAAAGACCACAAAATCATAGATTCTAGCTCATATGATTTGAGTTTAGTTCGTGATTGGTTAGAGAAAGGTTATCAGGTTAGCATTGATAATTATAAAATTTTAAATGATGATAGGGATAGTGATGGTCAAAGTTGTATTGATATTGATATATCTCAATCTAATGATATTTTTGGTCATTTTGAAAAATATACTAAAGAAATTGGTTCAAAATTGATGAAGAAAATGGGATATAAGGATACAGGTTTAGGAAAATGTGAACAAGGAATAAAAGAACCAATTATACCATAAATAATTGGTATAATTGGTCAAACTAGCAGTAATGAACAAGGAACTAAATTCATAATAGAAAATAGTGCCATCAAAATAGTGACATGATTTGATAGAATCAGTTGTAGTAAAGGACATAATGGTAAAAAGAATTTTAGATGCAATCATTGTGGTAGACATGGACATACAATAGAGAGATGTTGGAATCTACATAGTTGTAAGACTTGTGGAGGACATAATCATTCTCAAAAAACTTATCTATATAAAGAGAAGGAAAGCCAAAAAATCAAAATAGATTATGGATGGATAAGTATAGATGAACGGAATAAGATGAAAATAATTTTTTATGGTTTCTAAAAAATAAAACCAAGTGATTAGACCTTTTTAACATCTACCAAAATT
The DNA here is from genome assembly GCA_028583015.1 of Wollemia nobilis. Taxonomy (NCBI): domain Eukaryota; kingdom Viridiplantae; phylum Streptophyta; class Pinopsida; order Araucariales; family Araucariaceae; genus Wollemia; species Wollemia nobilis. The sequence goes on along the minus strand of JAQPPZ010010269.1, from coordinate 209,671 downwards.
GAAATAGTGCATCAAATGTTTGATCCAAGTGTTTGTAGTTGTTGTTTGTCCTTTTGGCTAAGCTAACTCTTCTTCTACAAGTAAATTGGTATTTTGAATTGTTCTTTACTAGTTGACAATAGAGATATTGACCTCTTATCAATTTGGCTGGCTTAATTTTGACATCATATTCTTGAATTTTGGTCATCTAACTAACTTTCTTATCATACAATTCTCCTTGAATAACACAATTTTGATCATCCAAATGCACTGCATATACTGAAGTCTTACTCTAAAAGGCAAAATGCCTAAACTTCTTTAGATATATTGTTATTGCATAGACTTATCTTTCTATGAAATTATATCTTTCTTCATGGCCATGTAGGGTTTGATTCAAGAAAGCTATAGGTTGTTCCTTATTCTCCTTCTTTTTCTGAGTAACAACAACATCATAATTTTCTTCTACTCCAAATACATAAAGGATAAAGTCCTTGGAGTAATTTGGATCAATCAACATAGGGGCCTGGGCTATTGCTTCCTTGATATTCTTGAAGGTAATTTTCTAGATGTTCATCCACTTAAAATCTATTTTATTTTTAAGCATTTCAGTCATGGATTTAACTATTTGAGCAAAATATGAGATGAATTTTTGTACAAAGTTGATATTCCCAAAACATGATTGAAGCCCCTTCTTGTTTAGTGCTAGCAAAAGGATTAGAATGGTTTTTACCTTGTCTAGATCAATAGACAACCCTATTTTAGACTCAACATGTCCTAACAACTTTCCTTCTTGCATAACAAATATTGATTTCTTTAGGTTTAATGAAACCCTAAATTCCCTACACTTTTCAAACACTAGATAAAGGTGCTAAATATGCTTTTTATTTCTAATGGGAGAACACAATCATATCATCAATATAGATAACTATAATTTTGTTGACCAATTTCCCAAAATCCAGATCTATTGCTCTTTGAAAAATAGCACCAAAATTGGATAAGTCAAAAGGTATTCATTGATATGCAAAGGTACCCCACTTGGTGGTAAATGCAGTCTTATACTAGTCTTTATCCTAAACCCATACCTGTTTAAAACTAGGGAATCTATCTAGTAGGAAGAATTTTTTGCTCTTGCTACAATATGTAATATTTGATCTATCTATGGAAGTGGATACTGATCTTTCAATGAAGCTTTATTTAGATTCTAAAAATCCACATAAATATGGATGTCTCTATTTTTCTTCTCATCGGCACTAGAGATCAATCTTCGGAGTAGACCGGTTCCTTCAAATCCTAAAATTTTGGGAGAAAAAGGGTGCTAAAATAAATAAAAGGAGCTAAACCTAGAACTTATGGTGGTGTATATTAAGCTACATCAAAATAAATATAATATGAAAATGCTATGCAAACAAGAAATCAATTGAACTACCAGTTTACAAACCAACTAGTTTTGATTAATTATAGAATATTCATTCATAAATTATATAGTCATCAATTTGTAAATTATAGAACCAAGGAATGAATATATGCATAAGTATAAATAATAGAATTAATACTATGATTATTTGACTAGCCAATATTAGAAATAAGAAACCATTCAAACATACATGTTCTATAAAGAAGTTGAACTAGAGACCAAATAGCAATCCTTTTGTATTTCTCAAAATACAATATTCTTTCATCCATGCAAATTGTAAAATCTTAAGAATTGGCCCTCTGAACTTATTACATTTAAGTATATATAGCTTTCTACAATGAATTCTATTATCAAGGCATCATTACTTTGAGTGTAGATTGTTGTTATGTTAGAAGTCTTGCTAGTCTGTGCAGGTCCTCAATAGCATTTTTGTTGTAACCAATTGATTATGGCTTGCTGATGTGGCAGAGTTCTACTTCATCTTAAGTAGTATTAGCCTTCTTGTTTACATCTAGTTCATTGGTCCTTCTAGCTTTTTCATTTTGCCACCATTAGCATCCGTACGAGTGCACTAGTAATGGTGTAGTGGCTCATGATCTTGCCCAATTAAAGCCTATGATGTTGATTTTCCACCAATGATCAAATTTCTACAGGATATTAATATTTGCTTTATGTTTGCCCTTACATGACTATCGAGTGTTCAGAGCCTTTTGACAAAGGATGGGCTCTTTGTAAGGATTTTTATAATGCCAAACAATAGAGCTTTGGTACCCAACTACTCCTGTCCCATGTGCAAGATTTTTGATGGGCATTAGATAAACAAATTTTATCTTTTGCTTTCTACCAACTATTGGACGATGGATTTTTGGTACCCATCTACTACTTGGCTTGGGACAAGGCTTTCGATAGTTTTTCTTTACCTTCCATCGAGTGATGGGTTTCATGTACCCATTTTACTCTCCATCAAGTACCATTCTTTCAGTAGCTTGGATACTTGGTAAAATAAATCCTTTCTACTCTTGTGGGTTTCTAGGTGATAGATTATTTGGCACTTATTCTTGCTTGTCTTGGTACAAAATGTTTGGCACTTTCATGACTTAGCCAAATATGCATTTATTTCTAATAATATAGAAATGCAATAGGTTTTTTGTGGCCTCACTTCTTCTCTATGGGGGGAAAATATCCAACGACCTTGGGACTTAGTCAAAAAAATTTCTCTACTCATTTTACTATCTGGTGATGGATTTTTTGGGGCATATCATTTGCATGGTAGGGTACACGTTCTCCGATGGTTCTAACACTTGGTGAATTTTGCTCCCTTTTTTAACATCCTTCTAATGCTACACGACACTCTTTTGTTATCCCTTTATTGCATTTCTAGGTACATAATTTCCAATGACCTCCATACTTAGATGATTTTCACCTTGTTTTTCTATCAGTTGATAGGTTTTGTACCCATCCATTTTTGTTGAGGGGGAAAAGCTTTCGGTGGTGTCTGTACTTCCCTTTACTTCTTACTAGGAAAAGAAATTTTGGTACCTGTCTACTCCTATCCCTAGTACAAAAAATTCAATAGCTGCTAGACTTAGTGAATTTTTACTCATTTTTTTATTATTGAGCTAGTGGGTGATAGATTTTTGTTACCCTTTCACCACTAGGTGGGGTACAATATTTTTGACCACTTCTTAACTTAGTCAATTTTTATCCATGTAGCTTTCAAGCATGCATCAAAGAATTGTGGACCATCTGTGAATTGTCTAGATGCAAAATATATGGTGAACACCAGACTTGATCATTTGCACTTCTTATCAAGCAACATAATATTGGCACCCATTCACCTCTAGTTTGGGTAAAAAATATTTGATGGTTAGGTACCAATTTTTTGGAACCACCTTTCAATCACCTAGGTACAAAATATTCGATGATTGCTAGACTTAAGTAATTTTCTATTTCCTCTATCTTCCATCCAATGCCCAAGTTTGGAGGATCTATCCCTAACATGCTTGGGAGAAAAATGCCTAGCATCCTCCACACTTAGCTATTTGGGCCTCTGATACTTCCTTTTGCACTTTCAATCAAAGTGCATGTGGGTCATGACCAAAATTACCCACAAGTTTGCCATTCAAACCTAGAGTTTAAGAGAAAATTTTTTTTTATATTCTTCAAGAAGTTATTGTGTTTCATATTTAGCAATTCTTACTATGCTCCACCTCTAAATCACATCAATTAAAATAGAAGGATCCTTCAAGGTCTTACTCTTGTTGTTCTTTGTAATGTTCATGTCCGACAACCAAGATATTTCCTTAGTTACCTTCAACCTCTATAACTCCTCAACCACTTCCATACCTATTTAGATTTTTTGCATACCTATTCAAATATCTTGCATACCATTGAAATGTCCCACTGAACCTTTACCATTATGTGTGGTTGACTAAATTTACTATGTAAATGATTTGATATATCTAAAACCAATATGTTACTCTTCCATTCTATGTACTCAAGTATTTTGTTGTGCTTTGCTCTATGAAGTCATACTTTAGTAAAAAAATAAATTCAAAATTCTCCTTTTAATATGTTATCTTATTCGACAATTAGTTTTAAACCCATATAGGTAATTCTGAAGACAACATTTCTTTCCTCTACAACACAATAATCACTTCGATCTAGTACAACTTTAGATCCCTTCTAGGGAACCTAATATTCACATTTCTCAACTCCATGAAACCCATAAATTATAATAGATATTCATTTAAATGTTATGATTCTTGAATATTAAATTAGGCTATGTGCACTCTAGTTAATAAAATAACCTATATCCGATAGAGAAATAATAATTCTATGCAATTGCAAAGATTAATAGGACTTGACTACATCACAGTTAAGACAAAATTTAACTCTCACAACAATAGTTACATGACTCTTTGAATTAGTCATAAAAGAGTCAAGTCCAAGTACCAAGCAACCCAAAATGAGCTAAAATCAATCAACTCCATAAGAATATTTAGGCTTTGGTCAAACTTTACCACTCTAAGCATGAGTATTTCCTACTCATAGCACAAATAATGAAACACCCTCATTTTTAGTTCCCAAGTCTTTTATCAAGGTTGAGTCAACTTAGTGTGTTGGTCTTGATAGGTTTTGAGCCAAGTACAACTCTGGCTACTATGCTTGAAAGTGTTTTGTTTGGGTCTAATATCCACCTAACTAGATTTAACCCCTTGTCTATCCCCCCAATTTTGGCTTTTTACTCTTCCACTAGAAACATGTACAATAAACACTAGATGCAATTAATAATGATAAAAAATAGTTATTCATACCCAATGAAGTAGTCAGACTTTCTAAAGAGACTAAAAATCCCATGATATGAGAATATTAAAGGCTTAAGATAAAGGTTCTAATATTTTTTCTAATTTAGTATTCAATTTAGGTTGCTTTATGTGCATATAGTGTTGAATGTGGTATGACACATTCTTTTTCATAAGTGCACATGGCCTTTTGTGGTATTGTGTCTATATAGGATATCCTATATGACTTTTCATTCTCTTTCAAACTCAAGGTCTTAAGAAAAATAATTAGCAAAGGAGAGGGGAAACAATGTGCATCATCAAAGGCCTAAGGGTGATATAATTCTTGATACATCAAAGAACATCTTTTTGGTATGGCTAGGATTTATAGCTTGACATAGAGTTCATAATTTGAATGTTTTTTTATAGTGCAAAAATTGATTCATCTTGTGGGGATGAATCAATCTATATCATAGGGACAATTACATAATAAAAAATCCAATTTGTAGTGTAAAAAACCATTTCATAGTGTAAAATATAATCCATAGTGTGGAAGGAAAATCCATGGTGTGGGAGGAAATTTGCAATGTTGATATCAAGGATGAGTAATGTAGTTTCAAATGGATTAATTGATATGAGATTTTGATAAGGTATGGAAGGACTATATCGCTCCAAATTTTTCACACCCTTACCTTCAGGCTATAGGATCCGTGCCCGAAAGGGGGATGTGAAAAGGATGGCACGGTACCTCGGACTGAGAGGCCTTGCGAAGGTCCCGCCTCTCAAGGGAGGTGTATATTGGTGATTTTTCGATGGATGGTGGGTTCACCAGGAAACATTCAATGGCAGTTTCCACGCCTAGGTTGGGAATGTGTTTTATGTGTTCGTTTTAGCCTTAAGCATTCAAATCCTAGGTTTGGCCAAAATGCGTCTAAGCTATTCTATATGAAGATGCAGATTAAATGAATACAAAAAATAGAATTAAGACAAAAAATAGAGAAATTAAAGAATATTAAAAGAAAAATACCTGATCCGGATGTCTGATGAAGATTCTGATTCTTGAAGCAGTCAGGATCGCCTCTGATTTGACAGGATCATCTGAGATCAGACAAGATCATCTGAGATCTGACGAATTCATCAGACGAATTCGTCAGAGACCTGCAAACAGAGAAATAGGTGCAAAACATAGAAAATACAACTATTCTAACAGAGGGAAACAGTGTAAAATGAAAGTAACAATATCAAACTGAAACTTAAAAACAGAAACATGAATGAATTATGCTAATTAAATAATAATTATGACTTAATTATGCATTTGATCTAGATGGGTGAACTCCAAAATGCAAGATAGCATAAAATATCAAATAAACTAGCTAATTGCAGAATAAAACAACAGATTGAAAGATGAAGAAATGCAAACTTTAGGCACTGATTGCCTCAATGTTGACTGCAGTCGAAATCGTCTCGCATTGGTACGAAATCGTCTCTGATTCGACAGGATCGCCTCCGATCTGAACAGGATCGTCCGCGACGATGTAAGCTTGCTCCGGCTGAAAAACACTAAGGTACCTGCAACAAAATTGGTATAGAACTAATGCAAATATGAATTTGGGATGTTTTAACGTGTATGAAGTCGAGTTACAGGGAATTATCAGCCAGGGGGGTGCTAAGGGGAGGGCTTAGGATTAAATAGGCTTAGGAGGGAGGTTAGGAGGTTGGAGATCATCCCTATTTGGGAGATCTCCAATGGGGGAGGGTCTCTAACGGCGTAGACACGCTTCTGCCCGGATTAGAGACCCGTTGGAACAGAAGCTAATTGTGCAAAATCAGTTTTGGGACAAGATCGTCTGGACGTCCTAGCCCAGACGAAATCGTCAGATCTGGGGCGATATCGTCTGATCGACGACGATATCGTCAAACGGTCAAAACAACCTCTAAAAATGGCACGGGAAAGGGGGAAACGGATTACCCGATGGTTAACGGGTGGTTTGGGAGGTTAAAATTTGAATTTAAATTATTTACTAGAGTAAATGTAATTATTAAGATTTCACTGCACCAATTTTAGGGTGCTACATTTTGCCCCCTCTTTAGCAAATTTTTTGAAGAAAATGCGTTAAAGATGAGTTCTTCTCGATCTACGAGAAAGCAAAAATTATTCCCATTTTTAGGCGACGATTCTTGGTCGAATCGTACGACAACTTACTATGGTGCCCCCTCCGTGTTTTTACCCAAATCGAACGTTTGAGGTAAAAACACGAAAAAGCAAAATTTTAAAAATGTTTTTAATTATGTTTTGAATAAAATTAAGAAAAATAGGGTAAAACCCTAATTCATTTTTACTGTTCATTTTTTCTGGTTTTAGAGCTCTGCAAGCAAAAATGGTGGAGACGACGCACAGATCGACAGAGGTCCGACGCGGGCTACGGGTAAGAGTCTAAACTTAGTTTAGAATGTTTTAATTTGAATTTACATGCTTTTTAGGTGAATTTTAAATGAATTTTGAGCATCACGGCCATTTTTGGGCCGTCGACGTCGTCGGGATGAAATCGTCCCGATTTCGACGAAATCGTCTCAAGTTCGCCGATTTCGTCTAAGGGCGAAATCGACGAAAGGGGGACGATTTCATCAAATTAGGGACGATTTCGGCTTGCAAAATCGGAGACGATTGTGCTCAAATTTGGGACGATATCGTCCAATAGTGGACGATATCATCATTTGATAAAATTGAACTTATTTTAACTTGCATTATTAATCACTTGAATTGTTATTAATGATTGTTTGTTGTTTTGTTGTTTATGTTGCAGAGAGGATTGCTAAAGAGCAGGGAATGGAAATATGGAGGTTTGAGAGATGACTTGGCCGCTCTAACACAAGCAGAGCGGGATCAGCTGGCACAGGTCGGCTTACAGCATGTGGCAGAAATGCCACAAGTGTCTACAGACATGGGGCTACTGATAGCCCTAGCAGAGAGGTGGTATCCGGGTTCTTCCTATTTTTGGCTACCGATAGGGGAGATGACTCCCACATTAGAGGATGTATGGAGGATTCTGAGAATCCCCATACAAGGACGGTTGATCACTCCTACGGCCAATCAGGGCCATGCTATGGGGCGGTTGTGTGGTGACCCGAGCTTCGCCCTGGAGAAGGGCGGAGTTAACATCGAGGCACTGTGTCAGATGCCTGGGGCATCTAGACTCACACAGGTTTTGGCCGGAGTGGTTGGTGGACTTCTGCTGTGCCACCAGAGCGGGTGCAGGGTACCATGGATGCTAGCAGATGTGATCTACGATATGCGAGACCATGGTTACAGATTTTCTTGGGGCAGCTTTGTTCTATGTCGATTGTACAGGATCCTGCATGGGGTCATGTACAAGGGCGGTCGATGTCTAGTTATGACATCGCTCCTACAGGTTTGGTGCTGGGAGCACATTGCAGTGCGAAGGCCGATAGGGCTTCCTTTGACAGGGATTGATGGGGAGAGGCCCCGAGTTTTCTACTGGTGGCTCTAGAGAGGGTCACAACGGCGGATTGACCTACCGATGTCCCGGAGACTACTGGATGACCTTGTCCCGGATCAGATCACCTGGAGGCCATGGCGAGAGCACCCAGGGTGGGCCGAGGATGGACAGGAGCTGGCTCACGTTAGGCGAGTTTGTTGGTTGTGGATGGAGAGGGGAGAGGTGGAGCTCCACCGCTACGACCGAGTTTTGTGATAGTTCGGTCTACAATAGGGGATCCCATCTCTCAGGGATTATGAGTTTTCTCGGACTATCCGGGATAACACCATAGTGAGCGGGGCTCTAGACATGCAGCGCTTCTGGAGTCAGGACTCAGATGATGCCCCCATTCAGCCAGTGGATGGGGATGATGTAGGGGTAGCCGATGGCTATGATGCCTGGTACGTAGGCATCCACCCTCCTCGGATGACGAGGGCTCAGGGTCTGATACACGTAGTTGTGCATCGGATAGGGAGGCGATGCCAGGCGGCTATGGAGGTGGCCCAGGGTCATAACGGGAGAGAGCTGAGGAGGCCACAGGCATAGGAGAGGCCACGACAGAGGGAGAGGAGGGAGGAGAGACCCCCTTCTCCATAGAGAGAGAGGCCACCATCGCCCGATAAGGGCAAGGGTGTCGACACTAGGGAGAGTAGCGAGACAACGACTCTTCGAGCGGAGACGATCCATCTCCAGGCATAGGTGCAGACCCTACAGGAGGAGGCTGCACGACATCGAGCTGAGGTTACACAGCTCAGAGATGAGATTGCACGCCTCAGGGCACGGGGCGGAGGGGCGAGCACTAGGGAGCTGACACGGGCTATTGCCCAAATCACTTTCTATCAGACATTATACTATCAGATGGTGCCAGAGGAGGATAGACTACCCCTGCCAGCTAACATCGTAGATCCGATCAGGATTGGGTCATCGAGGACTTCATCTCGATCGATGACTAGGACTCGTAGTACTACACATACTATGATGGGGCCACCTCGTCCACCTCAGGGCGGGGGAGGAGATGAGGCTGAGAGCTCGAGGGGTTCTCGAGGCTAGACTACTACACTACATTGTACATATTGATATGATAGTTTTTATTATTTTTGATAGAGGATTGAGTATGCCGAGGTACAGATTGTGGCATACCAATCTAGTTTTGATATGATGTATATATTGTTGATATATATATGAGATGAGATATGTTTTTGATCATATGACTTGTGTTTTGTATTTTTATGATGCTTTTATGTTTGATTGATTGATTTGATGATTGAATGTAATTATGTCATTGGAAATATTATAATTTTGATGTCATGTTTGTAAGATTTTAAATGAAATAATCTGATGTAACAAATTGGTTGTTTGTGATGTAATGTGATAAAAGATAAAAAGAGACTTCTAACAATAATTTCAAAGGACATTGTCGCTATTATAGACCATTTCATGGAGTCGCCGCTCACTCGGTCGTCAAGCTAATCCCAAGTATAGAAATATTGTTAAAAGTAAAAGAGTGCTTAAGAGACTGTCTTAAGACTTTGGTGCAATGGTGCAAATGATGATGATGATGGTTTGTTTTTCAGATTTTCATAAAAATAGTATGCATGAAATAATGTTAAAATGATTTTTGCTAGGCATAAATTCCTAAGTGTGATAAATTTTTTGGATAATTCCTTAGGAATTATACCATCATTGCAAAATTGAAGGTTGACATAATGACATGAAATAATGAAAATGTGTTTGTTTGTTTGTAAAGCATAATTGTATAACATAATGATTTAAGTCATATGGTTTTCATGATTTTTAAATAAATGGGGAATAAAAATTGTTACAATGGTTTGCGCTAGGCATAGAATATGTAGGTATAGACTTATACCATCATCGCGAAAATCAAAGAAGAAAATAGATAGTTTTATTGCATGGTTGATTTTTAATAAATAGAAAATATGAAGATGAGGACTTGCGCTAGGCATAAAATTCCAATTTTGGTTTTGGAACTATACCATCGTCGCGAAAGTCGATAATATATATATATATATATATATATATATATATATATATATATATATTTGTTTTGATTGTATGGTTTGAAAGAAATTTTGATTTTTCTATTATGCATATAGTTGTCTAAACAACTGTACTTGAAAGAAGAAAATGAATTATTCCAAACAATTTGCAAAAAATATTTCAAAGTATCTTAAAGACAAAATTTAGATTTATAAGGAATCCCATGTGCATATGTGAATTCATTTCCAATCTTGATTTATCATAATGATACACAAAATCTCTCAAATATAAAATGTGTGTGCAATTGCTATGTTCATTTACCAGTTTTGAGCAAGATAATATGATACAAGTGATTTGAAGAAACCAAATAAGTGTTCATTAACCATGATGTAGATGCATATAACCATACTAGACTACTATGTAAGTCGGATTATCAAGAGCTAGCTAATCCATAAGCAGACATAGGTCTGTACAAAAGAAGGTCGCTAATGTGACAGACATATCGCCACGCTAGGAGTTACCCAAGGCCAAGCAAGTTGGGCACAAACCACCTGTTATGGGGCTTACCTCACAGTTTTCGAATAATTGAGAATTCCAGGGATTCAAGCTCATCAACCCTTCTTTTCTTTTCAAAGGGTAGGGAAAGGGATTTTATTGCTTTTGCTTTTGCTTTCTTTTGCTTTTCTTTTGTATTTTTGCTTGATAATTGAGATAATGCTTGAAATAACTTGTTTCTTTTTTTCTTTTTCTTTTGAACTTTGCTTTTCTTTCTATGCTAGGGATACTTGCTCGGATTAGTTGTAGAGCAAGGGATTTTTATTCTGGGTAGGGGTGAGCTTGTCCTTTTGCCAATTCTCAAAGATTCTAGACCATGTGCATGATAGGATAGCAGGGGAAACTTTTCGCTCAAGAAACCACTTCTACTATGTAGCAAAGCATGGAAATTACAAATATAATCATTTTATTGTGAAAAGATGTGCTTGGTTTAAGTAAATAACAAGATCAATTCTCTATGCTCAAACTTTATTTAATTGAATTTTGTGGACTTTGATATAAGAGAGATTAGTAATCATGCTAGATAAAATCAAGATATTTATTTTTGTGTTTGTGAAAGTGAGAGATTCCAAATAAATGCTAATTTATCCAAAATAATTTGAAACATATAACTGCAATAATTGTAAGAAAATATATATAAATGATTTTTGAGAAGTTTTGAGAATGTTGACTCTCTCTTTCTTCTTTATGTTGTTTTGGTTTCGAAAGAGTCAAGAATATTGTTGTTTTTATTTTTATTATTTTTGAAAGAATTAACAAGTGCCATAAATAAATACAACAAATAGTTTTGAAGATTTTGATGATTATGAATGTTTTTGGTGTTTTTGAATTTATAAATTGAAAGAAATACAAGATAGTGATTTTGAAATATTTTAAACAAATATATACAAGGATGAAATGACCAAATTTATACATAGTAACGTTTAAGATGCAAAATATTCATGGGTTCTTTAAGTTCTTTACCATCTAAGGTAGATAATTTGTATGCTCCCGATTCAAATTTAGCAGTGATAATGTATGGTCCAAGCCAGTTGGGCTCAAATTTACCTTTAAGGTCCTTAGTTGCATTAGTATTTTTTTGATTTTCTTTTAAAACAAGGTCACCGATCTCAAAGGATCGATGACGAACTTTTTTAGCATATGATCTTTTAAGCTTGTTTTGGTAGGCACGGAGATGCTCCAAAGCATTGATGCATTTTTCATCTAGGAGTTCCAACTGATCGAGTCTGCCAACTCGATATTCATCTCCTACTTCGGTATCTTGAAGTAGTAGAGCCAAAGAAGGAACTTCTAATTCAAAGGGAAAAACTGCTTCAACACCATAAACCAAAACAAAAGGTGAAGTTCCAGTGGGGGTTCGAACACTAGTTCGATAGGCCCACAAGGCTGGATATAATTGAATGTGCCAGTCACGGCTAGTTTTATTGACCAATATTTTGAGAATTTTGATTAAGGTTTTGTTAGATGCTTCTGCTTGACCATTACCCTGAGGATAATAGGGAGTGGACCAACGATGTTGAATCTTATATTTTTGGCATAATTTTTTAACATCTTTATTTTTGAAACAAGTTCCATTGTCAGAGATGAGATTTGCAAGAATTCCGAACCTACAAATGATTTGATTAAAAATAAATTTAGAGACTTGTGTGCTAATGCAGGAAGCTAAAGGCATAGCTTCAACCCACTTCGTGAAATACTCAATGGCGGTTATGATGAATTTGTGTCCATCAGATGACACAGGATTGATTTTGCCAATAATATCTAAACCCCATTTTGAAAAGGGCCAAGGAGATGAAATAGCCTGTAGTTCTTGTGCAGGTGCATGGACAAGGTCAGCATGTTTCTGGCACTTGTCGCAATGGCGCACATAATCATGTGCATCATTCTCCATGGTAGGCCAAAAGTATCCTATCCTAAGGAGCTTTTTAGCAATGACACTACCACTGAAGTGTCCTCCACAAGATCCATCGTGGGCTTCACTCAAGGCTGATTTGGATTCTTCTAAATTCAAACATCTTAATAGGATACCTTCAAAAGATCTCCTATATAAAGTATTGCCAATTATTACAAATCGACTTGCTCGTCTACGTAATAACCGACGCTCGGTTTCTATTAGAATTGGCAGGGAAAGTCCCATTTTGGAGAAAATCAAATATATCCGTATACCAAGGTTCAGGAGTAGTTTCATTGATTAGAAACACATCCAAAGGTTCTAAGCATGACTTATTTGAAGCGGGTTCCTGGAGTCGATGAATAATGATAGTGGCATATTCGTCATCTAACTCCAAGGGCAGGAGAGATGCAACTGCGGCCATAGCATCAACTGCACGGTTGCAAGTTCGAGGAATAGCTTCCAAGGTAACTTGATCAAATAGAGACATTAGTTGTAAAACATAGGCCTTATATGGGCACAGTTTATCATCTCTCGGTCTGATAAACTTCATTAATTTGGTTTATAACCAGCTTGAGAATCACCAAAAACTAACAGATGTTTAATTTTTAGCGCTAAGGCAGCTCGTAATCCAAGGATTAGAGCTTCATATTCAGCAGTATTGTTGGTGCAAGCAAATGTCAATTTGAAGGACAGAGGAATAAGATGTTTTTGTGGGGATATTAAAATAATACCCGCACCAGCCCCACTCATGCATCGGGCTCCATCAAAGTATAAGGACCATTGTTCAATATGGCTGGCCTCTAATTGAAGGCATTCATCAGGAAACTCAATGATGAGGGGATGGGTAGACTCTAAGGGTGCAGCAACTAATTGATCTGCTATGATTTGACCCTTAACAGACTTTTGTCCTATGAATGTGAGATCAAACTCGCTTAGAGCAAGAACCCACTTGGTTGTGCGACCCGATAAATAAGGTCGACTCATGAGATACCTCAAGGGATCATATTTAGCAATGACATAAGTTTTTTGACTAAGCATATAATGTCATAATTTTTGCGTAGCAAACATGACTGCTAGACATAGTTTTTCTAATGTTGTATAGCGGGTTTCATAATCGATGAAGGTTCGGCTAATATAATAATTAGCACGTTCTCTCTTTTCATCATCAAGTTGAGCTAACATAGCTCCTAAGGCAGAATCTGAAGCTAAAATATATAGGAGAAATGGGCGATCAGGTTTAGGTGGTGAAAGCACAGGTGGATTAAGGAGGTATTGTTTGAGAAGTTCAAAAGCTTCTCTACATTCGTCATCCCAATTAAAAGGGACATCCTTCTTAAGGAGTTTAAGAAAGGGACTAGTTTTGTCCGCCAGCTTATCGATGAAGCGACGGATGGCTTGAAGCTTACCTTGTAAACTTCGTAACTCAGATATATTAGTAGGTGCGGGCATATCAGTGATAGCCGCAATCTTGAGAGGGTCGATTTTGATACCACGTAAAGAAACTAAAACCCCTAATAGTTTACCGGACTTAACTCCGAATATGCATTTTGTTGGATTTAATCGAATAAGATATTCTCGTAATCGATTAAAAACTTTTCTCAAATCATCTAAATGATTATCTTCAATAATAGAGCGAGCTATAATATCATCTACATAATCATGTAGGATATCATGCATCATATCATGAAAAATATAAGTCATAGCTCGTTGATAGGTTGCACCTGCGTTCTTTAAGCCAAATGGCATCACTTTCCAACAAAAGGTACCCCAGGGGGTAATAAAGGCTGTTTTAGCCTGATCTTCAGGAGCTATCCTGATCTGATTATAACCGGAGAATCCATCCATTAAGGACATCATCCCACTCCCGACAGTAAAGTCAATGATTTGATCCATGTTTGGAAGAGGAAAATCATCTTTAGGGCATGCAACGTTAATATCTCTAAAATCTGTGCAAACCCTAACTTTGGTGGCTTCTTTCTTGGTGACTCGGAACTACATTTGAGATCCATTCAAGCATAATCAATAGCTTGTATAAAAACAACATTCAGGAGTTTTTCTAACTCCCCTTTGACTAGCAGAGCCACTTTGGGATGCATTTTTCTAAGTTTTTGTTTAACAGGTTTAGCATCCGGATGGACCACTAGATGATGCATGACTACAGTAAGGGTCTAGACTCGGCATATCTTCATATGTCCAAGCGAAGACATCTTCATACTCTTTAAGGAATGCAATGTATTGTTCTTGTTTTTCTTGACTTAATTCTGATCCAATATTGATTATGTGAGGATTATCCTCGGTTCCAATATTAATTTTAATGACGTTTTCTACCTCCATGTGTAGATCTCTTTCAAAATTAGGTGGGGCGGGTGAAACGCCCAATTCTTGTAATTCTTGTAAGGTTAATTTGGATAATTCATCTTGAGGATTAGCGGTCTCAAGTTGGGCTATAGTTGGTATAGAACCATCAAAATAAAATCCATTGTGTAACATCTCTTCAACGGAGACATCATGGAAGATATCTCCTTCCAACTCTTCATCGGGGTCAGCAATCATTTCAGGGTAAGCTATGGATAGCATGTTACATGTAAATGACTAATTTTTTAGAGGCAAATCATCATGCCTATCCAAATAATCTTGATAACATATGAGTTGATCATCATCTTCAAAAGGAAAGGGTTGACCCTTACTAGGAAATAGGCCCACACCACAACGGGCAGGCCACGGTTCTACCTCGAAAGGTTCTTTCATGCCATTTTGGAAAGGTCCCAAGCCTTTCCCTTTATATCCCATTTTAAGCATTATGGGTTTAGCTTTAATATATTCATTGGTAAAATAACATCGAGCGTATCCCTCATGATGAGTTTTGATATTCCGAGGGATTCTTCCCCAGTCATATCCTTTATAAATGAAGGCACAACTCCCGACTTGGTAAGTACTTCCCATAGGTTGTGGGAGGCCCAAAGTACGAGGAGATGGCGGTAAGTTATTTAAAAGAATTGAATCTTGCATGAAAGCATTTGTTTTTTCTGATATTAAGATTGTGGATAAATCTGGTAAAAGTTCATCAGAAAGAGCATAAGATGTAGAAGGATCATTCCCTATATCTTTAGATGTGGAAGGTATGATAGATGTGTCTATAGGTTTTGAAATTATAGGGATAGAACATGAAGGATTGGTTGTAGATTTAAGATCTTGTTGAGGTTCTAGAGTGATTTGTTTAGAAGATTGTTGATTTATATGTATGAGGATGAAATTAATGGAGGGGAAATAGGTGAAGTTATGTGTGTGTGTTTCACACTTTTAGATGAAAAATAAGAATTAGGATGTGTGGATGACAGAAGCGGGGCAAAATTGCACTCCAACGTGTTCCGCCAAAGCACACATATCAAAGGGTCTAGGGTCACCATGGATAGTGACCAACTGATTTTTAAATTCAAATTTAACACATTGGTGTAAAGTTGATGGGACCGCTCGCATCGCATTGATCCAAGGGCGACCCAAAAGTATATTGTACGATGTCGGGCAATGTACAATAAACACGGTTGTATCTAGGGTTCTAGGACCAACTTGCAATGGGATGGTAATAACTCCACACGTTTCTTGTGTTTCATCATTGAAAGCTTTGATAATCATATCAGTTTTCTTCATTTCATCACTTCTAAAGCCAAATCTTTGGTAGAAGTCAAAAGTGCAAATGTTTAGAGATGAGCCATTATCAATCAAGACTCGTTTGACAGCTACATCTCCAATTAGAGCAGTAATATATAAGGGATTATCCTTATGTAAACTGTGTTGTGGGATATCTTTATCTCGAAAGTCAATACAATCAACCTCTCGAGTGATGATAGTATTGGCCATGGCTTCAGGTTGAATGTTTTGAGGTACCATCATTTGGCTTAATGTAAGCATCAACTCATCCCTATGGGTAGGAGAAGATCTTAATAAATCCAAAAGGGAAATTCTGGCTGTAGTATTGGATAATTGCTCATTAATATTGTAAGGGGGTTTAGGTTGAACATTAGGAGCATGATTCCCTTTATTGGGATTTTTCAAAACAAATGGAGCTGATCCATCATTCTGATTTGGTTCTTGTTGAGAATTTTGAGCCTGTTGTCGGGTAACGACTCCAATGGTACCTACAATGTTATATTGAGGACGTTGAACTGGTCTCGGTCGAGCATTTATGGCTTGTTCATTTGAGAGGAATTGATTAGAAGAGGGTCGAGTAGTAACTCTTCTAGGAAATGGTTCTTCTGGAACCATAGCATCTGTGATGGGTTGAATAGGATCTGATTCATTTTTAGAACTATTCGATTGGTTTGAAGTAATGTCTAGTTCACTTTCAGTATCTGATTCTATATCACTAGAATCAGGAGTTGGAATATTATGTAAGGGCCTGGTCGTAACCAGGGATAAGGTTGTGTCAAATATTTGAGGATCCTGAATAGGTAATTGTCCGCTAATGGTTCCTACATATCGGGTAGGAGGAGGAACATTATGATGTTCGATTTGATTGGCCACCTCTTTACCATGTCTTGGTAAAGGGTGTTGAAATATGTCTAATGATTGATTAGCATTTTGATTTTGATTTTGGGGAATGGTCTTTTGAGCATTATTAGGAGCATTTTGTTTAGGTTGGAAGGCTTGCACCTCCATTTCATTATTATCAATCAAATCCTGTATTTTATGTTTCAACCTTTTACAAGCGTTGGTAGAGTGTCCAGGTCCTCTATGGAAATCACAGTGTAAGTCAGCTCTGTATCCGGGTATAGTTGGATCAGGTTCCCGGATAGCTGGTAATTGGATCAAACCTCTTTCGAGTAATTGAGGTAAAATAGTTGATAAGGGTTGATTCAATCTAGTAAATTCTCGAGGAGGTTTATCAGGAGGTTTCAATATAAATTTTTCTGTTGTCTTCGTTGCATTGATATTAGCAACATTTCTGTTGTCAGTGACTCCGTCACCAACAACTTGTTTGTTTTTATATTGATTTCTGGATGTTTTCTCATCATCCTTCTTCCTAAGTTGGCCTCTCCTAATGAGGGCATCTTCTACTCTTCGAGCTAAATCTATAGCTTGATCGAAGGTAGTTAAAGTAGCAGTTGATAGCTCATAAGATATTTGTTCTTGTAAATTATTGATAAAAATGTCCAACATTTCCCTATAAGGTAGCACAAAGTGCAGTTTTCCCGTCAATTGCCTCCATCTAGCTAAGAAATCAGCAAAACATTCATCCTTGTCTTGTTTTAAGTTGTATAAATCTTTAATGGTTACATGCCTCTCGATGTAGGCACTAAATTGATGGACAAAAGATTCAGCTGTTTCTTCAAAGTTTCTCAAAGAATGAGTGGGCAATTGATAGTACCACTCTAATGCCATTCCACCTAAACTTTTTGGGAACATTTTTAGTAATAGCAAGTCATCATGTGATATATCATGACATGCTATCCTAAACATGCGAAGATGCTCTATGGGATCTTCGGTTCCTTTATATATAGGCAAGATGGGCATGGGAAAATGCTTAGGGTATGGTTGAGCTACAACTATGGGATCCAAAGGTTGACTACATATCTCTCGATAATTGTACGAGGGATGGTAAGGATCTATCCGGTCCATACGCGAAGCTAACTGTTTCACCATGGCTTCCAGATTACTAGTTTGCCCACCATATTGGTTCGGTAGGGCATTGATATGGGTTTTGTGAGCATATGATGGAGGGACATGAAGATTAGATGCTATGTTGCTATTGTGTAAATTGTTGGTAGGAAAGGTGTTATGAAGGAATTTTGAAGTGGTATTATGATGTATTCCAGATTGTTGAAAATTGGTGTTTGGCTTCGTTTTAGGTTTTTGTTTACTTGAAGCATATTGCTCAATAGTTTGGCGAAGTAAAGTAGTGAAGGAAGTTTTCTTTTGTGTGGGAATGATTTTAGGTTGAATAACAGGTTCCTTAGGAGGTTGGGTAACCCGTTGTTTTGACATGTTTTGCATCATAGTGACCATATCTATATTGGATGGCCCAACCTTATCACTTTCTTGATCAATGAAAGACAAGGGATTAGTGCGCACATCAAACATATGTTCCATGGCTGCTTGAGTGTCACTAATTTGCCCTTTATCAATACGAACTGCCACATTAAGGGCATCAATGTTATCATTGAGAAATTTCTGAAAATGATCTACGTTGTCAAAAGCAATAGTTCCATCTGGAGCTACTCTAGGGGATGAGGGTCCATCCTCTTTAACACTTCCTTCTTGTTCATTATCTTCACCTAGGTCATCTTCTAGTTGATCTAGAGTTTTTCCTTCCGGAATTGGATCTTCAGGAAGGACATTTGGGTCTCTAGTTTTATCTTGTAACCAATCTTCTTCTTCTCCTACAGTTTGTTTACCATTCCTAAGTTTAGGCATTGTGCTTAATTTTAGATTTCAGCAAATATATATATATATATATATATATATATATATATATATATATATATATATATATATATATATATATGCAATAAGCTTAAGAGGTATATATTAATTATATACCTACTACAATATTTAAAATGAAATGTTTAAGTTTTTGCTATGTTTTTTAGTTTTTAGTTTTTCTTTGTTTTTGTAATAATATTGTAAAGATAACAAATAACACAATAAATGCAAGAAATAAGACTGAAAGTAATGATCTAGTTTTCTATAAACAATTTATAAATATCATTAATGGGCTCTAGTTCTTCAGGAGTCATGAAGTGTTCTTCTTCAAATTGAAAGTTTTCTTTTAAAAATTTAATGAAAAGAGCTATAGTGATATTATCTGTCTCATATGTTGGTTGATAGAAGTAAAGCTCATGGCAATACTCTCGATATAACATAGCTCGAGGAACTCTATTCCATATTTCCCTATCTCGTAAGAACAACCTCTTGGTCTTCTACATGACCTAGGAACTGGTGTACAATGGCTGCGTTCTCGAGGTATTCCTCGAAGGTGAACAATTCTGAAGATACAAGAGCTCTCCTATAAGCTAACCATCTATGGCAGGCTCTCTGAAGTTCATGATAAAAGACAAGTTGATGAGGATCCAGGATTCTATCTAGGATAAGCCTCTTGATTTGTTTAAGTTTTGTTGACCTAGATGAAATGACACTAAGTCTTCTATCAAGTTCATCCCACAAGAGTTGATTTCTATCTGTTTCAGGCACACTAAGCACAGAATTGATTTCTATGGCTGCCAATTGGTTTTCTACATTTATAGTAACTGCTAATATTTTCTTAGGAGCTACCATCTAAACATGATATTAAATTTAAATGATCTGAAATGCATCTATGTTTTAGTTGTTTTATTTTTTTTGTTTTTGTTTTCAAAAGGTTTACAATGCATTCACGTCGGGTTCACCAAAATGTATCGCTCCAAATTTTTCACACCCTTACCTTCAAGCTATAGGATCCATGCCCGAAAGGGGGATGTGAAAAGGATGGCATGGTACCTCGGACTGAGAGGCCTTGCGAAGGTCCCGCCTCTCGAGGGAGGTGTATATTGGTGATTTTTTGATGGATGGTGGGTTCACCAGGAAACATTTAATGGCAGTTTCCACGCCTAGGTTGGGAATGTGTTTTATGTGTTCATTTTAGCCTTAAGCATTCAAATCCTAGGTTTGGCCAAAATGCGTCTAAGCTATTCTATATGAAGATGCAGATTAAATGAATACAAAAAATAGAATTAAGACAAAAAATAGAGAAATTAAAGAATATTAAAAGAAAAATACCTGATCCGGATGTCTGATGAAGATTCTGATTCTTGAAGCAGTCAGGATCACCTCTGATTTGACAGGATCATCTGAGATCAGACAAGATCATCTGAGATCTGACGAATTCATCAGACGAATTCGTCAGAGACCTACAAACAGAGAAATAGGTGCAAAACATAGAAAATACAACTATTCTAACAGAGGGAAATAATGTAAAATGACAGTAATAATATCAAACTGAAACTTAAAAATAGAAACATGAATGAATTATACTAATTAAATAATAATTATGACTTAATTATGCATTTAATCTAGATGGGTGAACTCCAAAATGCAAGATAGCATAAAATATCAAATAAACTAGCTAATTGCAGAATAAAACAATAGATTGAAAGATGAAGAAATGCAAACTTTAGGCACTGATTGCCTCAATGTTGACTGTAGTCAAAATCATCTCGCATTGGTACGAAATCATCTCTGATTCGACAGGATCACCTCCGATCTGAACAGGATCATCCACGACGATGTAAGCTTGCTCCGACTGAAAAACACTAAGGTACCTACAACAAAATTGGTATAGAACTAATGCAAATATGAATTTGAGATGTCTTAACGTATGTGAAGTCGAGTTACAGGAATTATCAGCCAGGGGGGTGCTAAGGGGAGGGCTTAGGATTAAATAGGCTTAGGAGGGAGGTTAGGAGGTTGGAGATCATCCCTATTTGGGAGATCTCCAATGGGGGAGGGTCTCTAACGACGCAGACACGCTTCTGCCCGGATTAGAGACCCGTTGGAACAGAAGCTAATTGTGCAAAATCAGTTTTGGGACAAGATCGTCTGGACGTCCTAGCCCAGACGAAATCGTCAGATCTGAGGCGATATCGTCTGATCGGCGACGATATCGTCAAACGGTCAAAACAACCTCTAAAAATGGCACGGGAAAGGGGGAAACGGATTAACCGACGGTTAACGGGCGGTTTGGGAGGTTAAAATTTGAATTTAAATTATTTACTAGAGTAAATGTAATTATTAAGATTTCACTGCGCCAATTTTAGGGTGCTACAAGGACATACCTACTGTGAGTATTATATTACTTGCTCAATAATTAGGGTGTCAATGAGGTGCACTAGATGTGTGAAAAATTGTGTATATATAAAAATAAATAGGATGCTTCTTATCTTTATCATTCTTTTGAGTTAGTATTATAGCAATGCTCTGATTTACTCTAAATACAAATAACCTAAAGTTCCTATAGAATTCATGATTGATGAGGATTGGGACTTTAGTGATGACATCATTTACTCCTTTGAAATACTTCTTATATTTTTTGGTCCAAAGTTTGGTTGCATCCATTTCAATGCTTTAGTGCTTTACCTACCCATATATACAATATTAGTTACAAATTTACTATAAATTATATCTGACCTAAAAATTATAATATTCATTTGACAAAAATGAGTAGAGAAAGGTCTTATATTGGTTTTCTTTTACCAAGATCTATGTATAGACCATATTTTGATATCACATATCCTAATATTTTTCCTTATTGGACCATAAATGTAGACTCCTTATGGTTTAGTGAGATGCCAAAATAAAATTAAAAAATATATTCTAGATGCTTAATGTGCATAATGTTTTTCTTTATAAATATAGTTAAATCATCAAGGTATATAAGAACGATCTCATTAACTAGTTCCTAGAAAGTGATGTCCATAGTTGGTTGGAAGATGACCTTATATTTGATAGCCCAAAAGGTAATTTTTAGTAAGAAAATTGAACTTATTTGGTGGTAAAAGTTATCTTTTGTTGATTATAATACTTGATCCAAAATTAATTATACCTTGAGAAACCATCTAAGAGTCACATCATTTATGATATAGATATTTTTTTCAAGATTAGATCAAAAGTAAGAAAAATAATGATCTTTAAATGAAGCCATATTGAGAATTCTAAAATCAACATACAACCTAATAATACCATTATTTTTATAGTCTAGTACCAAGTTATCCACCCAAGTGGAGTGTTTTATTGGAAAGATGATCTAGTCTTGTAGGAGTTTGAGAAGCTCCTTTTTATAATGAATTCAATCTTGGGGAACACAAGTCTTTGTTTTTTGCATAAAAGGATTTTCACTAGGTTCAAATTTAGTGGTATTCTCTATGGTATTTTTGCCATATACCTTCAAATATTTGTAGGACCAGTCAATAATATGCCCATTTTACCATAGATTTCCTTGAACAAGTAGGATTCCTCTTCATTATACTCCTTGACTAATGATAAATTATTACCCTTAATGATCTCAAAAAGGTGGTAGGAGGATGCTTTTACCTTAATGTTTGGTTTCTTTATGATATTATTTTTATCAAATAGGCTCTCTAGTATTGTTAGATATTGTTGTAACTAATATTTCATTAGCAATATCACCCCATTTTTCATATTATTCTTGTATTCATTCTTGTATTTTGCAAGTTGCTCTTCTTTGATGAGAAACTCAATGATATGTTTGTCATTATTCAATACTTGTTAATGGTTAACATTATTAGGGATTTCTAGTCTAAAAACTACTTCCTTCTCCTTTAGTTTTTCTTAAACACCATCAATAGGGTTAAAATTTATTGTCATCGATGCCAGTTTATCTATTTAGTGTTTAGTTCTTAGGGAATTTATTTCATCTCGTAATTATTGAATCTTTGTAACATATCATATACTTTGTACTTACAATAATATCGATGCTTTATATTTGTGGTGCACTCTGAAATAATTTGATTTACTACTAGCTCTAAGTTACCAAATACGTTGATATTCTTGATTTTTATCTTTTTATATTTCCTCAAATTGGTGCATAATATTTTGTGTTTAGCCATGTTATTGGTGTAGTTAAATAATATTCTACAAGCAAAATTTATTTGCTTTCCCTATGGATCGATGAAGTGATTTCCCACACCAACTATATTCTTCAGTCTTGCATCATCCACATGTATTATCCATTTTTTCATAGGCCCTTATGCCTATAAGTTGGTTAGGGTAGGGATATGGATTGGTTCTTCATATATCAAATAATTCTCTACCTTGGTCTCTTCAAAGATCATCTATGACTCTATGTCTTCTTGGAGTACACCAAGAATCATGTATATCTCTTGGATTTGATCATTATCTAGGACTTCATCATTCACGAAGTAAAAAAATTCATTCTATCAATTTTATTATGTATATATTAGTATTGTATCATGAAACTTGATCCTTGGTGAAGTAAGGATTTTTTCTTGGATATCAAATTTATAATTATTGCCATCCACTGTTATTTTTCTATTACCTACTTTCTATTTTATTTGGATTTTCCAAGCCATTCACCATATCCAACATGTATTTCATATCAAACATGTAGTGCTCAATCATGACCTTAGTATCATAGTTAGCTTATGCTAAAGTGGGTAAAGTTAGTAGTTGAGGATAAAAGGTAGAATTTGATGGGAATCTTTGTCCTATATGTTTTACGATACATGGAGAGTTGAATTATCAATATTTGGATGTTTGAAAGAGTGAAATGGAAGGTGTAGACCTAGTGATTTATGGATTTTTGGATGACATGAACAACATAGGTCATAGGTGAGGATGAAATTAATTTTCCTATCTAATGAAAGATATATTCTATGTGAAATACCTAATTAAAAGCTAAAACTCAAGTCATATTATTATAATTACAAATCATTATTGCTAGATTAGATTGCAAATCCATGAGTACCACTTATGATGATTTATTAGTTAAGCTTAAGTTTGTAGATTTTATTAATTTTCTTTAATTTCTTCTATGTAACCTATGTACCATGTGAAGATTATTATAGCTAATTTTCTTGTTATATTATTTCTAGACAAAGGTTTTTTAGCTTATTAACATGTTATTTAGATTTTATCTTGCTAGATCTATATTATCTGGTTTGTTATCTCATCAAAATTTAGCTAGTTTGTTGCTTGTTAGTTGTATGTGTTTATTTAAGCACTTTTGATTGTAAAAATTGTAGCTTCATATTTTTATTATGTTGGTAAAAACTTATTGAATTAGTAAAAACATACAAGAATAAAAAAATACCAAAACAATAACCCTTACAAGTACCATAATAAATATAACCCCAAAACCACTAAGCACCCCACCAAAAGACATCCAATAAAAAACAACCTCAACCAAGCATATCTGCAACAAGAAAATTAGCAAGATGATGACAACAATCCAATGAGAGCTAATACCATTCCCTAACATTCCAATATTCCTAAAACTCAAAACCCATTTGGCCAAGCAATCAGCCACAAGATTCCATTCCTTGGGAATAT
This sequence comes from Wollemia nobilis, assembly GCA_028583015.1. Lineage (NCBI taxonomy): Eukaryota > Viridiplantae > Streptophyta > Pinopsida > Araucariales > Araucariaceae > Wollemia > Wollemia nobilis. Next base: position 184,990 of record JAQPPZ010010269.1, on the reverse strand, counting down.
GAACAAAGAAAATAAACTCCATATGTCGACAAATTTGAATAATCTACCGAGCCACTAATGCCAGCTACCAATGAAAATTATAAATATTATGAGTCTTAAACAATTTAATAATAATTTTAGAGTTCGACTCACATATTATCTTCCACCATCCTAGAGCATAACCTTTTTCCAAAGCAAAATGAATAGCAAGGGCCTCCATATAATGATTAGTTTTCTTCCCTTTATGATAGGAGAAAATGAAAAGAGCTGCACTACTACTATCTATGTGAACACCACCAATATCTGCATACCTAGTATTCCCTCTGAAAGAGCCATAAATATTAATATTAAACACCTACCAAGGTGAAGGATGTCATCTGCCATCTCTTTGCACTTTTTGATTGAGGTCTCTCCTATCGACCGATGAAAAATTATGAGGGCCATTCTCCACTAAACCCAGGTCCTGTATCATAAAAATATTAGACTGCTCCAAAGGAAGACTGATCTGATATTTAGAAGAAATATTTTCTTGGATCATACCAATAATTTTCTACCAAATTTTATAAACAATTAACTTTCTACCTTGAAAAATTCTTTGATTTCTTTCAAGCCAAATTTTCCATATAATATATGAGGGCCCAATACTCCATGCAACTTGAAGAAAGAAAGCCTTAGTAGGAGGTCTTCCTAAAATCCTCCAAAACTCAACAAGAGAAGAGGCATGAGAACAAGATTGTTTCCACACCCTCCACTAAAGATGCCAAATTTTCTGCGTAAACAACCACTATAAGAGAAAATACCCTAAATATTCATCACTATTATCACAAAGGAAAAAAAATTAGGGGCATTGAAAACCTCTCTTTTGGATATTATCCCAGGTAAGACATTTTTTCCTAGTAGCCAACCACAAATGGAAATTGTATTTGGGTTAGGAAAACTTATTCTAAACTTGTTTCCACCAAGGAACCTCCTCATCCCCAAAATGCTACCTATCTAAAACATGATAACCATAAGCCATCGATAAAACCCCTCTAGGATATGGATCCCAAGCTAAAACATCATCATCCTATAAATAAGAGCACTATATACTAGCCAAAATACAAGCTAACTCTTCTCTATCCTAAACAGAACCACCTGTCGGCCAATATTTAGGATCTTTCCACTAAACTACCTCCACCTACCCAAATATTTTGGTAACTTTATAATCCATCACCTTGTACCAAAAAACATCCAATAAAAAATTACATAGCTCCTAAATATGAGGAAACATAGATAAAATTGTAGGGAAACCATCCCAAGAATCATACCAGAAAAGAGCCTTCGATCCTTTGAGATAAATCTAGAACAATCCTTGCTTTAAAAAGATTAGCTCCCTTCTTAAGGGTGTTCTATATCAAAGAGACTTTACCAAAAAAACTTTATCAAGGTATCTCAGAGCCCTCAAACCCATTAAGATACTTAAAGAAAATAATTTTAGACTAAGCATGGTCTTGAAGAATACACCATCTCTAATAAATCTTGGCCGCCAATGCCTGACCAAAAAGAGAAGTCAAACGAAGACCCAAACCACCTTCCTATTTTGGTATACAAATAGTCTCCCACTTAACCAGACTCTATTTTGAAGGCTTCAATTTTTTAACCCATAAAAATCTTCTTGACAAAGATTCAAGCTCATGAATAAAACTAGTATGAGAAACCTGAATCATGCATCGATAAATATATGAAGCTTGAACCACTGACTTAAGAAGCAACTCTTTGGAAGAAAAATAAACCCACTTAACAGTCTAATGAGAGATGTTAGCCTAAAATTTATCCAAAATATTATTCCAAATGCCTTGAGGTAGAGGACCCATAGAAATAGGAATTTCCAAATAAGTTAAAGGAAGAGCTCCAATATAAAAATAAATAATCTAAGCAATAATGGTCTGTATAAGAGGATTAGTATTGAAAATTAATATGGAGGATCTCCCTCATTTATATTTTCCCTAAAGTAGCCAAATAAATATCCAAAGATCTTCTAAAATTAGTTGCTTCCCTAAGAGAGGCAAGACCCATCAAGGTAGTATCATCCACAAATTGAAGATGAGAATACGCAGGAAACTATTACCCACCTTCAAACATGAATAAACCCCTGACTAACATGTGATTTGATAATTCTACCCAAACCCTCAACCATAGTAATAAAGAAATAAGGAGACAAAGGATCCCCCTAAGAGAGACCTCTCAAATCTTGAAACAAAGTAGAAGGCTCACCATTGATAAGGAAATAATAGGATGGAGATATAATGCAACTCATAACCTAACTAGCCCAATTGGAGTTGAAACCAAAATCAAAGAGAATTTTACTTAAGAAAGACCATTTAACCCTATAATAAGCCTTAGAAATATTCAATTTTATAAACAAAGCTTTTTATTTAGAAATTCCCATAGAATGAATGGCCTCAACAGTAATAGCCACACCATCAGTGATTTGTCTACCCTTCACATAACCTTCATGTTCATCATAAATAATCTTACTGAGCCAAGGCTTAAGTCTCTAAACAATCAACTTGGAGATATATTTGTACACCATATTACATAGTGCAATAGTTCTAAAAAGATCCAAAGAATTGGCTCCTTCCTACTTAGGAAGAAGCACCAAGAAGATAGAATTCATAGCTCTCAATATATGTTTAGTTCTAAAATACACCTGCACAATAGATAAAAGATCAAGTTTGACAATATCCTAGAATTATTGGAAAAATTCCATAGGAAAGCCATTAGGCCTCATGGCTTTACCTTTCCTCAACTGGAAAACAATACCCTCCAACTCTTCGATTGAAACAAGTCTCATGAGAAACTCATTCATATTAGGAGTGACAACCGAAGGAATACAATCCAAAATTCTATTTTCTTCAGTAATTTCCAAGGGAGAATCCTTAGAATACAAAGAGGAGATAAATCTTACAGCCTCCTTTGAAATATCCTAAGCAACAATTAGTTGGACCTCAAGAGAATAAATAAGAGAAGAAATTGCATTACAATACCTTTCTTATTTAATCGAATTGAAAAATAAATTAGTATTTCTGTCTCCTTCCTACAACCAATAAATTTGGGCCTTCTATTTCCAATAAATTTTCTCTCTCAATTCCCACTCAACTAACTTCTTAAGAGCATCAAATTCATCTTTAAGAGTCCTTTATGTGAGGCCATAATCACTAATATATCTTGTAATAACATCTAAATTATCTTGAGCAGCCAACTTAGCCCCAAAAAGATTACCAAAACTCTTCCTATTCCACTTCTTAAGCTGATATTTCACATAGTAGAGACTCTTAACAAAAGATAACATAGTAGTTCCATGAGAATACCTACCCTGTAACCACCAAAATCTCATTAAATAATGTAGAGAATACTCCTGAATCCATATTAACTAAAATTTAAAGTAGGGTTTCCTTTAAAATCCCTAGCGAATGGCATTTAGGTTTATAGACCAATGATCAGAACCTCTCCAATACAAAATTTTTGAACTAATTTTCCAATTATTAATGATCCAAAAAGGAGAAACAAAAAACTAATATAATTTCTTAGAAATAGCCTCAGTACCACATATAATGTTGCTCCAAGTAAATATACCATTACTAGGTTTAATATCCATAAGGTTTAATAAAAGGATACTATCATTAAAGTCCAAATATGCATATCCAAGAGAACCCACACCACCTCTTTTCTCCTCCAAACTAATGATAGCATTAAAGTCTCTAGCAATAATCCAAGGATAGTGAGGAGCAATTAACCGCACCACCCAAATATGATTCCAAAGATAATTTTTCCCAACAAGATCAGAGGGAGCATAAACATTAGTAAATAAGACCACTTCACCAGACTCCTTACAAGAAGAAACCATAGAAAGATAAAATTTATCAAAAACCCACCATATAGGAGAGAGCTTCTGAGGATTCCAAAATCTAACAATACCTAGAGCACTACACTCGACACCAATTCACTAACATTGACCATGAGGCCAAAATTTGGAAGCAATACTAAACAAACATTCAACTAATATTTTTGACTCCTACAGAAAAATAATATCAATCTTATGCAACTTAATCAATTCATGAATAGCTTTTTACCGAGGGATACTATTCAATCCCCTCACATTCCAATATAAAATAATCATTTAGGAGGGATGGAAAAGTGAGAATCAAGGGTCCTAACCAACCCTGACTCAATCAAGGACTCTGCATCAAGTTTAATTTTCTCCACATATTTCTTCCTACCCACCTTAGTATACTTTTTAGGTGCCCCATTTTTAAAATTATTTTGATATAATCCCAACATAGAACTCAACTTAGAACCTTTTACACGATCGAAACCCACCAAATAAGCCAGTAGTGGATCATATGCCACCACACCATCCTCCTAAACAACCACATTTTCCTCAAAAGGAATAGAAATTATATTCCTCTCAATAGTTTGTTCCGCACAGTTCACCAAAATTAGAACAATTGCATTACCTAGAGATTGATCAGTGTCCATCTGAGCAACAGATAGATCCCTTTGCTGATTGACCCCAACCAGTTGGTCCAAGTCATCCAAAGCATCAAATCTATTATGTAATCCATAAAATTACCTCTCATTAATGGATCTCTTAAAACCCATGCCTTTATCATGAGACTTAATAGATAAAACCCTCCTTATCAGTCCCTCAATCCTGCATTGGAGCTTTCTCCTCAATAGATCTATTATCCTGCTTAGGAGCTTTCCCTTTATCTATCGCACTATCTTGCTTAGGAGACTAAGACTTAGATGACAAATTCCTAGGTAATTTTAGGTATTTTCTTTGAAAGTGTCCATATCCATGACACAAATGACATCAAAACATAAGGGTTTCATAGTTCAACTATTGAATCCAAGAATAAGATCTAACATAATTTCAATAGAATCTAGCAAAGGCTTATTTAAATCTATCTCAACACAAACACGAGCATAATAAACTACCTTTTTATCCATCGTTTGTTGAGAAGGACCCATCGAATTCCATAGAAACATCGCAATCATGTAAAGAATATTGTTACACCAGAACTCTAGAGGTAACCAAGGGAGACAAACCCAAACCACCACTCGTGATGAAATTTCCTCTACAAGGATAAAGCCCACATGCCAAGGATTAATGAACAAGCCAACCTGGTTATAAAAATAAGGCCCTCCTTCAAAACATTTATGTCAATCCTCCATGCAAGAGGAAATAACCATGAAAAATTATTTGCCCCCAGCATGATCTCCAATCGGGTTCCATACTATTCGAGCCCAAGATTCCAATGAAATAAGAGGGACCCAAATTCCTAAAAATTTGCAAATTAAAGTATAATTATCTAGGTATTCAACATACTTTACAATTTAGTTTGGTTGAATCACCAAGCTTGGCCTATCCAGGGCCCGTTCAAGACAACCATTCACTTTTGTAGCTCTAAAAACCCCAACCAGAATAGAGCCAATTGGGCTTGACAATTTTTCTCAAAATGCATACCCTGAAGAAGATGGTCCAGAGCCCATGAGGGCTTCTTGGAAGGATAATATTTTCTTATCATTAAAATCCCCTGTCATCATATCTCCATTTATCTCATTCTCTACAATCTTCATCTCATACTATTTGCAATCTTCATCTTTGCAAGTGGTAATCACCATCTCTACAATCTTCATCTCTGCTAATTGTAGCTTCATATTGATTCCACATCATTTATTTCTTTATTTTTCCATTTAAAATTTTCATGTGCATGTGATAAAATGATTTATATATCTTCACCCAATAATTAGGATTTTGAGTGTATATTCATAAGACTAGGTATCCTCATGCACATCCATGAATGGATAGAGTCTTGAGATAAAATTTTATAATTTTGTAAAACTTTGGTCTATAAAGTTGATTGCTCACTAGTTGAAGAAAATTGCTACTTAACAAGATAAAATTACTTATAGAATATGAACTTTAAATATTTATAAATACCAAGATAATTGTTTCAATTCTTGGGCAAATCACTCTCATAGGAGGAGTTATGACTTCTTGATATTTTATATAAACTGATCCTCAAAAATCGAGTGAATAACTCTTTTGATTCTACTTGGAATAATTCTACTATCATGAAGCATATAACTATCTATTTTGAGCAAATTGCTTGTTGATATGATGAATCTCTTCATGAGTAAAGATTTACCAATTTTTTACTAAATTTATCCCAACTACTTTTTACCTATGGTATATGGATATTTGGATCTAAAAGTGAGAATTTTTGTTTATTTGGTGCTATTTTTTTTTCTTACTTCATGATAATATTTATAACTCTAAAGTTAATAATAGAGTCACCATTCACAAAGCACATACAAAACTTAGACATAAATAATGAAAATAATGTGAATTCAAAGATCAATTTGGTACTTTGCTTGATTGTATATGAATCACTTTGGATTATACTTGTAAAATTTCTACATATTTAATGCGAATAACTCCCTATTTTGACATGGAATATTTCTTCTTAATGTATAGTGATTTACCTCAAACAAAGTGCATTGCTCTAATTTTGGAGAAAATTGCTACCTACATGTGTACATGGCAAAGATTCCTCATAATCAAACCAATTAATATTCACCAATGAAAAATGCATATTTGGTATCAAAATAAAGGAATTAATCCAAGAAAGGACTAAAAGAACTAGGGACCCACCAAGCATGCTAGAAACTATGCAAAGAATTAGAAAACTATTTGACTTTTTATCTACCCTTAATTCTAGTTTCAACAATATTAGATGAAAGAGTTTGAGGCCTCTTCTAGCTTTCAAATTTAAGATAGCTCCCCAATATCCTTCATAACTCTAATTAATGTCTAGTTACATTAAATAAATTATGAGAAAATAATTATGAAAATTAAATGATTAAATGTAAAATCATAAGTTTAAGGTATAAGAATATGTTGTAAATTTGAGCAAGTTTTATTGTCATTGATGTCAAGAGGTTGATGTTCACATTTTGTCATCATTAATGTCATCAGGTTGTTTTTCCAAAAGGCAAGGAAGTGATTAAAATAAATAGGATATAATATTTATTTTAAATATTATATGCCTAAAGAGACCTAAAATATTGAAGATCCAAGGAAGGAGAAGCAGGTTTAAAAATAAATAATAATATTATAATATTTAATATTATAATATTTCGGGCAAAAGGATGAGGTGAAGAAAACAAGGTCCAAGGAATCATTAAAAATAATCTATCCTTGAAAAGACCTAGTGAGCAGATTATAAAGGATTTAATTTAATTTATTTAAATTAAAATATTTTAACCTATGGTTAAAATTTTAATTTAAATAAACAATAGGCACCAAAATTTTTAAAGGTTAAACATTTAAATTAAAATTCAAAATTCGATTTTAAATTGGATCGACATGTAAGCACAAAGGACAATGTGTATAAGAAGGAGACATAAATTTCATTTCCTCATCACCTATGCTATTGGAATGCTAATGCTATGTCTAATATTTTGTGTGCTTCTTTGCTAAGGCGGAAGAGAGTATTCACAATTTTAAAATATTAAAAGGGTAGACATTGGTTGAAGTACAAGTGACATGACTAAAATGTTCCATATAACTAGGTAGCACAGACGATGGTAAAATAATGTCTAAGGTGCTTGCATAGTAGAGATCATGGTTTCGAATCCCCATGCGACCAGTTTTGCGAAGGAGGAAGACGTGTTTTTGTTCGCCAAATTTTTATGGAGGCATAAGGAGCGCATAAACTTAGGTTCACATGTGTACATGTAGCCCAATGGCAGCTTAGCCTTAGGCTAAGGCACTACGGTGGTAGTTGGTCACAGGTTCAAGTTTGGGCACAGCCAAGACATGTGCAAAAGTTTTGAAACCTGGTCCAAAGGATTATAAGGTAAGTGCTTTAATTTTTATTCAAATCCACCAAAGGTTTGAAAGGTGCAAGTTTTATAAAGGCCACATGATAGTTATAAAGATCATTGGTTGAAAGCATAGGGAGCCATAAGGTTATTTAAAATATTTTATTTTTATTGTTTAGAAAAATAAATAAAAGTTTGGAGTTATAAGGGTTGATAAATGAATATGGTTTTTATATGAGTGAATGTTATTTTGAAAAGGTTGGAGTTTATAAGGGATTAGTGAAGGAATTTTATTTTTGTGTGTTTAATATTATTTTGGAGATTATAAGGTGTAATTGAGTCTTGATATTTTTGTATGGTGAAATAATTATTGGGGAGAATATTTGTGTGGACATTTTGAGATAGGTTGTTGCTATCTAACTTTGAAATTGACAAAGAGGATTTGATTGTGATTAAGACAGGTTTTGAAGACATATCTCCATCAAAACAAAAGGTATGGGCACATCTTCCTTATGAGTGAAATATGGTTGGATTGAATGTTGTAAAGGTGGAGTGAAAAGGATTGATGAATATTGTTGGAAATGTGTGAATAAGTTTGGGTACATTTTGTTGATGAATGATTTGATTTGATTTGAGATTGGAACTATCTTAAACTAGGGTTTGTGAAAGAAAATGAGTATCATTGTTATATGAAATTGGAATCATCTTGAGTCAAGGTTTGAGTTTCATAGTGTGAGTTGTTGAAGTATAGTGAAACACTTGGTTAGGGTTTGTAAGCAAGTTGTGTTTCATAGAGTGAATGTTTGAGTGAAGGTGATTGAGTATTATTACATTAGAGTGATTTTTTGAGTATAAAACCTTGTGAGTGTGAAACATATTGAGTCTTTGATCATTCTCTATATGTTCCTATGGTTAAACAATATTCTGAGTGAAACTTTTCTGTGTGTTGAAAAGGTTTTCTAAAAGAGAATTAAGTTGTTTTTGTATGCAAGCTCTAAAATTGGTTTAGTGAGATTTTGTGAAAGCTTAAGGATAGATTTGAGGTAAGTCTTTTTTAATACTTGAAAGTAGAATTGATTCATTGAATTTTTCAATATTTGTGTTAAGTCTTGGGATAAATTTGAGCAGAGTTGATTTATGATTTAATCAAGCTTTAGGTTAAGGCTTACAGATAGATTTGAGGATAGAGTTTGGTATAGATTTGAGAGAAAATTTGAGATAGAGATTGAGTAGAGTTTAGAGTAGGATTTTATGGTGACAAAGTAGAGGATAATAGTATCTAGTGGATAGAGATCTATTATCCAAGGCAGTGAGGACAAAGGTCTTCTGAGTGAGGACATATATCTTGTGTGGAGAGAGATCCACAAGCTAGTGCAGTAGGGGCATAAGTCTTCTAGAAGAGCCCCAGTCATAGTAGAGGAGAAAGAGTTCTCCTATGGATAGAAAACCATGAAAAAGAGCAATAGGATTGGTATCTCCTTTCGATAGAGGTCCATAAACATTGTAATAGGGAATTGATTCCCAAGAGAATTTATTGAGAAAATTTATAAGGAATTTTTTCTTTGTGGAGTAGTCCACATTGGGTGAACCATGTTAAATCATGTCTCTCATGTGTGTGATGTTTTATGCAATGCTTATTTATTTAATATTTCTAATGTTATAATATGGATTGAAAATAAAAATTATCTTATACCGTTCACTCCCCCTCTTAGTATGAGCTCATGTTCTTTAATTGGTATCAGAGTGGGTATCTCCATGAAAATACCAACAACTTGAAGGAAGATCTGATAGGAACATGCATGATTTTAGAGAATGAATAAGAGACCATGATCGATACAAAAGAGGAATCCTTTGCTGCCCTTTGGAACTTGGAAAGGTTAGAAAGAAGAACTCAAGTTTTAAGGATCAAATTCAAGAGGATGAAGAAGCAAATATGGAACTTCTATAAAATCTCACAGAACTCAAGATAAAAGTATAAGAAGGAAAGAAAATTGAATAGGATATGACAAATCTATTAAGAGCAATAGAAACAGAGTGTGAAATATTGGAATCATAAATTGTCTCTCTAAGGAATAAAGTTGAAAAGACCAAGTTACGAACAAATATAAAATTAGAGAAACAAAAAGAGAAGTCAAGCTCTCAGGAAATAGAGACATCAAACATATATAAGCTCTTGACTCATACTAATACTATAGAAAGAAAAGGCATCAAGAAATAAGAGGGCAAAGAAGAACCATGGATAATAGTTAATCACAAGAATATTAAAAGAAGAAACACTTGATCATATTTTCCAAGGCACTCAACCAAGTTACATAATCTCTTCCATGGCTATTGTATTTTATGTGATAAATATGGTCATAGAGCTGCACATTGCATGCTAGACATTTTGAGTCCCTAAGTCAAATTTATCATTGATTTCACCAGATGAAGTCATCATTAATATCAAGGAATTTAGCAAGAAACAAAGTTGTCAAAAATTGTTATTTGATATCCAGGAAGAAGGCCAAAGATCAAGAGAATCAGTGCAGAAGTTAAAAGTTAAAAAGGAGATATAATATTTATTTTATAAATTATTTAAATTCAATAAGAATTTAAATTTTATAAATTAATATTATTTACACCATGATATGCAATGAGAAGGAAGCAATAATATTATGGTTAAAATGATATAATATTATAATGTTTGATATTATAATATTAAGTGTTTTGGTTAAAATCCCAAAGTAAAATATTTAATATTTTACAAACCCAAAGTTGGGTTTGGAGGCAAAGGCATTCGAAGCAACTTACAAAATTATTAAACCTTCGTTGACGTCGTGGAAGGAGAGTCTTTGGAAGCGTCGACATTCTCCCAAGGTATGGAGGAAGCAATATAAATACATTTCCCAAAGTCTAAAACATTATCCTTGCTCGAATTTTAATTGGCATGCAAAAAATATTAAGAGCTCGTGAGATTTCAATTTTCATGGACAAAAGTGATCTTTAGGAAGGGAAGCATTAATTTTTGAAGGCCAACATAGGACAGCGTGGCCTAGTGGTGAGTTGGGAAGTGTGAAAATATTTTTTTGCAAGAGGGCCTACGTTCAAAATGTGATGGTTGCATTGGAGGTCGTGTTGGTTAAGGCACCCAAGGCGCACATCGTTTTGCCAAGGAAAGGAAGTGTAGACTTGAAGCATGGTGGTGCTTCGTTAATTTCAAATGAGCACATGGCTCATGCGACGATTGAGGCCGTGGCTAAGGCGCACATTGTGGGCAAGGTTGAGGGTTCGATTCCCTCCGAAGGTGAGGTAAATATTTTTGGTTAAATTTTTAATTATCTGCCTAAGTTGGAGGTATAAGGGTGTTTAAGGTTTTATGATTATTTGCCTATGTTGGAGTTATAAGGGTTGTTAGTGAAAATTTAGAAGGATTAATTATTGGATAAGTTGTGGTATTTGAGTATTGTTATTAGGAGTAATAAGGAGGTTTTTATTTTAATTGTTTATTAAAGTCTTAATTAATATATTGATATATTGGAGAATTAAGACTATTGAGCATTGATTTTATTTTAATAAGGGTTTTTATATTAAAGAATATTATGGTGAATATTAATTTTAAGTTGGAGTGATAAGGTGTATTTTAGTCATCTTTTTGTATTGTGTTTTATTGAAGTCTTCTAACCCTTATTGAGATTGGCAAAGAAGTAATTGTGAGTGTGGCAGATTTGTGAGATCAACTCCTTGTCAAGCAAAAGGTATGAGCAAATTCTTCTTTGGTTGAGTTGATTGATTGGCTTACTAGAAAATAAAGTTTGGAGTGAAAAGGATTTGATTAGGGTTTCCTTTTCGAAAGTGTTTGAGTTAATGCTTCAAGGTTTTCTGGAATTAAGAGTTGTGATTAAAACCTTGTTTTATAAGCATTGTTGTTGAAGTGAGTTATTGTGCAAAGAACTTGAACTAGGGTTTTGAAAAGAACATGAGTATCATTGTTATGTGAGATTTGTTGTTGAGCATTGTTGGAAATATTTTGAGTTGGTGTTTACATACTTGGACTAGGGTTTGTGAGAAAGGGTTGGTTCTTGAGAAATTGGTTGAGTAGAGTTGATTGAGCCTAGTCAAGTGGATGTATGAAGTGATTGTTCAAGTTCCATAAAACAAACTATTCTATATTCTGATTTGAGTTGTGAAAGTGATTGAGCTTTGAGTATAGAACATATTGAGTCTCTAACAATTCTCTTTATGCTTCTATGAGATTGATTTGAGTTGAGAAAGTGATTGAGATTTGAGTATAGAACATATTGAGTCTCTAACAATTCTCTTTATGCTTCTATGAGATTGATTTGAGTTGAGAAAGTGATTGAGCTTTGAGTGTAGAACATATTGAGTCTCTAACAATTCTCTTTATGCTTCTATGAGATTGGACAAGTTCTGTGTGGACTTGTTAAGCAGATTTGAGGTAAGTCTTTGAGAAGACTTGTGGACTGATTTTGTGTGAGATTTTGTGGAAGCTTACAATACAGATTTGGTTAAGTTCTAGAGAGGACTTATTGAGCAGATTTGGATAGGTTCTGAGTGGACCTGTTGAGAAGATTTGAATAGGTTCTAAGTGGACCTGTTGAGTATATTTGAGTAGGTTCTGAGTGGACCTATTGAGCATATTTGGATAGGTTCTGAGTGGACCTGTTGAGCAGATTTGAGTAGGTTCTAAGTGGACCTATTGAGTATATTTGAGTAGGTTTTGAGTGGACCTGTTGAGCAGATTTGAGTAGGTTTTGAGTGGACCTATTGAGCAGATTTGAGCAGGTTTTAAGTGGACTTGTTGAGCAGATTTGTGCTAGATCGATTGGACTGTGTTTAGTGTATATTTGAGTGAGCTTGTTGAGAAGATTTGTGCTAGACCGATTGGACTATGTTTAGTGTAGATTTGAGTGAGCTTGTTGAGTAGACTTGTGCTAAATCGATTGGACTATGTTTAGTGCAGAGTTGAGCAGATTTGTGCTAGATCTACTGGATTATGTTTAGTGTAGATTTGAGATAGAGCTTTGGAGGTGATAGATTAGAGAGGATAGTAGTCTCTAGTGGATAGAGATCCATCAGCCAGGGCAGTGAGGATAGGTCTTCTAAGTGGGGACAAGAGTCTTTAGTGGAGAGAGATCCACAAGCCAATGTAGTGGAGGCAGTAGTCTTCTAGAGGATCACCAACCAGAGTAGAGGAGAAGGAGTTCTCTTATGGATAGAGATCCACAAACTAGATTTAGGGGATCAACATCTCCTTTGGACAGAGGTCCATAAACATTGTAATTGGGAAGGATTCCCAAGAGATTGATTGAGAAAATTTTAGTGAAATATTTTCTCCATGGAGTAGCCCACATTGGGTGAACCACATAAATTGTGGTGTCTCTATTGTGTGTGGTGTTTTGTGCATTGCTTTGATTACTGCTATTGATATTGCTATCTATACACTGCATAATATTGATTTGGAAAGAAAAGTAAAAAGTGCTCTTATATTGTTCACCCCCCTCTCAGTATAATCTTGTGTTCTTCAATTGGTATCAGATTGGGTGCCTTCATAAGAGTTTAACAACTTGAAGGAAAAGCTAACAAGAACACAATGGATCCTAAGGATGTGTCCTCAAATAATTCAGCACCAATATTTTATGGAAGTGACTACATGTATTGGAGTATGATGATGAGGATCTACTTGATGGCACTTGGCAATGAAGTTTGGGATGCAGTGGAATTTGGATATGATCCAATAGTCAATCCTCCTACAGATAAGGAAGGTAAGCTTCTACAACACTATAATTCAAAAGCAATGAATGCACTTGTGAGAGGCTTGCATAGAATAGAGTCTATGAAAGTTATGCATTGTAGAACTGCAAAAGAAATGTGGGATAAATTGCAAGGTATATATGAGGGAGATAAAAGTGTCAAGAAAGCAAAGATACAAAATCTCAAAGGACAATTTGAAGCATTGAGAATGAATGATGATGAAAATATCAGTGCTTATCTAATTCAAATTGATGAGGTTGTTAATGATATGCAAGGACTTGGAATGAAGATTGATGAATCAGATGTTTGTGATAAAGTCTTAAGATCTCTTCCAAATAGATTCAGTGAACAGGTTTCTACTATAGAAGTATCATTGGATGGTGATACTTTGACAAGAGATAAGTTGCTTGGTATGCTAACATATTTTGAGATAAGAACAAAAGATCCTACTCCCTAGAAGGAAGCAACATTCAAAGCAATCAAGAAAATAAAGGGTAAGAAGTCATAATCAAGTAATGAGTCATCCAGTGATGAAGAAGCTAATTATGGTAGAAGAGATAAAGGTTCCAGAAGACCCATAGATCTAAGATCTGTTAAGTGTTTCAATTGTGGAAATTTTGGACATTTTGCAATAGATTGTAAAGAACCAAAGAACAACAATGGTGAAGAAAAATAGGATCACAGGTATAGGGAATCAGAAAGATATAGGCACCAAAATAAAAGCAAGGATGGACAAAGCAGACAAGGAAAGAAGTTCTTCCAAAGACAAAAGAGGAGCTACTATGCGGATAATGCAAGTAAGTACTCAAATGATAGTGATGCTAGTTTTTCAGACAATGATAGAGATGAAGTCCTATTTATGATTGAAGAAAAAGAACCAATTAAGAAAAAGACTCCAGTTATTCTCAAGTGTTTTAGATGTGGTAACTTTGGACATCTTGAATATGATTGTACAAGGGATGGTTATAGTTTTAGTGATGATGAGTATGAGAATGCACTTGAAGGACCAGATGAAAATATTCTAATGGCATTAGAAGAAGAAGTAAGTGATCCTATAGAAGACAAGCCAAAAGAGAGTAATGATATGGACAAAGGCAAACAAATAGAGGATTATTCAAAAGAAAATGGTTATGATCTCAAGGGAGAACTCATCTATGCCCTTGACATGGTAAATAAGGTAAGGAAGCAACACTCTAAACTTGAAATTCAGTTTCAAGAATGTGATGAAGAAAGAAGATTGCTCATAGAGGATTTAGAAAAATCAAAGGCAAAAGCAAAGAAGTTCAAAGATAAGTTAGAAGCAAAGATCTTGGAATGTGAGAAGTTAGCACAAGAAGTGGCACTACTAAAATAATATTTAGAGGACTCCAAGATCAAGATGAAAGGATTTAAAAATAGCTCAAAGAACTTGGATAAGTTCATCAAGACACAAAAGACTACATCAAGGAAAATAGGTCTTGGATTTGAAAAGGCTCAAAAAGAATGGGAAGGAAAGTCAACCTCAAGTTTTGGAGGAGAAGAAACTTCAGATGAAGATACTTCAAAAGAAGATAGTGTAAAAGGAAGTGAGACATCAAAGGATGGGTTGGACAATAAAGGGTTCAACAAAGATAGGAACAATGCACAAAGAAGATACATATGGAACAACAATCAGAATAGGAGACCAATGAGGTCAAGACAAGGAAGCTTCAATGGAAGATGTTTTTCATGTCATAGGTTTGGGCACATGGCTTCATAGTGTAGGACACATGAAAGACAAGAATATGGGAATGGATAACTTTTCAATGGGTATTGCTACTCATGTAATCAGTTTGGTCACAAGGCAATGAATTGCAGGGTTCATGACAGAAGAGGATATGGCTTCACTAGGAGAAATCCTAAGACATTTGCACCTCCAAGGAATAATATCATTAAGTGTTATAAGTGCAATAATAATGGTCACACAACAAAGTGGTGTAGAGCAGACATTCCAAAAATAGGTATGAACAAGAACATGAATAGGAACATGAACATGAACAGGAACATGGATATGAATAGGAACAGGAATAGGAACAGGAATATGGATGTGAACAGGAACAAGAATAGGAACATGGATATGAACAGAAAAGAATAGGAATAGGAACATGGATGTGAACAGGAATAGGAACAAGAATGATGACACGGATAGAAACAGTCAGAGGAATCAAAAAATTCAAAAAATAAGGGAAGAGGATAAAGGCAAAGAACAATGCCTTTTGGGAGTAGAAATACTCCCACCCCAGAATTAACCACCTCAAAAGGAGGTGGGGGAGGGGCTAAGCTAAGAGGCTCATTCTTAGCCCCGAGCCCCAAAGGTGACCCTTTGCCATTGATGTCAAAGGGGGAGATATTTGTGTAATGGGGAGAGATTTGATATTTGAGAGAGCATTGAGCCAGGGGGAGAAATGTCCCAGGGGGAATAGAATAAAAGAAAGGTCAAGTTTTGGTAAAAAGAATTTGGGTTGCCATCAATGACAAAGGGGGGGATTGTTGGACATTTTGAGTCCCTAAGTCAAAGTTGTCATTGATGTCACAAGATGAGTTCATCATTGATATCAAGGAATTCAACAAGATAGCAAAGTTGTCAAAAATTGCAAGAGGAAAGTTTAGAATGAAGTTAAAGATAAGGAGATATAATATTTATTTTATAAATAATTTAAATTAAGAAGAATTTAAATTTTATAAATAAATATTATTTACACCATGATATGCAATGAGAAGGAAGCAATAATATTAGGTTAAAACGATATAATATTATAATATTTGATATTATAATATTAAAGTGTTTTGTTTAAAATCCCAAAGTAAAATATTTAATATTTTACAAACCCAAAGTTGGGTTTGGAGGCAAAGGTATTCGAAGCACCTTATAAAATTATTAAACCTTCACCGATGTCATGGAAGGAGAGTTTGGGAAGCATCGATGTTTCTCTAAGGTATGGAGGAAGCAAATATAAATACATATGCCCAAAGTGCTAAAAAATTATCCTTGCTCAAATTATTAATTGGCATGCAAAAAAGATTAAGAGCTCGTGAGGATTTTGAATTTTAGTGGACAGTGATAGTGTTAGGAAGGGAAGCATTAATTGTTCGAAGGCCAACTAGGAAATGTGGCCTAGTGGTGAGTTGGGAAGTGCAAAAATATTTGTTTGTATGAGGGCCTATGTTCGAAATGCAATGGCTGCATTGGAGGTTGTGTTGGTTGAAAGGCACCCAAGGTGCATGTTATTTTTGCCAAGGGAAAAGGGATCATGACTTGAAGCACGTGGTGCTTAATTGGTTTCAAACGAGCATGTAGCTCATGTGGCGGTTGACATCATGGCTAAGGTGCACATTGTGGGTAAGGTTGAGGGTTCGATTCCCTCTAAAGGTGAGGTAAATATTTTTGGTTAAATTTTTAATTATCTGCCTAAGTTGGAGGTATAAGGGTGTTTAAGGTTTTATGATTATTTTCCTATGTTGGAGTTATAAGGGTTTCTAGTGAAATTTTAGAAGGATTAATTATTGGATAAGTTGTGGTATTTGAGTATTGTTATTAGGAGTAATAAGGAGGTTTTTATTTTAATTGTTTATTAAATTCTTAATTAATATATTGATATATTGGAGAATTAAGACTATTGAGCATTGATTTTATTTGTAAAGGGTTTTTCTATTAAAGAAGATTATGGTGAATATTATTTTTAAGTTGGAGTGATAAGGTGTATTTTAGTCATCTTTTTGTATTGTGTTTTATTGAAGTCTTCTAACCCTTATTGAGATTGGCAAAGAAGTAATTGTGAGTGTGGTAGATTTGTGAGATCAACTCCTTGTCAAGCAAAAAGGTATGAGAAAATTCTTCTTTGGTTGAGTTGATTGATTGGCTTACTAGAAAATAAAGTTTGGAGTGAAAAGGATTTGATTAGGGTTTCCTTTTTAAAAGTGTTTGAGTTAATGCTTCAAGGTTTTTTGGAATTAAGAGTTGTGATTAAAACCTTGTTTTATAAGCATTGTTGTTGAAGTGAGTTATTGTGCAAAGAACTTGAACTAGGGTTTTGAAAAGAACATGAGTATCATTGTTATGTGAGATTTGTTGTTGAGCATTGTTGGAAATATTTTGAGTTGGTGTTTACATACTTGGACTAGGGTTTGTGAGCAAGGGTTGGTTCTTGAGAAATTGGTTGAGTAGAGTTGATTGAGCCTAGTCAAGTGGATGTATGAAGTGATTGTTCAAGTTCCATAAAATAAACTATTCTATATTATAATTTGAGTTGTGAAAGTGATTGAGCTTTGAGTATAGAACATATTGAGTCTCTAACAATTCTCTTTATGCTTCTATGAGATTGATTTGAGTTGAGAAAGTGATTGAGCTTTGAGTATAGAACATATTGAGTCTCTAACAATTCTCTTTATGCTTCTATGAGATTGATTTGAGTTGAGAAAGTGATTGAGCTTTGAGTGTAGAACATATTGAGTCTCTAACAATTCTCTTTATGCTTCTATGAGATTGGACAAGTTCTGTGTGGACTTGTTAAGCAGATTTGAGGCAAGTCTTTGAGAAGACTTGTGGACTAATTTTGTGTGAGCTTTTGTGGAAGCTTACAATACATATTTGGCTAAGTTCTAGAGAGGACTTATTGAGCAGATTTGGACAGGTTCTGAGTGGACCTATTGAGCAGATTTGGATAGGTTCTGAGTGGACCTGTTGAGCAGATTTGAGCAGGTTCTGAGTGGACCTATTGAGCATATTTGAGCAGGTTCTGAGTGGACCTATTGAGCAGATTTGGACAGGTTCTGAGTGGACCTATTGAGCAGATTTGAGCAGGTTTTGAGTGGACCTATTGAGCAGATTTGAGCAGGTTCTTAGTGGACCTATTGAGCAGATTTGAGTAGGTTTTGAGTGGACCTATTGAGCAGATTTGAGCAAGTTTTGAGTGAACTTGTTGAGCAGATTTGTGCTAGATCAACTAGACTATGTTTAGTGAATATTTGAGTGAGCTTGTTGAGAAGATTTGTGCTAGATCGACTGGACTATGTTTAGTGCAGATTTGAGTGAGCTTGTTGAGCAGACTTGTGCTAAACCGACTAGACTGTGTTTAGTGCAGAGTTGAGCAGATTTGTGCTAGATCGACTGGACTATGTTTAGTGCATATTTGAGATAGAGCTTTGGAGGTGACAGAGTAGAGAGGATAGTAGTCTCCAGTGGATAGAGATCCATCAGCCAGGGTAGTGAGGACAGGTCTTCTGAGTGGGGACAAGAGTCTTCAGTGGAGAGAGATCCACAAGCCAGTGTAGTGGAGGCAGTAGTCTTCTAGAGGATCACCAGCCATAGCAGAGGAGAAGGAGTTCTCCTATGGATAGAGATCCACAAACTAGATTTAGGGGATCAACATCTCCTTTGGATAGAGGTCCATAAACATTGTAATTGGGAAGGATTCCCAAGAGATTGATTGAGAAAATTTTAGTGAAATATTTTCTCCGTGGAGTAGCCCACATTGGGTGAACCACGTAAATTGTGGTGTCTCTATTGTGTGTGGTGTTTTGTGCATTGCTTTGATTACTACTATTGATACTGCTATCTATACACATAATATTGATTTGGAAAGAAAAGTAAAAGGTGCTCTTATACTGTTCACCCCCCTCTCAGTATAAGCTTGTGTTCTTCAATTGGTATCAGAGCGGGTGCCTTAATAAGAGTTTAACAACTTGAAGAAAAAGCTAATAAGAACACAATGGATACTAAGGATGTGTCCTCAAATAATTTAGCACCAATATTTGATGGAAGTTACTACATGTATTGGAGTATGATGATGAGGATCTACTTGATGGCACTTGGTAATGAAGTTTAGGATGCAGTAGAATTTGGATATGATCCAGTAGTCAATCCTCCTACAGATAAGGAAGGTAAGCTTCTACAACACTATAATTCAAAAGCAATGAATGAACTTGTGACAGGTTTGCGTAGAATATAGTCTATGAAAGTTATGCATTGTAGAACTGGAAAAGAAATTTAGGATAAATTACAAGTTATATATGAGGGAGATAAAAGTGTCAAGAAAGCAAAGATAGGAAATCTCAAAGGACAATTTGAAGCATTGAGAATGAATGTTGATGAAAATATCAGGGCTTGTCTAATTCAAATTGATGAGGTTGTTAATGATATGCAAGGACTTGGAATTAATATTGATGAATCAGATGTTTGTGATAAAGTCTTAAGATCTCTTCCAAATAGATTCAGTGAATAGGTTTCTACCATAGAAGTATCATTGGATGGTGATACTTTGACAAGAGATAATTTGATTGGTATGCTAACAACTTTTGAGATTAGAACAAAATATCCTACTCCCCAGAAGGAAGAAGCATTCAAAGCAATCAAGAAAACAAAGGGTAAGAAGTTAGAATCAAGTAGTGAGTCATCTAGTGATGAAGAAGCTAATTATGGTAGAAGAGATAAAGGTACCAGAAGATCCATAGATCTAAGATCTGTTAAGTGTTTCAATTGTAGAAAGTTTAGAGATTTTGTAACAGATTGTAAAGAACCAAAGAACAACAATGATGAAGAAAAATAGGATCACAAGTACAAGGAATCAAAAATATATAGGCACAAAAAAAAAAGTAAGGATGGACAAAGCATACATGGAAAGAAGTTCTTCCAAATACAAAATAGGAGCTACTATGCTAATAATGCAAGTACTCAAAATATAGTGATGCTAGTATTTTAGACAATGATAGAGATAAAGTCCTATTTATGATTGAAGAAAAATAACTAGTTAAGAAAAAGACTCAAGTTATTCTCAAGTGTTTTAGATGTGGTAACTTTGGACATCTTGAAGATGATTTTACAAGGGATGGTTATAGTTTCAATGATGATGAGTATGAGAATGCACTTGAAGGACCAGATGAAAATATTCTAATGCAATTAGAATAAGAAGTAAGTGATCCTATAGATTACAATCCAAAAGAGAGTAATGATATGGATAAAGGTAAAAAAATAGAGGATTATTCAAAAGAAAATGGTTATGATCTCAAGGGAGAACTTATCTATTCCCTTGACATGATAAAGAAGGTAATGAATCAGAACTCTAAACTTGAAATTTAGTTTTAAGAATGTGATGAAGAAAGAAGATTGCTCATAGAGGATTTAGAAAAATCAAAGGCAAAAGCAAAGAAGTTCAAAGATAAGTTAGAATAAAATATCTTGGAATGTGAGAAGTTAACACAAGAAGTGGCACTACTAAAATAATATTTAAAGGACTCCAAGATTAATATGAAAGGACTTTAAAATATCTCAAAGAAATTGGATAAGTTCATCAAGACACAAAAGACTACATCAAGGAAAATAGGTCTTGGATTTGAAAAAGGCTCATAAAGAATGGGAAGGAGAGTCAACCTCAAGTTTTGGAGGAAAAGATATTTCAGATGAAGATACTTCAGAAGAAGAAAATGTAAAAGGAAGTGAGTCATCAGAGAATGGGTTGGAAAATAAAGGGTTCAATAAATACAGGAACAATGCACAAAGAAGATACAGATAGAACAACAATCAGAATAGGAGACCAATGAGGTCAAGACAAAGAAGCTTCAATGGAAGATGTTTTCTATGTCACAAGTTTGGGCACATGGATTCACAGTGCAGGACACATGAAAGATAGGAATATGTGAATGAATAGCTTTTCAATGGGTATTGCTACTCATATAATCAGTTTGGTCACAAGGTAATGAATTGCAGGGTTCATGACAGAAGAGGATATGGTTTCACTATGAGAAATCCTAAGACATTTGCACCTCCAAGGAATAATATCATTAAGTGTTATAAGTGCAATAATAATGGTCACACAACAAAGTGGTGTAGAGTAGACATTCCAAAAATAGATATGAACAGGAACAGGAACATCAACATGAACATGAACAAGAACAAGAATAGGAACATGGATATGAACAGGAACAAGAACAGTAACAAGAACATGAACATCAAAATTTTTGCCCCTTTTTTTTGGATTGATTTTTGAGATTCCCATGGTTTTTGGGTGGTTGGTAGGTGTGGGTGGTTTATCCCACGGTGTTGTGCCCATTGTATTCTAATACCACATAGTGGTTTAGGGTTGGAGAAGTTTCCTTTATATTTACTGTAATGTCCCATTTTTAGGAAAGAAAAGAGAATAATAATATCAAGGATGTGTGGCTCTTGTTTTGTTGGAGTAGCCCATATCGGGTGAACCAGGGTAAATATCGTGTGTTCTATGTGCATTGTGTGGTGTCATTTTATTCTAAGTTGTTTTTCTACTTTATTTTTGGAATATGTTTCTCTAAATCTCTTCATAAGGGTGTTTAACATTTTCTGATTATTTACCTATGTTGGAGTTATAAGGATTGTTAGTGAAAATCTAGAAGGATTAATTATTGGATAAGTTGTGGTATTTGAGTATTGTTATTAGGAGTAATAAGAAGGTTTTTATTTTAATTGTTTATTAAATTCTTAATTAATATATTGATATATTGGAGAATTAAGACTATTGAGCATTGATAAGGGTTTTCCATTAATGAAGATTATGGTGAATATTAATTTTATGTTGGAGTGATAAGGTGTATTTTAGTAATATTTTTGTATTGTGTTTTATTTAAGTCTTCTAACCCTTATTGAGATTGGCAAAGAAGTAATTGTGAGTGTGGCAGATTTGTGAGATCAACTCCTTGTCAAGCAAAAAGGTATGGACAAATTCTTCTTTGGTTGAGTTGATTGATTGGCTTACTATAAAATGACTTTTGGAGTGAAAAGGATTTGATGAGGGTTTCCTTTTTGAAAGTTTTTGAGTTAATGCTTCAAGGTTTTATGGAATTATGAGTTGTGATTAAAACCTTGTTTTATAAGCATTGTTGTTGAAGTGAGTTATTGTGCAAAGAACTTGAACTAGGGTTTTGAAAAGAACATGAGTATCATTGTTATGTGAGATTTGTTGTTGAGCATTGTTGAAAATATTTTGAGTTGGTTTTTACATACTTGGACTAGGGTTTGTGAGCAAGGGTTGGTTCTTGAGTAATTGGTTGAGTAGAGTCGATTCAGCCCAGTCAAGTGGATGTATGAAGTGATTGTTCAAGTTCCATAAAACAAACTATTCTATATTTTTATTTGAGTTGTAAAAGAGATTGAGCTTTGAGTATAAAACATATTGAGTCTCTAAAAATTCTCTTTATGCTTCTATGAGATTGATTTGAGTTGAGAAAGTGATTGAGCTTTGAGTATAGAACATATTGAGTCTCTAACAATTCTATTTATTCTTCTATGAGATTGATTTGAGTTAAGAAAGTTATTGAGCTTTGAGTGTAGAACATATTGAGTCTGTAAAAATTTTCTTTATTCTTTTATGAGATTGGACAATTTTTGTGTAGACTTGTTAAGCATATTTGAGGCAAGTATTTGAGAAGACTCGTGGACTGATTTTATGTGACCTTTTGTGGAAGCTTACAATAAAAATTTGGACAGGTAATGAGTGGACCTGTTGAGCAAATTTGGATAGGTTTTGAGTGGAACTATTGAGCATATTTGAGCAGGTTATGAGTGGACCTGTCGAGCATATTTGAGTAGGTTCTGAGTGGATATGTTGAGAAGATTTGAGTAGGTTCTAAGTGGACCTATTGAGTAGATTTGGATAGGTTCTGAGTGGACCTGTTGAGCAAAATTGAGTAGTTTCTGAGTGGACCTGTTGAGCATATTTGAACAAGTTTTGAGTGGACTTGTTGAGTAGATTTGTGCTAGACTGACTGGACTATGTTTAGTGTAGATTTGAGTGAGCTTGTTGAGCAGATTTCTACTAGACCTATTGGACTATGTTTAGTGCAAATTTGAGTGAGCTTGCTGAGCAGACTTGTGCTAAACCAATTAGACTGTGTTTAGTGTAGAGTTGAATAGATTTATTCTAGATCAACTGGACTATGTTTAGTATAGATTTGAGATAGAGCTTTGGAGGTGACAAAGCAAAGAGGAAAGTAGTCTCCAGTGGATAGAGATCCATCATCCAGGGCAGTAAGGATAAGTCTTCTGATTGGGGATAATAGTCTTCAATGGAGAGAGATCCACAAGCCATCATAGTGGAGGCAGGAGTCTTCTTGAGGATCACCATCCAGATTAGAGGAGAAGGAGTTCTCCTATTGATATTGATCCACAAACTATATTTAGGGGATCGACATCTCCTTTGGACAGAGGTCCATAAACATTGTAATTGAAAAGGATTCACAAGATATTGATAGAAAATTTTAGTGAAATATTTTCTCCATGGAGTAGCCCACATTGGGTGAACCACGTAAATTATGGTGTCTCTATTGTGTGTTGTTTTTTATGCATTTCTTTGACTAATGCTATTGATATTGCTATCTATACTCTACATAATATTGATTTGTAAAGAAAAGTAAAAAGTTTTCTTATACTGTTCACCCCCCTCTTAGTATAAGCTTGTGTTATTCATTGCACTTGTTATGTAGAAAATAATGTTAATAGAAATTTCAATTCTTTTACACCTCTTATGAATGATGATGTCATATGTTATACATACAATAATTTTGGTAACAAGTCTAGATGGTGCAAAATGGTATTTCCTGATTCAAGTAACAATAATACAACTTCAAAAATTAGGAAAGAGAGAACAGGGCATAACAAAGTTAGATCAATGTTAGTACAAACAACTCTTCATGTTCAAGATAAGGGAAAACAATGGTTTCTTAATAGTAGATGTTCTATTCATATTATAGGAGACACAAGTAAATTTATTGTACTCAAAGAGACTGATGTAGGATCAGTAAGATTTGGTGATAATGGATCAACAAAAATTTGTGGAAAAGAAACTCTGAGTTTAGATAATAGGAAAACAAAAATAGAGAATGTATTGTATTTCAAGGGGTTGAGGCACAATCTTCTAAGTGTGAGCCAAATTTGTGATCAAGGGCACATAATTACATTTCATTTAAATAGATGTGACATCAAAAAGTCTAAAACTGAAAAACTCATTGAAAATGCAAATAGAACTATAAAAAACCTCTACATGCTAAGTTATTTTAAAGGAGAAAAGTATTTTCTATCACAATAAGATGCAAGTTGGTGGTGGCATAGAATAATGAGTCATTTGAATTTTAATAACATAGTGAATATAAGCAAAAAATAGGCTATCAAATATTACCCAAGCTAAAAAAATGCCACAAAACACAATTTGTTCACAATGTCAGCATGGAAAGCAAACTAGAAAATTTTAATTCAAAAGGATTATGACATCTTATAGAAACTAAAATATGGTCAATTTGATTATGCTACCATAAGCAATGGCTTCGCGACACACTAAGGCCCCTAGGGTAGCCCTCAGGAGGTATATAGTGGTTCTAACCACTTAATGCAAGGATTTGGAATATTCTAGGCCACTTTTGGCACCTTTTTGACACCTTGATACTATTTTTTCCACCCTGGGATGAATACATAACCTATTCATCCCACCATGGGGTGAATAGCAGCATTCGTTCCAGGGTGGAGCGAATAGCAGGTTTGACCAACAAAAAGTCAAATCTAGACAAATGGTGTCTTCCAACGGTTACATTTCTGGTCCTTAACATCTAGAAAGTCATAGCACATAGTATCTTAATGCTCCATCCCATAGGGAGGCCAAATTGGGAGATTCTCTTCTCCCTCCAATGCATGTCACCCTAGTGGCCAAGTGGCACCTCATGCCTCGCATGCCCTCGCATGCCTTTTGACCCATGAAGCCTCCTTAGGCTATAAAGTGGAGGTATTTTCCACACCAAAAAGAGATGATATTTTTAGGACAAAGCAATGGAGTGCTGTCAATATTTCCTTCCACCCTTTTGCACCCATTTTTCTCTCAGAATCTCTACCTAGCGAAGGAGGTTTGTGAGTGAAATAGGAGGCGTAATTTGTTACAAAACCAAACCAATTGAGTGAATTTACTCATAAAATTTGATGAAAACATATATCATAGGATTTTTCATCATTCCCAAGTGGAATTGGTGGCAAAATTTAGGTATATTATGTGGTCATCCCACCCCCGGGCGCCCCTAATATGTGACAGTCCTATTCATCCCACCCTATGACAAATATAAATTTGTGCATTATTTCTTAAATTGTTTTAATTATATATTTTCCACGTGCTTATATGATGCTACAATTAAAATTTCATGTCATTATCAGCTATATTGGCCAAGATATTGCATTTTTAGTGTTTTGTAGGGTTCTCTTGCAGGTATCTGATGGTCATATGAGAGAACACCCAAACTATGATCGATATTGCAAATATAATCAAATGGTTTTTCTTAGAATATTTTTTTATGCATTTTATCCAATTTTCATGCATTTTGGATATGCTTAGGGTCAGGAATGGCTTGATTTAGGTTTTGTAGGTTGCGAGCGGTTGCCCCAATTTTGAAACCTGCTTGGATGCAATCTTGGCATGATTTTTGGTAATATCTTCCCAATTTTTTTTATATATACCCAATTCATATTTTGTCATTTGGAGTTATTTTGATGTGTTTTCTCACTATTAGACATTTTGCCCCTATGGGGATTGCACGCTTTTTATCATATGCACTCGCTATTTGACAATTTTGGTTTCCTTGTGTGTAGGTGCAGGTCATTACAGTGCATTGGAAAGTATCCTAAGACATAATATATAAATTACACAAGTGGCGGTAACCTTGGTCGCCCACCTCAATTGTGGGTATGAGGAAAGACATTGGATGTGCACCTGAATTCCTTGAAGGATTTGATCCTTGGGAACCCGATTTGCAAATATTTGTATCACCCATTTTCAGCCCTTAAGGGGATGTATTGTAACATAGAATTTTTATCAGTTCAATTAATAAGAAATATATTTTCTTTGCTTTACTTCTTGTTATTCGTTATCTTTCCATTTACCTGCATGCTTCTATTTGGTGCTCATTAGCGATAGGGCATAGATACATGCATTATTTATTTCATTTGGTGCACCATTTTTCCCTAATTCAGTGGTGATCATTTTCATACCTATTCCATTTTGCTTTAGGTGAATTTTGGATGTCATTTTTCATATTTTTGTGTTGCAGGTGTTATTCATTCTGGCCTGAAACGAACTCTGACCTGCTATTCATGCCACCCTGGGACGAATGCAAATTTTTTCCACCTTGGAATGAATGAATACCTGCTATTCATCACACCCTAGAACAAATAGAAAATAGAGATCTTTCTGAGCAGAATTCCAAAAATAGCAAGTTTCGGTAGTGATAAGGTAGGTCCCTGAATCTTCCCTCTCTGTTTTGCATTTACATAAATGATTTATTTTTTGCATTATTTGGTTTTTCTCGAATCTTTGCTTGTTTAGGAAATCTAGGATATAGTTTTATTTTCTTAAACACAAAAAAAAAACAAATAAAAGGATAAAAATCAAAACAAATTTAGAGTAGGAATGCATCTCTATGGTTTTCTTGCTTGTAGCTTACCCAATGGGTAGGCTAACATTTAGGATTTTGCATTTCTAGATACATTCGTGAGTTGTTTTTTTATATACTAACCTTTCTGAAAGTAAAACACACTTTATGCATGCATTTAGTGAATGATCATTGGATGCTTCTTTTCTTACTTTCTTTAAATTTAAAAAGAACCACACACACCATGACACATTTAAACACTAGTGAGGTGGATTTCATCACCATACACTAGTAGAGTTTGACGAGGTGGCTTTCATATCCATATGTCATCTCAAATCCCACATACCTTGTTCTTTGCCAAGATCAGTTCCAATATCCATCATATCCCGTGGGTTATAGAACATATCTCTCTTCGAAGAGGTATATCGTAGATTGCGGGTGAACTGGGTGAGGAACTGGTAGGACCTGTGCTCCTTGGCTGTGTGTGGAATTCATTACCACATATTATAGGCAGGATTACATGACTTGGATTTCATCCCTAGGTTATCAAGCTATGATCATACAAGTGAAATCCAATTAAACACAAGACTATCATCCAACAATATTTTAAACACGACACACAAGGTCATTCTTTACAAAACAATACATCTGAAACACACACAAAAGTTTAGGGATTCACATATAAAACTTAAATAAGATAATAATCTATCTTATTGAGTGTTTCCTTTCTTGTTTGTTATTTCATTCAAAATTTGTAAAGAAGATAATCACTTGGAGTTTGATAGATACGTACGATGGTGCGCACCGGCAGCCAAGCCCAAGCACGGGAAAAAGCTATGGAGAGTGGATTAGGAGACATGAGTCATCTTCATTATAGCCCTAGGGACTTGATAATACCTCCATGGCAAGCTTCTACTCCACCTAGCCATAATATTGTTAGGCATGAGGCTCACCTTCAAAAGGACCCCATGTGGGATACCCTGATGGATGATGGAAATTACTTGGGAGAGTGTTCATGGTATATCGATGCATCATAGGTCTTCTTTTATGAAATGCAATAGTGTGTTGAGGTACTAATAGATAGAGTGGTGCCATGCATCTGTGTACCTATCAAGGCTGACACACTTATTCATAGGTAAGAGCATGAATTCACACACTGGCCGAAGCAAGTCAATATGAATTTTCCTCTGCATTGCCCTGAAAGGATACAATAGATTATGCAACCCGATGAGTATCACACTTTTTGCTCGGGGTGAGCCAATTCTACCCTACCCTTCCTCGTCTATGAGGGAACACATAAGAAAATCCTATATTTTCCTTAAGAGCAATATTTCGTGTATGCCTGATGTGCATCTGCACCAGATGAGCATAATGAGCATTTGTTCCAACCCAAACCTCAAGTCAATGCGATGAACCTTGAGTGAGGTAAGCGCCTGATAGATATCATAGATTATCTTGAATGAGGTTAGGCCCAAGGTGAGACCCTAGGCCCCATAGGCCTCGCACTACAGATCAAATCAAGCAAGCAATTGTAAAGTATGTGGAATGCCAAGCTTAGTTCAAGCAACTTCATCAAGATAAATAACAAATAGACAGCTTGCATCAGCTTGATAAAGAGAGACTTGAATGACAGACCAACGAGTTGCTCCAAAAGACTTTTCGGGAGAGGGTTCCTACTCCTAAGACACATAGACAGGAAGTCAATATGAGGTAACCCATGCTTGTTAGATAGAGGTCTCCTAGACCTTATCCGACATTGCCTCCTAGGCCTCCTAGGCCATATCAAGACTTACCTCATAGGCCAAATACAGGGCACCCACAATGGGCGAATACCCCTCTTTATAGACCGACTCGAGAGATGCCTTATGGGGCTACGATGAGCATGATCCAGAAGTAGAGTATTTGGAGACACCTTATCAAGGCAGGAGGGTGATAGGCCACCACCTCGTAATAGGTTGGAGGATCCTAGACCTCCACCATAGGATGTGAGTAAGAATGAGGAGATCAAGTCCTCATATCCATATAAAGAGTTTCTAGAGCGGCTAGAATCAGTAGAGAATAAGACCTCTGGGTTTGGATCTCAGAAGCCCACTATGCGTCAGCTCGTATTCAGCCTATTCATCCTTTGATGCCTACACCTCCCTATCTAGAGCAATTCAAGTTGCCTTATTTGGCTATGTTTAATGGAGAAGAGGATGCGCAGGAGCATGTCACTAGATTTTTGGGCGAATGCTTCAAAATTCATGATGATGATGCTTCGCTTTTGCGGATGTTTGTGACTACCCTTTCAAGCCCTACCTCAAAGTGGTTTTACTAGCTTCCTAAGTACATCATCCACACCTTGGATCAACTTGCAGATGCATTCATAGAATGCTTCACCTTCAATACCAAGAGGAAGGTGACACTGGATGACGTAGCCAGACTGAAGTAGTATGATGATGAGTCAATAATAAACTATGGCAATAGGTGGTGAGCCTTGCTCATCAAACTGCCTTATTTTCTTCCCATGTCAAAGCTGACTCAGATGTTTACCAAGAGCTGCCTGAAGCCTATATCCTTGTTGTTGTAGCTGCACCAATATCCCACTCTTGAAGGTGCCCTAGTGCAAGTTAGGACCATTGAAGAATTCAAGATTCAAGAGGGAAAATTACGAAGCCTCACAAGGAGTGGAATAATAATTCCAAGAGCACCCTAGCACATTCCAAGCTAGTAGTAGTGAATCAGGTTTCCCTTAGTGTCCCGAGGTCAACGCAAGCCACACTATCTCAAAAGCCCAATTATTAGGCCACACACCGGGACTATACTAAGTATAATCAGAATAGTCAAGGGTAGAATCAACAACATTGCCCCAAGTGATAGTTTACACTCCTTACAGAGTCCATGGACTCATTTTTTGAGTGCCTCTTAATGGAAAATTCGATTAATATTCCTGAGAGTCGACCTATCGACCTAAATGCACCCAGATACAAAGTGTAAAGAGAAGACCTATATTGCAAATTTCATAGGAAAAATGGGCATGATGTGAATATGTGCTACAAGTTTAAAAACTTGGTACATGACATGTCATGCCAAAAAAACAACATATGGTGATCTTCAAATATCCCCTTCCTGCCCATGTGGATCAGGCCAAGCCAATGCCTCAGGTGAATGAGGTTCGCCATCCCCCCCTCAATAGGAATATGTTGGCATGATTAGCATCATCATGAGGAATAGCTGATACCCAAGTCCAGTCGCATAACCTATGACTCAAAGTAATGTCCCTTCGATGTCACAACAGCCATCGCATCCTCTATCGAGCCTACCACCTAGGTTCATGGCCACCATTAAGAGTAAGCACGCTCAGAGCTTAAGAACAACATCTTCCTAGATCTCCATCTACGAGCTGATTCAGCAATCACAACCTCATAGAGAGGCTTTGATGGAGATCCTAAAGGCCATTGAGCTTCAGCCCCAAGAGTCTAACTCTTTTAATAATTTTGTGGGGCATGTAAGACAGTGCATTGAACCAATAATCACCTTCTGAGAGGATGAGCTTAAACTAGTTCCAAATGATATGGTGGACCCTCCATGCACATTGTCACATGTGTAAATGGGAAACCATACAAGAGAGTGTTGATAGACATCGGGTCTTCTAGTAATATCATCACCATGATAGCTCTCAAGCACTTGAATCTCCCGACATCCCATATTATTGCATCTACTCAGAGCATTTAATTATGCTATATGCTCGACAGTTGGTATGATTGTCCTACCAATATCGTTAGGGTAAAAGACCATCTCGATGCTATACCACATATTGGAGGGTGAGATGGTGTACAATATCTTGTTAGCCAGACCATGGATTAGGGACATGAAATGCATCCCTTCCATTGCTCACCAGTGCCTCAAGTACACTCATGAAGGGCAAGTTCATGTCGTACCTACAGACCTAAAGCCCTACAAATATTGTAACATAGTGTAGCAGATCCCCGAGTCAACCTTACCATTGACACATGGATTTCCAGCCGAATAAATCCAAACAAGGTTTGACTTCCTCATTATCATATGATATACCTTCTTCATCATCAAAATGTACTTCGATGCCATCGGGCTAGCGTATCCTTTGTTGAGGAACCCAGGGAAGAAACCTATTGATGAGGTCCAGCTGACCATATGTACTATCTCCATAGAGGAGATAACTAGACCAGATGATGAAGAGCTATCGCAAGAGGTAGAGGATGAATTAGATCAAATCTTGCTCTCATCGCTCTTCTATTCATAGCCTTAGCTGATAGTAGACTTGGCTTCCATAAAATTAGGAGAATATATGGTTAGGGATGTTACAACTACTCCTACTATAGAGTCAATGCAAGACATGGGTTGACCTCGTCTTCCCATAGGCACTATCATGCCTCTAGGTGTCCCCCCTAATCAAAATAATTTCATCTATGGGAGACTTGACTACGACATCGAACCCTACCAACAATAGGAGGATGATGAGGAGCCCTTCGTAGAAGACATCCACTACTTTTTTAACCTTGACTTCACCTTGAAGTATATTGATCTATGAAATTGGTATGGTTATGGGTTCGACTTGTATGAGCAAGGAACATGGGTCTCGTTTCAACCCCAGTACCAGATGCTATATGATAAGTCTGGGTTGGGACATAACCACCCCTTGCCCTTGGATATTCACGTAGATGATATGGAACACCTATGACTCAACTACAGAGATGAGTTGGTATGAGACCCCTTTTCCAAACCTAATCATGTCTGCTCGCTAGGGGACTATTTCCCTATGCCCTTGGGAGACACCGACCCACCTCACGATGGTATCCAATCTTACGAGAGAGGTGAAGGGTCATGCATTCTTCCCCAAAATAGTGAGAAAGAAGATCCAAGGTTCCTTGATGAGTGGATGATAAATTATGATTCATACTATGGGGTCACACCGATTGAATCTGATAGTTTTGATGGAGAATATGTGTAGATCATCCCTTGGTATGAGGATGACGAGTACTTTTTGCATCTATTCATATTACAAGAGCCCATTTGGTAGTAGCTTCTACCTCACAAAGAGCAAGTTCACCCGCAGCCACATCGACCATCGCTTGTCATTCCACCACCTTCGTAGCCACCCCCTCAGGACGTGCTACATGCGGAGGTCCATGGTCACCACCATCCACCTAGGTAAAATAATCCATCTATAAATATGATCCATATATCTATTCGAGCCCCTGTAATATTTGAATGACCCATTAAAGCCATTGTACCTCAACTTGGGGGTATCGAATTTGATCAGGGAGATTCACCCCCATCACCTTCTGAGTACTAGCCTTGCGATGAAATGTTGTAACCATTTTTCTTCTCTCCAAGGCCAACTCATGATGTCTTCCATGTTGAGGAGGAATCTGAGGTTCCCATCGATGATATAAACCCAACAAATGACATCCATTTGATCCCTACCCCCACCAGCTGGAGGAGGAGTCACATATGTCAATCGGGCTTAGGATTGACAAAGATATCGACTCAAATCCATAGAATCCATAGCATATAAAGTTGGGGGAAAGTCTATCCCTCGAAGAGAAATCCGATTACATAGACCTTATCACTGAGAAGAATGATGCTTTTGCATGGCCCTACAAAGACATGCTGGTACTGGACCAAAATCTAGTCATCCACAATCTGACGCTTGACCCCAAAGCCAAGCCTATCAAGCAAAATTTTAGAAAGATACATCCAAAAATAGCCTTGATGGTCAAAGACGAGCTACAGAAGCTGTTGGATGCCAATTTTATCATTTTTGTAGACTATCCGCCATGGATATCCAACATGGTTCCTATCAATAAGCCATACAGGAGGATTACACTAACTTTCAAGACCTACACAAAGCGAGTCCTAAGAATTATTTCCCTTTTCCAAGCATCGACACCCTAGTAGATGCTACAACGGGCCATGAAATTTTATCCCTTATGGATGGTTTCTCTGGATACAATTAGATTCATATCAATGTAGAGGACCAACTCAAAACAATGTTCACAATGCCCTGGTGACATTTTGCTACAAGGTCATGCCTTTTGGCCTTAAAAATGTTGGTGCCACCTACCATCGCACCATGGCATACATCTTCCATGACTACATGCATAATATTTTGGAATATTACATGGATGACTTATTGGCTAAATATTTATTATGCCTTGAGAATCTTGATGTCTTGAGCAAAGTTCTATATCACCTCATTGAGAACAACGTGAGGCTAAACCCCAAGAAGTGCGTCTTCGGCATCACATCTGGAAAACTCTTGGGATTCATTCTTTCCAAGCAAGGCATTGAAATGAACCCTAACAAGGTCAAGGCTATCCTTGAGATGCCTTCCCCAACCATGATCAAGTAGCTCCAAAGTATGTAGGGCAAGATCGTGTCCATCAAATTCTTTATAGTACAATTTTTAGACAAGTGTCACCCTATGAACAAGATTTTGCACAAGGGGGTTGTATTCCACTGGGATGATGAGTGTCAAGAGGCCTTCGATGCAATAAAACAATACTTGGATTCACCACTAGTTTTGGAACCACCTAGACTAGGAGTGTCATTCTGCTTATACATCTCAGCCACTGATATTGCATTGGGTGCCATGTTGGCCCAAAAAAATGAACTACATAAGGAACAAGCCACTTACTATCTCAGACGCACCCTAGTCAGTTATGAGATCAAGTACGCATACATTGATAAATTGTGCCCAGCAGTGGTTTTCACCACCAAGAAGCTATGCCATTACATGCTTAGCCATACCATATATGTTGTATCCAAAGATAATCCATTACGATACATGATGAGCCACACTTATCATAGTAGTCGCACGACAAAATGGATCATGTTGTTGATGGAGTTCAGCCTCAAATTTATTGGGCAAAGATCAATTAAATGTCAGGTCATTGTTGATCAACTCATAGAGGCTTCTCTCTAGGATGATCAGCCTCTTAGCATGGAGCTTCCCAATGATGGGGTCTTCCTAATATTAGAATCACCTGATTCTAACGAGCCTGAGACGCAGGCAAAGATGACCCTATTTTTTTGATGGCTCCAAATGCAAGCAAGGGGGTGGTGCAACAATCATATTTTTCACATTGCATGGGGCCCCCATATCCCTATCATTTAAACTCGATTTCCCATGCACCAATAATAATATCGAGTATGAAGCCTTGCTCATAGGTCTTCAGATGACTGTCACTCTAAAAATCACCAAGATTAATATTTTTGGTGATTCCTTTCTCATCGTTAACCAAGTCAAAGGGATGTACCAGTGCAAGTACCTAGTTTTGCAAGCCCACAAAGCCCTTATGGATAAGTTCCTAGAAAAATTTGAATGGTAAAACATCAAGGCACTCCCTCGATCATCTTATAATTTTGCAGATACAATGGCCTCCCTCGGGTCCTTGATCCTGCAAGACCCTATGGATTATATGACAACCATTCAGGTTAAAATGCTCTCACAATCTACAGTTAAGTGTAAGAACAATCAATTCATGTCAGAAGTCCACTTGATTCAAATTGAACCTCACCAAGAGAGATTCTCACACATTCACGAATGCTTGAACTAGGTCGATTGGAGGACTTTGTTCCCTCAAGTAGTGCAATGCTATTCTTACAAGTTCTCTCCAAATCAACATTCACTAGGGATGAACTTAAAGAGGGATATGTCGTTCATGCACTCGAGGCTTCATCATAATAGGACTGGTCCACACAAATCAGGGAATACCTAAAGCTTGGTAAAACCCCACCAGGACTATCGCATGCCATTAAAAGAACATTTATACGAAAGGTGACAAAATATGTCTTGCTAGGAGACTTCCTATATCGTTGAAGCTATGAAGGAATCCTCCTTCGCTACTTAGAGAATCAATAATTGGCTTTGGAAATCACCCAAGTGCATGACGGTACATGCAATGGCCATTTTAGTGGCATGGCCATCACAAAGTTCATTCTTCGCATGGGCTATTATTGGCCAACTTTAGAGTGATACTGCTATGCTAACTTGACACACGTACCTTCTCAGGCCTTACAACTGATTCAATTAGTGTGGTCATTTTCACAGTGGGGATTAGATTTAATTGGAAAAATCTCCCCCACATCCTTGAGCTGACACATGTTCATTATAATGGCTACTGAGTATTTCACTAAATGGGTGGAAGCAATTTCCCTTACCACTACAACAGGACCCCACATAGCAGAATTCCTATTACATAATATCATTTGTCATTTTGGTATTCCATCCAAGATCATTTCGGATAATGGGATGTCATTTAAAAACAAATATGTGTGTTCTTTGACAGCAAAGTATAATATCCAACACAATTTTTTGACACCCTACTATCCGCAAGCAAATGGGCAAGCAGAGGCTTCCAACAAAACATTGATTGCCATTCTAAAAAAAAATGTTCAAGAAAATCACATAGATTGGCATACGCAAATACCCCTTGCTCTATGGGCCTATCTTACTAGTATTCATACATCCACTGGGGCTACCCCATTTTCACTAGTCTATGGTGTCGAGGCGGTCATGCCTCTAGAGCTTAAAATCCCATCGATGCACATATCCATGCAAGAGTTCATCAATGATGACACTGTGTGGCAGGATCACCTAGGTCAACTTACATTTCTTGATGAACATCGTATTAATGCTCTCGAGCACCTATGCATTTATCAATAATGACTCGAGATATCCTACAATATGAAACTCTGCCTTATAAAATTTTAGGTTGGTGATTTCATTTTGAAGGAAAACCAACAAAATTCTAATTTTTTGCCCCATATGAGGGACAAGTTCATGATAAACTGGTTAGGTCCCTATGTCATTACTAGTCAGATAGGACCCGAAACTTATCACCTAGCCTCCCTTGAAGGTGTCGAGGATATTGAACCCTTGAACATCCTTCATCTACAGCCCTTCCATACCTAGCGCAGGATGGCCCAACCTAAAAGGCTCCTAGGTGGTCTAGAACCATATAGGTCATACCAAAATGCTCCAAGGGTGCCTACATCCCGCTTGGTCAACCAAAAATGCTCCTAGGTGGTCTAGAACCATCTAGGTCAACCCAAAATGCTCTAAGGGTACCTACATCACGCTTGGTCAACCTAAAATGCTCCTAGATGGTCTAGAACCATCTAGGTCACCCCAAAATGCTCGAAGGGCGCCTACACCCCGCTTGGTCAACCTAAAATGCTCCTAAGTGGTCTAGAACCATCTAGGTCACCCCAAAATGTTCTAAGGCTGCCTACATCCTGCTTGGTCAACCTAAAATGCTCCTAGGCGGTCCCAATCCACCTTATGATTCTTAGAAGGGTCGAGAACCATCTAGGTCAACCAAAAAGCCCCAAATGCATCCATAAGCTCTTTGGTCCCCCCAAATGCCTCAATGGCCCCCAATAATCACATTGGTCACATGTACATACATATATATCAACCAAAAATTCAAAAACACCATCAAAATATCAAAAATACAAAAATATTGCATCGCATTGCATTCCAAAAACACCATCAAAATATCAAAAATACAAAAATAAGGTATCTCATCACATTGCATCCCATTTCATTGTATCATCTCTTGCATTTAGGCATACTCATCATTAGCACTTTATATTTTAGACTTGCTCATACATGTCTAGCACCATGATGGTTCACTGCATATCACTCAGAATTAGTGTTGTGAAAGTGATCATAGTTCAATGTTGCAGTTGTCATTTTCACCCACATCTTTCATATTCCATATTTGTGTCAACTCCTTCACCTAGTCATTTGTTTTTTAATGTCATTAGGATTTTTGGTCACTCAACCATTTCTAGCTTCTCTTCAGGTTTTGTAGAAAGTTGTCTTGATTTTTAGGAGGTAGAGTCTTGCCTAGATTATACCTTGCATACATCATATCGCAAACATATTTACACATTAATAATCCAATTTTTGCACAAATAAAGATGAAATCTATGAAGTGGTCTAGGGTACTTTAAGCGAAAAGGTAATCTTGCTCATCCCCTTGTGCAAATGGTTCAAGAATGCTGAGAGTTGGCAAAAGGTCAAGCATCTTCCCTACCCAATTCTCCAAAATAAACAGTGGTTCTCACCACTATCAAATATCCCAATTCTCACAAATCCCAACCCCAAAAATCATAGAAAAATCAAAATTCAAAAATCAAAATACTAAAATTTCAATATCAAAATCCTCAAAAAGTAAAAATCAAAAGCAAAATAAACAGTGGTTTTTACCACTATCCGAAATTCGAAATCCTAAATCCCTTGCTCAAAGAAAACAAAAAAATAAAATAAACAATGATTTTCATCGCTACATATGAGCAAGTATCCCAATAAAATTGAAGAAAAGAAGGGAGTCGAACTTGAATCCATGGAAATCTCAGCATTTGGAAAATCATAAGGTTTTTATCATCATGGGTTTGGTGGATAGCCTATTTGAAAATGGTGGTATCCTTACGCATGACGATATGTCTATCACATTAGCCTTTGGTGTGTGTGTGTAGACCAATGTTTGCATGTGGAGGAGCTAGCTTTTGGTAACCTAGATTGCCTAGTGGTCTAGTCCTACTAAGTACAAAACCCAGGATTGTGGCATTCATAGAGTGATCCTCATTACAGGTTTGGTGGATAGCCTATCTGGCAATGGCGGTATCTTTATGCGTCTCATAGGAATGAACTCACTTACAAACACAGGGATATGAAGTACCTTGGTCATCCTAGAAGATTCATACCTCATAAAAAAGTCTTGCATAGTCAGTATACAACCTTTGATCATAGCAGCTAGGGTGTTTGAGTCTTGTAAAAACCGCACCTACATTCTGTAAATAGGTCATTTCAGTTACTCCATATCACTACATCACAATAATGGTATCACATTTCCCTTACAAAAACAAAGAAAAGAAACCAAAACAAAAGAGCGTTAATTTATTTTTGTATAGTCTATAGTGTTCGCATAGTATGTCAAATCATTATCCACAATTCATTTTTATCAATCATTCAACTATCACGTCTCATTGTGCATCCATGCATATAGATAACTACAAATCAAATCAAATCAAAATACACATGCATACATGATATCTATCTATCACCATCTCATTGCATCCATATGCATACATATTAAGCATCTAACACAATCAATAAATCTATACATACATTGCATTCATACAATAAAGCAATAAACAAAATACATGATGACCACAATAAAATATCATATATATGGGTAAAAACATGTACATCAAAGTTTCCAAAATACCTGTAGGCTACAATAAAGTGGGTCCTCAGACCTCATAAGGCTAAACATAAAAAAAAAGCCAAAAATAATCTCACAAGTCTCCATCACCATGATCATGCAGGATCGATGCTATGACTCACACTACCCCCAGTAGTCCAGGTCTGCTGAGACCCCCATGCCTTCTACCACTAGCCATGTCCTCCTATCACCTATTAGAGGATTACACCATCTCACTTCGTCGAGATCGGTATGATCTGTTGGACTCTCCATCATATGGTAGGTTCCCTCCAAGGTGCACCACCTCCATCTCCAATCGGCCCATATATTCTTGTCTCTGTTGTCCCCACACCTGGTAGGTATCCACCACTAACTATATATGCAATACCTCAGCCCTTAGCCTCTCTATCTCCCTAACATTAGATCCCTCTTACCTCAAACCCTAAGCCCTCAACTATGTTTGCAAAGAGGATATCTCGACCTAGTCCTCTCGTGTTTTTGCTTGCCAGATATCTCTCTCCTGTCTAACCCTGGACAACTCAACATGTAGCTCTAGATACCAGTCACCCTGTGCACCCTACGGTACCTTTACACTAGGATCCTCTATCGCTATATCATAACCCTGATATCCCAAGCCCAAGATATCTCCCTTCTCACCACCCTTCACCTAGTTCTCCTCTGGAGCATTCGACATCATCTCATCTGTGACCTCACCCCCTAGGGCCCTTGCACCTCACTATTGTCACATCACCCACCACGAGTCATACTCCTCTATATTCCTAGCATCATCTGCATCGGGAACAACTACCATAGGATCTGACTCCTCCACCTCCACCACTATTGGCCATACCAGTGTCGTTGCATCCCTACGACACCAGTACACCATTGGCTCCCTGAGAAACCCATGTCATAGCCCAAAATACTACATGACCTGATAAAATAGGAAGTACTCCTACTTGGTCCCATGCCACATAATCACCCATCTGCCTTGCCTCACCCAATGAAGTTGCTCATCAACATCTGTCCAAGCCGAATAGTCTCGATAGGATCACCATAACACCTGCCCTGGTGCCAAGTGATAGAAGAGATCGACGTAGTGATATACATCACCTACAAACCATCGAATATGCCCTGTCTCCTACATCGTCTTCCATAGGATACCATATCCTATCTCTCTATCCGCTAGCTACACCCGAGTCATCTAGGGTAAGCCTTGTGGCCACCCCACAACTATGTGCTACCACCCCCAACACTGCAACAAAAAAATATAGCCTAAAACCTTCTACTTAAAATGACAAATATCGTACAACTTATCATAAAGTTGTGCTAGCAGGGTAGTCCCCCATGCCATCACTAGTGGCTCCTTTGTGGCGCACTTCTCCAGGGCGTACACTAGCTCTAATATATTCCAAGATAACCTGGCTCCTGATGAGTTTGGGAGGAGCATATTAGAGATGAGAGTCATCAGTAGTGCATGCCTCACCCCCAAAACCCCCTCCTCATGCCAATATCCCTCCATTCTAGCAATCCAGCTCTATTGCATCTGCATCCTCCCTAATGAACCTCGTCAGCACTACACCTCTCATATCATGGTGTGATGATCGAATAGGTCGCCCCTCTATCAGAATCCTCAAAATATGATAGATTTCCTCCAGCATCATCGTCATATCCCCCATAAAAATATGGAAGGTTTTGGTGTGTGGATCCCATAAAATAATTAGGGTAGTCAGATAAGCCTAGTCGCCTACCATAGGCTCCAACCAGATAACTTGCTTGAGCCCCAGGGCATCAAGCCACTCCCAGTCAGCCTCATTTAGGACATCCTGCGTAGTCCCTAAGATCTTCAGATTTCGATACCGAATCTTCACCACATAACAAAAAAAAATGGAAAACATCAAAAATATAAGAACACAAAAAAACAAAAAAAATTCAAGAGATACAAAAACAACTTTAACGCTATTAAAAACTGAGGTCATTTGAGTTGGCATTTACCGTCCTAGCATCAGATCCTTCATTGGATGCCTCATATATTGAATCATGTTGATTTTGGGATGATTTTGATAGCACTTCGCTACATAGAATAACTCTCCTCCTCCTCACCTCTCAAATCACAAAAGAAAACATGCAATAATGAGCCCAAAACTTGCTTTTGAGGTTTATATAGGCCTACAACAGTCCTATTCATCCTAGGGTGGGATGAATGCACTTTTGGCAATTTATCCCACCTTGGGAGGAATACCATATTTGCATTCGTTCCACCCTGGGATGAATATAGGATTCATAGGTCAAAACAACTTCAAATGTACCAAAAGAGTTCCAAAACCCACCAAAATAGCCCTATTTTGCCCAAATTTTTATATCAATATAGAGGAAAATAATAACACTCCTGGATTCTTGGAAAGAAACTAAATTCAACCCCTAAGAAGGCCACCATGGTTGGACCATCCCATGGGAACAAGGTTTTTCATTCCTTTCCTCTAGGAAGCAGCAAAGAAAAGGGTTCAAAACCCATCAAAAAAAAGTCAAATCTGATGGAATTCATGCAGGGTCAATATGGAACAAACAATTTTCATGGATGCATGGATAATTTATTACTTTACTCCCCAAGAAGGCCATTGTGGCTAGACTGCCCCATGGGAATGAAGTTTTCAACTTCTTGCTTCCAGGAAACCCCCATAGCATTATTCAAATCCTTTCAAAACAGTGCCATTTTTCAATGAGTACAATTGAAGGTAACCTTAACAAAAAGTCATCTGGGTCAAGCGACTCGTCGATTTTATCATGAGTCATTCCCTCATCAACTCATCGCTTGAGGGGGTAGTCATACTCAAGCTAAATCACCAAGCACACACTCAATCATACAAATTGCATTCGTCCAACGAATATTTGACAAAGACAATCACGCTCTTGCTTGGGGCAGTAAACAAGCACAAATTACTAAATTGAAACACTTGGCATCTAGTAAGCATGTGTAATTCCAGGAACACCCATTTCATGACTGAACTAAATTCAAGATAAATCAAGTTCCTTAGCTCGTCAAAAGCAAGGATTTAAGGATGCATGCTCTTTCCAAGATTGGGGCATCTAAAGTTGGTTGGGTTATTGAGTAACCCTAATCATTTAATATTTTAGTCATCTATTTTTCTTTGTGCTATGCTGCAAACAATGCATCCCAAAAAGGGGCATCTGTAGACACTAAAATCTGGTCAATCCGTTTATGCTACCATAAGCAGTGGCTTCGCGATACACTAAGGCCCCTAGGGCAGCCCTCAGGAGGTATACATTGGTTTTAACCACTTAATGCAAGGTTTTGGAAGGTTCTAGGCCACTTTTTACACCTTTTGTACACCCTCCTGCTATTTGTTCCACCCTACAATGAATACAAAACCTATTTGTCCCACCCTGGGACGAATAATAGCATTTGTTCTAGGGTGGAGCGAATAGCAGGTTTGATAGAAAAAAAGTCAACTTTGGACAAATGTTGCCTGCCAACAGTTACATTTCTAGTCCCTAACATCTATAAATGCATACCACACAACATATTAATGTTCCATCCCATGAGGGATGCCAAATTAGGATATTCTCTTCTCCCTCCATTGCATGTCACCCTAGTGGTCAAGTGGCGCCTCATGCCTCGCATGCCTTTTGACCCATGAATCCTCATTAGGCTATAAAGTGGAGGTATTTTTCACACTAAAAAGAGAGGATATTTTTAGGATAAATTAATGGAGTGCTGCCAAGATTTCCTTCCACCCTTTTGTGCCTTTTTTTCTCTCAAAATCTCTACCTAGCGAAGGAGGTTTGCGAGTGAACTAGGAGGCGTAATATGTTACAAAACCAAACCAATTGAGTGAATTTTCTCACAAAATTTTATGACAAAATATCTCATAGGTTTTTTCATCATTCCAAAGTGTAATTGGTGGTAAAATTTAGGCATATTCTGTGGGCGTCCCGCCCCCGGGTGCCCCCCAATCTGTGAAAGTCCTATTCGTCCCACCCTGTAATGAATATAAATATGTATATTATTTCTTGACTATTTTTAATTATATATTTTACACATGCTTATATTATTCTACAATTCAAATTTCATGTCATTTTGAGCTATATTGGCCGAGATATTACATTTTTAGTGTTTTGTAGGGTCTCTTGCAGGTATCCGACGGTCATCTAAGATAACACCTAAACTATAATTAATATTGCAAATATAATAAAATGGGTTTTCTTATAATAGTATTTTATGTATTATGTCAAATTTTCATGCATTTTGGAAAAGCGTATGGTTAGGAATTACTTGCTTTGGGTTTTGTAGGTTACGAGCGATCACCCCAATTTTGAAAACCGCTTGGATATAATCTTGGCATGATTTCTGGTGATATCTTCCCAAAACATATTTTTTTACATACCCATTTCATATTTTATCATTTAGAGTTGGTTTGATGTGTTTTCTCACTATTAGCCATTTTGCCCCTATGGGGATTGCACGTTTTTTATCATACGCACTCGCTATTTGATGATTTTGGTTTTCTTGTGTGCAGTTGCAAGTCATTACAATGCATTTTAAATTAGCCTAAGACATCATAGATCAATGGCACAAGCAGCATAAACCTTGGCCCGCCCACCTCGATTGTGGGTAGGAGGAAAGACATTGGATGTGCACCCGAATTCCTTGAAGGATTTGATCCTTGGGCACCTGATTTGTAAAAATTTCTATCACCCATTTTTATTACGCATTGTAACATAGAATTTTTATCAGTTCTATTAATAAGAAATATATTTGCTTTGCTTTACTTCTTGTTATTCTTTATCTTTCCATTTACTTGCATGCTTATGTTTGGTGCTCATTAGCGATAGGGCATAGATACGTGCATTTTTTATCTTAATTTGGT
Source organism: Wollemia nobilis (assembly GCA_028583015.1). Taxonomy (NCBI): domain Eukaryota; kingdom Viridiplantae; phylum Streptophyta; class Pinopsida; order Araucariales; family Araucariaceae; genus Wollemia; species Wollemia nobilis. Next base: position 141,879 of record JAQPPZ010010269.1, on the reverse strand, counting down.
GCACCATTTTTTCCTACTTCACATATAATCCATTGAAACTAATACATACTTATCTATGTGGTCCTACTAGGACAAAGAGTATTCTAGGTGAATGTTACTTCATATTGTTTATAGATGATTAATCCATAATTATTTGGGTAGCCTTATTGAAAGAAAAGTCAAAATCACTTGATAAGTTCAAGGTATTTAAATAATTAGTAGAAAATAAAACAGGTAAGGGAATTAAGTGTTTGAGATCAGACAGAGGAAGAAAATTTACCTCAAATGAATTCATAGACTTTTGTGAACAATATTGGATTTAAATAAAATACTGAGTTGTAAGAACTCCTCACCAAAAGGTAGTAGTAGAAAGGAAAAAAAATACTGTTAAAAATATTGCTAGAGCTATTTTGAATGAATCCAAGGTTTCAAATGGTTTTGGGAGATATGCAGTTAATACAATAATGTATATCATCAATAGGGCTAAAATAAGAGTAAATCATCACAAAAATCCATATGAGCTTTGGAAAGGAAGATCGACCACTATAAAATATTTCAGAATTTTTGGAAGCAAATGTTACATAATATGGGAAGAGAAAAACTTGGACAAGTTTGACTCAAGATATGATGAGGGTATTTTTCTTGGCTATTCCACTAAGAGCAAAGCCTATAGATGCTATAAAAAAAGGACACATACTATTATAGAAATTATAAATGTAATAGTTGATGATAAAATAGGGTCAAGAGAACCAATTCAAGAAATTGTGTATCAAGAAGATGAAAGTTGTCAAGAAGAGCTACGTGAAGAATAAGAATAAGAAAAATAAGAAGAAACACAAAGACTTTTTTCTAAGAATCCATTCAGGTATGTACCAAAAAATCATCCAAGAGATATAATCATTGGAAATCCAAATGAAATACAGACAATGATAAGGGTAATAGCATCAAATGAGCAAGTAAATTTCTCTTTGTTATCTAAAATTGAACCAAAAGACTTCAATGAGGCAAGTGAGGATAAGTTTTTGATTAAGTCAATGAATGAGGAACCAGATCAGATAAAGAAAAGTAAGACTTGGGAACTTGTCCCATGACCAAAAGGTAAGAATGTGATTAGCACTAAATGGGTATTCAAAAACAAGTTAAATGAATATTTTCAGGTAGTAAAAAAAAAAGCAAGATTAGTATGCAAAGGATATACACAGATTGAGGGAATTGATTTTGATGAGACATTTGCTCCAGTTGCATGACTTGAAGCTATAATAATGTTTTTAGCCTTCTCAAGTTTCAAAAACTTCAAAGTATATCAGATGGATGTTAAATCAGCCTTTCTAAATGGTGTCCTGGAAGAAGAGATTTATATTGATTAGTCAGAGTGATTTAGTTTAACTTATAAACTAGACTATGTATGCAGATTGAAGAAGGTACTTTATGGACTAAAACAATCTCTTAGAGCGTGGTACTCAATATTGGATAAGTACCTTCAGGAATAGGATTTCAGGAAAGAAATAGTGGACAGTAACTTATACATAAAAAATGAAGGGAATGATTTACTAATTGTGGTTTTTTATGTGGATGATATCATTTTTAGAGGCAAAAATGATAATATGTGTGAAAATTTTGGAAATAGCATGCACAATGAATTTGAGATGTCAACACTTGGTGAGTTTTCTTTATTTCTTGGACTTTAGATTTCACAATTTTCACAAACCAAGTATATAAAAGAGATGTTAAATAAATTTAAGTTAGAATATTGCAAACCAATGATTACCCCTATGGTTACATGATGCAAGTTAAGTAAAGATGATGAATCTCTTGAGGCAAATCAGAAATTGTATAGATCTATCATTGGTATCTTATTGTATGTCACAACTACAAGACCAGATATAATATAGGCAGTGGGACTAGTGGCAAGGTTTCAAGAAGTACCTAAGGAGACACATATAGTAGTAGTAAAAAGGATTCTCAGGTATTTAAAAGGGACTATCGATTTTGGGCTCTGGTATCCCAAAAGCAATAATTTCACTCTCACAACATATACAAATGCATATTGGGCTAGAAGTATTGATGACATAAAAATCATAAGTGGAGGAGCATTCTTTCTTGAAGATTGTTTAGTCTCTTGGCTAAGTAAGAAATAGGCTTCAGTATCCTTATCCACAATAGAGGTAAAGTATATTGCAGTAATTGCTTGTTGTACATAGGTATTATAGATGAAGTGAACTTTAGAGGAATTCAAGATAAAGCATGATCATCTTATTCCCATATTGTGTGATAATACAAGTTCTATAAATATCTCAAATAATTCATTGATGCACTCCATGACAAAGTACATTCTGATCAAATATCATTTTCTGAGAGAGTAGGTGACAGATAAGCAAGTCAGGTTGGAATATGTTACTACAAAGGAGCATATTGTAGACATCTTCACTAAGACACTTTCGAAAGATACCTTTGAGTATCTTAGAGAAAAATTGGGAGTATTTCTACTTCCACCCCAAAACTAACCATCTCAAGGAGAGGAGGTGGGGAGGGGGTTGAGCTAAGAGTCTTATCTTAAGTCCCAAAGGTGGCCCTTTGCCATTGATGAAAAAGGGGGAGATATTTGAGTTAGGGGAGATAATTCAGTCAGGGGGAGTAGTTTCTCAGGGGGAGCATATTTAGAAAAAGGAAAAAGGAATGGTTAAAGAAAAAGGGTTACCATCAATGACAAAGGGGGAGATTGTTGGAAATTTGAGCAAGTTTTGTTGTCATTGATGTCAAGAGATTGATATTCAAGTTTCATCATCATTAATGTCATCAGGTTGTTTTTCCAAAAGGCAAGGAAGTGATTAAAAAAAATAAGATATAATATTTATTTTAAATATTATATGCCTAAAGAGACCTAAAATATTGAAGACCCAAGGAAGGAGAAGCAGACCTAAAAATAAATAATAATAATATAATATTTCGGGAAAAAGGATGAGGTGAAGAAAATGAGGTCGAAGGAATCATTAAAAATAATCTCTCCTTGAAAAGACCCAATGAGCATATTATAAAGGATTTAATTTAATTTTTTTAAATTAAAATATTTTAACCTATGGTTAAAATTTTAATTTAAATAAACAATAGGCACAAAAGTTTTCAAAGGTTAAACATTTAAATTTAAATTCAAAATTTGATTTTTAATTGGACCGACGTGTAAGCGCAAAGGACATAGTGTTTAAGAAGGGGAAATAATTTTCATTTCCTCCTCACCTATGCTATTGGAATGCTAAGGCTATGTGTAATATTTTGTGCACTGCTTTGCTAAGGTAGACAGAGAGTATTTGTGATTTTAAAATATTAAAAGGGTAGACATTGGTTGAATAACAAGTGATGTGGCTAAAAATTTCCATAGGGCTGGATAGCGTAGACAATGGTCAAATACTTGCTAAGGTGCTCGTACAACAGAGGTCATGATTTCAAATCCCCACACGACCATTTTTGTGAAGGAGGAAGACATATTTTTGTTCACCAAATTTTTGTGAAGGCATAAGGAGTGCATGAACTTAGGTTTCAGGTGTGGGTGTGTAGCTCAATGGTAGCTTAGCCTTGGGATAAGGCACTATGGTGACAGTTGGTCACAGATTCAAGTTTGGGTATAGCCAAGATGTGCGCAAAAGTTTTGAAACATGGGCCAAAGGATTATAAGGTAAGTTTTTTTATTTTTATTTAAATCTAATGAAGTTTTTAAAGATGCAAGTTTTATAAAGGCCACGTGATAATTATAAAGCACATGTTTGAAAGCATAGGGAGTCATAAGGTTATTTAAAATATTTTATTTTTGTTGTGTAAAAAAATAAATAAAGGTTTGGAGTTATAATGGTTGATAAAAGAATTTGGTTTTTATATGATTGAATGTTATTTTGAAAAGGTTGGAGTTTATAATGGGTTAGTGAAGGAACTTTATATTTGTGTATTTAATATTATTTTGAGAGTTTGGAGATTATAAGGTGTACTTGAGTCTTGATAGTTTTGTATGGTGAAATAATTATTGGGAAGAATATTTGTGTGGATATTTTGAGATAGGTTGTTGCTATCTAACCTTGAAATTGGCAAAGAGGATTTGATTGTGATTAATACAGGTTTTGAAGACATATCTCCATCAAAACAAAATGTATGTGCACTCTTCCTTATGAGAGAAATATTGTTGGATTGAATGTTGTAAAGGTGGAGTAAAAAGGATTGATGAATATTGTTGAAAATGTATGAGCAAGTTTGGGTGTATTTTGTTGAAGAATAATTTTATTTGATTTGAGATTGAAACTATTTTGAACTAGGGTTTGTGAAAGAACATTAGTATCATTATTATGTGAAATTGGAATCATCTTGAGTCAAGGTTTGAGTTCGATAATGTGAGTTGTTGAAGTATAGTGAAACACTTGGTTAGGGTTTGTAAGCAAGTTGTGTTTCATTGAGTGAATGTTTGAGTGAAGGTGATTGAGTATTATTGCATTAGAATGATTTGTTGACTACAAAACCTTGTGAGTGTGAAACATATTGAGTCTTTGATCATTATCTATATGTTCCTATGGTTAAACAAGATTCTGAGTGAAACTTGTCTGTGTATTGAAAAGGTTTTCTGAAAGAGAATTAAGTTGTATTTTGTATGCATGTTTTGAAATTGTTTTAGTGAGCTTTTGTGAAATATTAAGAACAAATTTGATGTAAGTCTTTGTGAAGACTTGAAAGCAGAATTGATTCATTGATTTTTTCAAGCTTTTTGTTAAGGCTTGGGATAAATCTAAGTAGAGTTGATTTATGATTTGATCAAGATTTTGGTTAAGTCTTAAGGAAAAATTTGAGGGTAGATTTTGATACAGATTTACGAGCAGATTTGTGCTAGAGAGGAGATAAATTTAAGGATAGTGTTTGGTGTATATTTGAGAGCATATTTGTGCTAGACCGAGGATAATGTTTAGTGTAGATTTGAGATAGATATTGAGAAGATTTTAGAGTAGGCTTTGATGGTGATAGAGTAGAGGCCATCAGTCTCTAGTGTATAGATATCCATTAGTCAGGGAAGTGAGGACATAAGTCTTTTGAGTGAGGACAAAGGTCTTCTATGGAGATATCCACAAGCCAGTGCAGTGGGGGTAAAAATCTTCTAGAAGAGCACCACTCATAGTATAGGAGAAAGGGTTCTCTTGTGGATAGAAATTTGTGAACCAGAGCAAGGGGATTGGTGTCTCCTTTGGACAGAGGTCCATAAACTTTGTAATAGGAAATTGATTCTTAATAGAGTTTATTGAGAAAATTTATAAGGAATATTTTCTTCGTGGAGTAGACCACATTGGGTGAACCACGTTAAATCATGTATCTCATGTGTGTGATATTTTCTTCAATAATTACTACTTTAATATTGTTGATGTTATCATATGGATTGAAAAACAAAAAATTGTATCTTATACTGTTCACCTCCCTCTTAGTATAAGCTCATGTTCTTCAGAATAGCGACAAGCTTATTGTAGTGGTAATGGATATGGAAATTCTTTGGGAGGATCAAGGTTCAAACCATACTCAGTATGATGGGACTAGGATCCCTCATAAAATCCTATGTAAACTCTTCAAAAAAGTTTAAGGTATACAAGATTAAAAATAGATACAATTTAAAGCATAGCAAGAAAAGCATGTGATCATTCAACACATAATAAGGATAACAACAATATATTACTCTTCAAATGAGTAGAAAATATGAAAGGAATGATGATATAGGTAAAAGGATTGTGTATTTATTAACAGGCATCCCAATCTGGGAGGTTAGTGCCACTAATGTAAAGCAAAATATTTATCATTTTCTCACCAATATTATTAATACAAGTTCACAATGTGGTCTTCACAAAGTATAGTTCCAAATTTATCAAGGCTAATATATTTTACTGTGGAGATTGTGACTCCTATTTATAAGAGGATTTTATCCTTAATTTCCCTTGGATGATAAATTCTTACTCCAAGTAAAGTAAAACATTGGAGATATTTCTAGAAAAATGATGCACCTCCAAATACTACATGCCTCTAATTATACCACTAAAAAAATTATAAATATTCTAAAATGAATTAAGATGCCACTAAATGACAAAGCATCATTTTAAAGACCTTCCTCAGAATCCATGCTTCTATTTTTACTCCTATATTTATCCATGAGTGATTCACTCTATGAGGTAAGCAAATTGCTCTAGTTTACTAGATTTTGCTAATATTTGTTAGTGATTCATTGCTACAAGCTACTAGCTTCTTCCTACTAGTATATTGATCCCTTAAGCAAATCAATCCTCATTCTCCAATTTTTAAAATTTAAAGATTTTTAGAAAATTTTGATTAACTGATTCAAATTGTTTTGTAATATTCCAAAATATCAAAATTCCTATAGTAGTGCTTTGTTAGTATATCTATCATACTTAATTCTTATATATACATGTAACCCATATCAATGTTTATAAGAATCCTTAATTAGATACCTTTATCAATCTCCTTTTCTCTTCACACACTAAAAAGGTCTAATAAAAAGTGATCCTGATAAATCAACAAGATTTAGAATTTAATATTGAGACTCACCATAACATATCAACTCCATTGAAGTACCTACCATAGACTTTAGTACTAACTATAATCTCCACATAATAACAAGTTTTTCTCAAAATTAATGTTAGTCCATGTGCTAAAATTCAAAAGAAAATATGACTATAGTTTTAGTATTGAGGGTTGTACTTATATAAAAAAAGTAAATTTAGTCATTATATACCATCCTTAATAAGTTAAATATTTTAAGGTATGTATTGTCTAGTTGCAAACTTAGAGTTGTAGAAGAAAGTGTGACAAATTAGAAAATTAGAGACAAAGAATACAATTAGGTAAGATTGTCAACAAATTAATCTTTCCATTGCTTGGATGATCTTGATTCACAAGACTCTTCAAAAAGATCACAAAATTTTCCAAGGTCCAAGTTTTACTAATTTGTTGAGTTTGAATTCACTAATAAGTAATTAGTTGATTGAACGAGAAGTGAAAGTGGTCAATTATGTTAAGTATTCAAAGGTCCCAATCTGCTAAAAGAATAAATAAATACAAGTTTTAAAATTCACCAAGTCCCAAAAAAAAAAAAAACCTATCTACTCATGCCAATAAGTTGAAATTCATCATTAATTCACTAATATATGTTGATGTTAGCCAATGCCATCATTGAAATACATAGATCCATTGTTTGCTGAAAAATCACTAAGTTGATGACATTGATTTACTTATTGAAGGTATCACATCACTAATTTGGTGAGAAAGGGATAGTGAAACAAAAAAGATTGCGGAGTTTGATTGGCGTGTTATTATAATTTAATATGTTTATCATTGCAAGTCAAATAATCTTTCTATCCTAACAAGTTAATAATATTGTATGACATAAGATGATCATCACATCATCCTTTATAAATTCAAATAATCTAACATATTTTTTTAATATCACCTACAAACTATATTTGCTATATACATATTGAAACAATGTTAATAAAGCTACACAATAATAATATTAAAATTACTTACTAACTTTACTTTATTTTAAACAGTTTTATTTAAATATTTTCATAACATTTATTAAAAAAATAAAATTATTCATTAATACTTAAAAATCAACCCTTTTTCCCTTGGCGGTTTTTGTTTCTTTGATATACTTAACATTATTTTGATTTTAAGATATTTGCAACAGGGAATACCTATTGAATTGCAATTCATATTAATAGTTATTCTTTGCAAAATGTGTGGCTTTTCAACAATTCAAAGAACATGCGATTGAAGCACACGAAATTTATTTAAACAAGGGTTTGGTGACAGATTTTTATTTTATTTATTTTTTTTAATATTTATTTTTATTTGAACTTCTTTAATATGTGAAAGGGTTGAAAACATAAATATAAGCTTTTAGGAAGCTTAAGCCTATTCAATCTATTGAATCTGCTGGCTTTGTTATAGATCTTCTTACCAATCCTTTTGTTTTTATTAATTTATATATACTTTGTTAGGTTCTTTGCATTTGACTCTTCCAGGTTATTTGCATGCCACTTATGTTCACGTATGAGCGATTCAATTATATGGGAGCTTCAATTTTAATCAAAGGATGATTACATTTGGAAGCAAATCACAAGGGTTCCTCCACATATCTCAAAATTGTTTAGTGGGTGTAGGTTCAATGAATTGGCGGGGGTTGGGTTCAATGAATTGGCGGGGGTTGGTGAATTTGTTTGTATTACAGGACATAATTGTAGAAAGAAGCTGATAGTGGCAGCATACGATATAAGACTGGGTTCTTGGTTGATTCTTCCTGCTTCTTTGTCGTTACTCCAGCCATACAAATACCAATTAGCAAACCGGAAGAAATATAATAAATATTTTTTCACTGCCTCGGCCTTCCATCCAAGGCCTGATATTCAATTGAACATGAAGGAATCTTAAATTTGAAATAACTGAGTTGTTATGGATTTTAATCTATATTTTATTAATTCATAGAGGTTTTTTTTAGTTTATATTTTTAGTTTTTAAGTAAATGAAACTAGTATAACATAATCTTGTGATTATTTTTTTTACGTTAATTAATTTTATGTTTATTGAATAATTATAATTGATTTTAAAATGTGGTCTGTTGATGTTGATTTATAGATAACAACTGCTAATGATGGCTAAATATAAATATAGTTTTAATATATTTTATTAGTATTTTATTTTAATATTTAATAATTATAGTAAGATAAAAATGTTAAGAAATTGTAATTATTAGAATTAATTTTCATGGTGTTTTTAAAAGAAATCTAGGAAATAATAATGAAGGTGGTATTTTTAGAAATTGTTCAAGCTAAAGTCGTTCACATTTATTTAAAATTGTAGGGAATTTTTACTAACAACAATGTAGAGGTTAAGAATTAAAATTGCAGTAGAAAAAGGATGGAAATATATTTCAAATAAGGAGGACTCAAAAATTATGGTATATGCTATTAACAAAAATGGATATGGAGGCTCTGTAAAAAAATAATATTATTGTTGATGTTCATCGTCTATTACTAAAGTAATATCTTGGAAGTGTGAGCATGTTTATAGAGAAGGAAATTGGGTATTTCATAAATTAACAAATTACGGTGGTGATCTTCATAAGTTGAAGAATATATTTACGAGAAAAAAGTGAAAAACTGTGATAAAAAATGATGCAACAAATATAATATTTTGGTATTTTGATGGGAGTGATCCCAATTGAAGCTATATATAACTTATTAAAAAAAATTAATTTAATATATATAGCAATCCAACATTTCTCTAATATTGATTGCTTTCCTTATTGATGGTTTCCTCCATATTCTTGTGTCATCTACAAATTGTAGGTGAGTAAGCTTTAGGTTCCTGGTTATCTTCACACCTGGCATGGTGTTCTTTGCTCCCCTCTTTTGTATGAGGAATCTTACTAACTATCAACCAATTGCTCTTTGCAATGTAGTATTTATCAACTATCCATTATTCTTATCATAGCATTATAGTATTGATTTAAACTCCATGACCTCACTAACTAAGGGATGCACTAAAATAAAAAGTATCATCAACAAATTGGAGATGAGATTTAGAGGGACCTTTTTTTGCAACTTGAATTCCCTTGAGTTTTCCTTCCATTTTTACCTTTGAAAAGACTCTCCCTAATGTTTCTGCCAAAATAATGAATAGATAAGGAAAAAGTCGATCACATTGATGAATCCCACAAGATGACTTGAAGTACCCAACAAGAGAACCATTGATCAAAATAGAAACTTTTGTAGTGTTATAATAATATTTAATCCACTCACACTACCTATAATCAAAGTTAAACTTTCTGAGAATAACATGTAGAAAATTCTAATAAATCCTATAATATCTTTTATTCATATATATAATTTCAAAAGCATACCTGGTTTTTCATGGAATGAAGAGAATGTATGGCCTCTTGTGCAATAATTGTACCATAAAGAATTTGAGTACCATGAACAAATCCATCTTATTCCTCTAAGATAAGACACCCTAGAATGCCCTTCAACCTATTTTCCATAGTTTTTGAAATGATCTTATAAATCATATTATAATGTCTTATTGGATAATTATTTTTATTACATATAGAAAGGGTTTTGAAAGGGTCCCCAATCCTTGTACCATAGGAGAAGCCCTACAAAACTTAGCCTAAGACAAATAATACAAGGACAAGAACAACTATAGAGCACTACAAATAATCATCCATAACTAAGTGAACTAACTACAACTTGATACAAGAAATAAAATTAGAAAAGCGCTAGTGAGCCCCCTTGCCAACCATCACTCCCACATGGTTATGCACAAAAACTTTCTTCATAAATAGTAAAATCTTACAAAGCATTAAGAAGCATGCATCTCTAAATCCAATTAAATAAGGAGTTTGAAAATTTTATCTCTCCAAATAGATAGACCAATGAGACTTATACCCGTGTTTACCATAAAGTGAGCATGCCACATTCCTTCTCTAAAGATATACTTTATATCTCTTTCCTCTCTTTGTTGAAGAATTTACCTAGATTCCATAATCACATCCTTAATATTCCAACTCAAAACTGAATCACCTTTGACCATGATTATATTATTAAGCAAGTCTCCTTCAGTGCAATCATTTTTCCACCCCATATTCTCCACAAGTAAAAGATCTTGATAAAGAGTTTTAGCTTTTGCAACATGGAAGGTTTGGATATCTAATAAATTTACATATGCCAAAAATATCCCATCTTTGTCATCCCTAAGCACCTCACCAACGTCAACATTATTGGGATTACCCTTTGAAGCTCCATCGAAGTTCACTTTAACCCATCCCATAGAAGTAAGTTCCCACCTCACAAGGGCCTAGGGATTAGGACTAGGAAGACCAACATCTCTATTAATCTATTGAAAGCTAATTTTTCTTTTGAGATCAACATCCTTAAATCTACACTCCTCTAAATCCAAAGAGGATATATTTTATAGTGTGGAGGTCAAGGCTCTCGAACAAATAGAGGCAAGATCTCTTATGAAGTTTTTAAAAATTCTACTAATCCTCTCCTTTCACACCTACCATAAAATATGCAGTAAATAAAAGTTCCAAAAATATTTCAACCTTGGAGAGTAAAAATGAGATGACCATTGATTAAACATCAACAAGTGAACTTGGCATCACCCAACTCAGTCCCAAAAATTAAGTACAAAGTTAAGAACTTCCACAAATAATGAGCATTGAAAAAATACATGGCTTTTTTAATATTTTTAATGGTCAAAATATTTTTTTGAGTTTTAAACCAAAAAAAGATATTCACCTTTGGTGTTAGACCCTTAAGCCATACTTTAAAAGGTGTTACCCACTGAGTATTTTTGACAACCAACATATTATAGGTAAACGTGACTAAAAAGAATTTGTTATTTTCCCATGCCCAAAAGATATCATCCTCTTCATTTCTCTATTTAATGACCTAAAAATTCAACTTATTAGTAATTAGAATCCAAGATTCAAGTTTAGCATTGTTGAGAATAGACTTTTCTAATGATTTTCAAACCTTCAACCCATTGAACACCTCGATAAATTTAGCCACCTTAGTCCCAAATACAAATCTGGTCCTATGATCTAAATATGCCAATTTTAGAATCTATGTAGGGAGCTAGTCCGTCAGGCAAATAACTTTTCAAAAATTAATCTTGAGTCCATCACCCAATCTACACCTATGATATTTGGAGACTAGATCCCTCAACGTTTACAAATTCAACCAAAAGGCTAAAGTAGAAGTTGGTAAAGGATTAGCAAGTAAAACTTTCTCCTATCTCAAGTATTTGGTCGACACAATGTTGACCTAGCTAATTTTAGTTATATTTTCCAACTTTCATCCATGTTTTAAAACCAAAGCCTTATTCACCTACTTGATGTTCTATAGACCTAAGCTACCATCCTTTTTAGATTTGCAAACTTTCTTCCAACCAACTAAGTGAATTTTTTTTTCTCATTAGAACCAAACCAAAGAAATAACTTTTGAATATGTTCAATATTTTATAAAATATTGTTAGGAATTTTGAATATAGATACGAATAAGGTTTCAATGCTTTGAAGAATAGACTTTACTAAGGTAGGCTTTCTTACTTGAATGAGAAGGAATCCTTTCCACCCGATCAACTTCCTTTGTAATATTTCCACCAGAGGTTCCCAAAGTGAATCTCGGATCCTACCTATAAACAATGGTATTCCTAGGTAAATATATGTGAGGGTAGCCATATCACAATCCAAGATGTGAGAATTTATCCTTTGCATTGCTAAAGGGTATTCAGAAAGAAGATCTTGCCTTTCATATAATTTATCTTTTGCTCAACTATAATTTCAAATACCCCCAAGATTTATTTTAGCACCCTTACTTGGGGAACTAAAGGAAGGAGGGAGAGTAAAACATCATCTACAATTTATTGATGAGAAATAGGATCCACTAAAAAAGTGAGATTTATACCTTCCACAAAGGGTTCTAACTTGATAGCCCTACCCAGAGCTTCTGCCACTAAGATATAAAGGTAAGGGGACAAAAATTATAAGAATATTTTATTTCACCTTTCTTGGAAACCAAGGTAATAATTCTTCCATGTAGAGTTATAATATTTTTGATATGATAAACAATTTTTTTTTTATTTCTATCTCCTTCCTTGAGCCATTTCTCTCTAGATATTTAGAACCAATATGGCTCCTTTTTCAATGCATGATGATAATTATTTCCATCCACTATTCTTTTTACATTACCTAATTTCTATGTTATTTGGATTTTCCAATTTATTCATCAATAATAAAAAATAAAACATGGTGTAGTAGTACTAAAAAAATGTAAACTAGTTTTTGATTCACCAGATCACTTACACACAAGTGAAGAGCATAATACTAGAGCTGAAGGCTTTCTAATTCACCATATCACATTACGTGACAAGTGAAGAGCATAATAATAATAGCAAAAGCATGGCATAAAATAGAATAAAAATATTAAACTTTATAAAAACATGAGTTAGGAAAGAAACAAAAGATATGAGATTGAATTTTATTTCGATAAAAAGAAGTAATACAACATCAAAACTCCAAATGTGTTTTGACCTAAAAGTCTCATCAGTGGAGTGAGTTTCAAAGAGGTACAACCTCTCTTTATAAATACCTAACTCTAGGGAGGAGCTAAATAGTAATGCATGTGGGATAAAAACACCCAAGCATTAATATAAACTTCAGGTTTATAGACCAAGATGGTGAAAAGAAGAGAAATACCAAGCTCAACCACCCATAAAATAACACCCACCTAGAAAAGAGAAGAAACACATTTAAAAATGTGAAAATACAAGGTGGGAAAGATTCCCTTAAACAATTTTATTTTTACACAAATAAGTTCAAAGAGGTTTTTGGTTCCTCCAACAAATGATGCCTTGAGCAATGTGCTTGAGCTCTCTATATTTTCTCTATTTTTCAAACATTGGAGAAATAATATTTGTGTCAATTCAAAGATCTTTAACAAAATTGTAGTTGTCCAACTTCAAAATAAGAGAAATTATTTTTATTTTGGATCCATGTTTGTGTGCTGCTCACTCCAAAACTCTGGCAAAAAAGTGAAGGCCTACCATAAAATTTAACTTTCTCAAACAAAGGAAAGAGAAAATTGATTTGATATCCCCTAGCTTTTAGTCTATTAAAATTTTATTTTTGACAGAAATAAATCCATCCCTGGAGCTTTCTCTAACCAAAAATTTTTTGAGTTCACTCATGATGAAGCCCTTTTTTGATGAACTAGATGATGGGAGAAAGCAGGTATGTATTGATAGGCATTCACCAACTTATGAAATAATTTGATGCAAAGAATTTTAGTCTAAGAAAAATTAGACCCCTTGAAAAACATAGTATCCAAAAGTGTTACTTCACAATCAGAAATAAAGAAAGTAATTTTAATTCTATCATAGAAGGAACCATAGGCAACAAGAAAAACAATAAGATCCTCCTTAGGGTCATGCCAAACTCCAATGGTATCATCAATGTATCTTTTATAAAATAAAATATTTTCCATAACATTATCAAATACCTACTCCTCTAGATGACAGAGAAATAAACAAGCATAAACCATAGAAAAATTACTTCCCATGGCTATTCCTCTTATTTACCTGTATGTTTTCCCTTTGAATTCCAAGTAGTGTTGTGTCAACACTATCTCTACAAGCCTTACCACAAATTTTATCTTGGTCGAATTAAATTCATTCCTCAAAAAATGACGAAGGACTATCAATCCTTGAGAGGTGGGGATGCTGGAATAGAGGCTCTCAACATCAAAAGAGAAAAGAATAATATCCTAAGGAAAAGTACAACCATGCAGATATTTAATTAGAGATATGGAATCCAAAAGATGATTTTTTTGCTTCAATAAAATTAGCAAGAGCAAATGATGAAGTCATTTGGAGACAGGTTTGAGCATGAAACCATAATAGGAACAAATAGGTCAGTCAAAGAGCTTGGGCTTGTGGATTTTTGGGAGTAGGTAAAAGCACACACTTTGGCAGAGGATGGTGTTACCTGCAGAATAAATTTCTTATGGTTTTTTAAAAGCAAATTCCTCCTAAAATCCCAATCAAGTAAGTATTGGAGCTAATAAAAAATATCTTGCTAGGGGAATCTATTCACATCAGAGTAAACATTTTGATCTAAAAGCTGGGAAAAGCCTTCTAAAATGTACCAGTCCATAGAAAAAATACAAACACCCAAGTTTTTATTTGCAGGCATAATGACAATGGATTTTTTATTGGCAAGGGAACAAATGGCAGAAGGTATATTGGTGGGTGGGATTGACAGTAGATAATTTTTTATCGAGAAATATTTCACCCATGCCAATAACTTCTTCCAAATGTTTGTATAATTATGAGGGAGTAAAAATTGGATTGAAAACATGGAAAGTATCAATGGGCTTAAGTGGTTTTGGAGGGCCACCTCTTGGTCCAAAGAATCATTCAAGATGAAGACGTCTACAAAAATCTGAAAATTCTCGTTTTAGAACTTCTTTGGCCATAGAATGAGGAACAGGGAGGAACTTTAAACCTAGAATCAGGGCCTCAATTTCATTTTGGGTAATTTTTTTGGAAGAAAAATTATGGACAACAAGATTTGTGATTTTCCCATCAATAGCTCAAACAAGACTCCTATAAAAATACCGATGGCCAAAATCCTATGGGCTGAAAATTATGAACCAAGGGGTTATTTTTAGTTTCCACCACCGTTTTGGTGATAGAATAATCCCTACCCTTGCTTCTTTTGAACAAATGAGGCAAAACCCTTTCTCGGATTCTCGAAACCAGAGTTGCAAAAAAATTTGTCATTGTCCTGTTGCAATTGTTCTTGCACATAGGAAGTATGGTTATGGAATTTTCTCCCCTTATTTCATATTTTTAGAGAAGGACCCAAAAAGTATTGCATTAGTCCTAAATATTTCATATCAAATTCCTTGATCATAGCATGTTTAAAATCATCCATATATTTGAACTACTTGTGTAAATAAAATAATCAACATATACGCACACAAGAAGAATATCATCAACTTCATTCTTAAAATAGAGTGTGGAATCATTCTTACTTTTCTTGAAACCATAATCTTGGATGCATCCATAAATTCTTGAGTACCATGCTATAGGTGTTTGCTTCAGTCCATACAATACTTTTTTTAATTTGCAAATATGGTTTTCATTTCCTTCCTATTCAAATCCTTGAGGTTGTTGAACATAAATCTCCTCATCTATATAACCATTCAAGAATACACTTTTCATGTCCATGTGATAAAATTTCCACTATTTATTAGCTACTAATGAAAGAGCCATCCATATTGTCTCTTGTCTTGCAATAAGGGCACATTTTTCTTCATAATCCACACCATATATTTGAGTGAATCCTTTTGCAACCAACCTTGCTTTATATCTTTTTGTGCTTCCATAACTATTAATTTATGTTTTGTAGATCCAATTGAATCCAACAAACTTCTTGTCCTTGGGCAATTCCACAAGTTCCCAAGCTTTATTTTTTACATGGATTCAAGTTTTTCTTTCATTTATTGCACCCAAACATCATTAGTACACGTATCTTCATAACATGCAGGTTCCAAATCAGCTTTAGAAAATAAAGTATAATTCACCAACTCAAATTTTGGTGTTCTTCTTCATCATCACCATATATTTGGAACTTCTCCAATATTGAAACAACTTGGTCCAAATCTTGCAATTGGCTTATTTTTAACCTCCTTTGAAAGTTCTTGTCCATCATTTAATTGGATGGATGTGCTTTGAGTATTCACTTTCCTTTATATGTACTCTTGGTGGGACTTGTAGATGATTTGCTTGTGCTTGAACTTGGTGTAGTCTCCTTTGAACTTGTTGATGGGCTAATAGGCAGGCTTAGAGGAGTAGAGGAAACATTTGAAGGTTGTCCCCCAACTGTACTATCTTCTTCAACATCAAATATTTTGGTTAATGAATTCTGATGAATGTACACTCTTCCTTCATAAAAAATTACATCTCTAAATACTCCAAACTTGTGATTTTTGTATTATAAAGTTTATATGTCTTACTTGTTTTAGAATATCCCACAAGAATACATAGATCACTCTTAGGGTCCAACTTCTTTCTCACTTTATCATTCACATGTTCATATGCAAGACAACCAAAAACTCTCAAATGACCTACGATAGATTTTATGCCATATCATGCTTCATGTGGAATCTTCTTGTGTAGTGCTCTTATGGAGAATCTATTAAGAATGTACACTATTGTATCAATTGTATAATACCAATAAGAATTGCTCAAACCTTTTATCTTCAACATGCTTCTTGTCATTTCTACAATGGTTCTATTTTTCTCTTAGCTACCCCATTTTGTTGTGGTGTATAGGTGGTAGTGAGTCACCTCTATATGTCAAATTGTTTGCAAAAATTATTAAACTCATTTGAACAAAATTATCCTCCATGATCAATTCGACTATCATTATAAACCAATACTTTGAAATTATTGAACATGCCAGAATCTTCATCCTTATGTTTAAAAAAATACACCCAACACTTCCTTGAAAAATCATCAATGATTGTGAGAAAATATGAAGACTTACATAGACTTTATGTTTGCATAGGTCCACAAATATCAAAATGTACAAGTTGGAGTGGGTATGAAACCTGCCATGCTTTTCCTTTTGGAAACTCCTTCCTTGCATGCTTTCCAATCACACATTATTCACACACACCCTTGTGCTCCCCAACATTAGGTAGTCCATTTACCATGTCTTGTGAAGATAAATATTTTATACTTCTAAAATTCAAGTTTCCAAATCTAAGATGCCAAAGCCAATTATTATCTTCAAGTGCCATGTGTCATGTTCATACTCCTTTCAAATTTCAAAGGAAACATTTGGTTCTTTGACATAAGAACAATGGTGACCATACGGTTCCTATTATTCTTATGATACATTAATTGTTATCAAAGATAAATTTATAGCTCTTTTCTACAAATTGTCCAACACTCAACAAATTATTATTCAAAATAAGAGTATAGTAGATATCATAATTTTTCTTTGTACCTTCTTTAGTTCCAACCTCCATGGTGCCTTTTGTAGCCACATCTAAAGCATTATTGTTCCAATGAATGATCCTGATCTTGAAATTATCATTTACATCAGAAAACATCTCTTTAATTCCTATCATGTGGTTAGAAAAATTGAAATCTAGATACCAAACTTCTTGAGTAGTTTTTTCAACCATGTCACTGGTCAAAAATAAATTACCTTGTGCAGCTTCATATTCCCATACATAGTGGGCTCTTCTATCTTTATTCTTGGTCTTCACTCTACAATATCATGCAATGTGGTCAATTTTATGACATTTCTAACATGCAACTCTTTTCTTATCAGTCCTTCCATGTCCTCTTCCAATAGCAAAAACTCCTCTTTCTCTTCCTCCTCTACCTATTGAGTAATTTTGATTTCTTCCTCTTCCATGTGCTTGTTTACTTGTACTTGAACCAATTTCATCATTCTCAAAAAAATTCAATTTAGAATTAAAAGCAGTGTCCTCATTTTCTTTATTGGTTTCTCTTAGTATTTCCTCATGTGACATAAGAGAACCAACTAGACAATCAAATTCAAGTGTAGACAAATATATACTATACTAAAAAATTATTGCAACATGCTTCTATTTAGGAGTAAGAGATATCAATATCTTCTTCACAACTACCTCCATTTTCAAGGTCTCTCCAAGGGTAGACATCATTTTCACCACATCATTCACTCTAACACAATAATCACCCACAATTTTAACCTCTTTCATCTGTAAAATATCAAAATATTTCTTCATGGTCTACAACTTAACAACTCTCACTTGGTCACTTCCTTGGTAAGCCTCTTGAAGATACTTTGAAGCCTCCTTGTATGATGTAGCAACAAAAATATATGGAAATAAACTCTTTTCAAGAGTATACTAAATATGGTAGAGGGCTAATGAATTTTTCTTCTTTGTTTCTCTTTTTGTTGTCCTATCATTTCCTTGTAATGTGTTTCAATCAGGTGATCCTTCATAACCTCTCTCCACTACTTTCCAAAGATATTTTCCAATTAATAATTTTCTCATATTTATACTCCAATAATCATAATCTTACCCATTAAATTTTGGAATAGGTAATGAGTTGTTGAAGTTGTCTGTTAGACTCAAGCAATAACAAATAAAGTTTTTCTTCAATGAACTTGTTTAAGAACTTGGTCAATTATTATATTGACCACAAACCCAAGTCCATTCAAACCCAAAAACCAACCAAAATTCAATACCAAATCAAGTAAATGACCCAAAAAATTAAGAGCACCAAAGTGTAGCAAAACATGCAACAACTACAACACTTCATTTCACTTTCTAGGAATTCCAACAATCATAATGACTCTTCAAGGCTTGTATAAACTTTTGGGCTTCTTCAAATTCATGGGAGAACTTTTGATTTTCTCTTTCTTAGTCGGCATCAATCTCCAAAAATAATCAAATATGGAGTCATGGCTCTCTATTCTCCCATTTGGATATTATTTTGTTTGGATACTAGGGATATGAGTCAAACTAGATTGTATTGTTTTTTCTTCAAACCCTAAAATTTCTCATAAAATATCTCTATTCTTATTTCTTCCCTAAAACCAATGTGGGGCAATAAAAACCAAAAAAATTTAATCTCATTGTACACATTTAAATACATGCTTGGAGGTTACAGTCATACAAGATGGTTAAAACCATATTCAAATCCTAGCATAACCATATCTAATGGTTATAACAAACATTCCAACTAACACACACTTGTAATAATTTATAATACAAAAAATTCTAATTATGTAATAATTTCCTAACAATTGGAGTGAATTATGATGGTCTTTATCATTCGATGTTGTAGATAGGTTTCTTTACCTTTTTTTGTGAGTGAAATATCCTTGATCTAGTCCAAATTCTATTACAATATGATCTCCTTGCTTCATCTTGAATTTCATTTGATGATCAATATTTTCTCTCTTTCTCTATTATTTTTACTTTGTTATATCTTACTATGTGTCCAATCTCTTAATATTTATGGCATCAATATGTAATTATTTCATAATTCTCTTCTTGATCTCATTCTCTTGATTCATATATAATATTAATGGATTGTTGCAAAAGTATTCAAATATCCACATCTTGGTATATACAATATGCTTTCACTCCCTCATTGGTCCCTCTTGTATGAACTCCCCTAGGGTGTTACCATTTTTTTAAAACATACTTATTGATAAGTTGATAGAGGAGTCCAAAATGACTAACCCATAGATAATATTTTTATAATAATTTATATAATAAAATGCTAATAATGTTATAATTGTAACAGTTGGAGTGAATTATGATGGCCTTTATCATTTTTTGTTGTAGATAGGCTTCTTTACCTCTTTTTTGAGAGTGAATTATCCTTGATCTAATCCAACTTCTACTACAATATGATCTTCTTGCTTCATCTTGAAGTTTATTTGATGACCAATATTTTCTTTCTTTCTCCATTATTTTCACTTTGTAATCTCTTACTGTGTATCCAATCTCATAACATTTGTGGCATAAAAAAGAAATGATTTCATAATGCTCTTCATTAACTCATTCTCTTGATTCATATATAATCTTAATGGATTGTTGTAAAGGTTCTAAAATATCTATTACAACACATCTTAGTATATACAATATGCTTTCACTCATTCATTGGCCCTTCTTGGATGAATTCTCCTAAGGTATTGTGAATATTCTTCAAAACATCCTTATTGATAAGTTGATATGGATTCCAAAAAGACTAATCCATAGATAAGACTTTTGTATAGTTTTTGTTTTGATAGAAAAAATCTCACTTCATGGTCTTGAGGGCATCTCTCCATCTAAAGCATGGGCTACCACCATTATTTGTCCATGTTTTCTAACTGAAAAAAAGATAATGAAGAAAAATATTTATGAAGAGAAGTCATAGAGTAATTTTAATTCAATCCCCATTTATAGTTAAACTATTTTTTAATATCTAGTAGGTCCGAGGTGTAGACCAATTGGTTCATCCAAACCCCATAAGGGGGGCAGAGGTCCAAGGTTCAAATCTCGAGCCTCGTCGAACTGAACGCTTGTCCCTTTCCTGGTGCTTTCAGCGGCATAAAAGGTTTAAAATGATTGTGGCATGGTGGTTATAGGGATGGATCACGCGAAGATCTGCGTGGCGGCTTCTGGGGCGGACAACGCAGAATACTGTAGTGGCCATAAAAATCTGGACAACTGCCCGGATTCGTGGCGACTACCGATTCCACCATGTAAATTCAAAAAAAAAATTAATATCTAGAAACCCTAACAAATATCCATAGAAGTTATATATTAACCCTTTATTTATAAGAACCATTATATCATTCTCAATCATCTCATCCTTGATAATCACTTCTAGTGTAACATTTATTGCCTAGATTGAACTTGCCATATATTTGCTTTTTATCTTATCTCCAACCTGGACATTTATACTTACAACTAGGGTATCCTTAATTCCAACTAAAGCTTTTAAATATAACTTTCCTTCCATGATACCTAGTTTTTCCTCATTTCAATCTATTATTTTTTAAATTCCCTAAATATCTAAAGGTAGAAAATGTGAGGCTTGCTCCTTACTCTCACATTTACTTCATATTCACACTCTTCCTAAAATTCCCAAAGATCTAAAAAAGAGACTCACTCTCTACTGGCACTTAAAAAATTTACATATTAATAATTATTGTGAAAATGTGTGTTTCAAATATGTACTACTCTTACTACTCTTATTACCACATCGTGTTATTAAAATAGTTTAGTTATAATTCCTTGCCATCTGGTTCAATCCCCATGGTGGAAGTTAAAAAAAAAATAATAGTTTAGAATAATAGTTTAGTTATTATGTATGAATCGACAAAATTTAAACTTGTGTCTTCTTTGAATAAAATTCTTTATTTCCAACAAATTGTCCAAAATTCCATAAGTAGCTAAGTTGTAAATATATATTACGCATGCACACGTGTGTAATGATATAAACTTATGTTATACTAAAAAAAAATAATGGATATAAGTGATCATCATATTATTAAAGTATATTTTATTTTATTTAAAAAAATAAAAACTTGTTAAGCAAGATGTTTTAAAAACTTAGTAGGAAGAAGTACTATTTGTCTATTGACTGCAAACATGTAGATACCAGAAATCGGATTTATCTCTTTGTGCCAACATTTTTTCGAGAATTGACTCTCTTTTTTTTTTTATGACAATATGATTTTGTATTCATTATTATAAAATTTGATTTATCTTTTAAAGAAGTCAACTGAATTTTGATTAGTTTAAAATTGAAGTGAAGTGACTTCAACCAATCTACCAACCTACTAATTTTAAATAAGTTTTTTTTTAAATACTAAATTTTAGTGATCATTAATTTAAAAAACAAAACGTAAAGGAAATCAACTAAATTTTAATTAATCTGAAACATTAAACTAAATTAACTACTAAAAACATTTTTTTTAAATAGTTATTGATCATTAATTTAAGAACACAGTTAACTTTAACATAAGAAACGTTAGAATTTTTTTTTGTTTTCTCAAAGACATCACTATAACTCTTCCGATGGATTAGTTGCCTCTCGCGGTTATACCTTCAGAGTTCAGACTCTTCCTCTCTCTTTGTCTGCAAAGTTTATTGTCCATCACATCACATCAAGATATAACTGCGAGAGTCAACTCATCCATCACATCACATGGATGGGCATATCGCATGCCAATTTTGAATGCTCCCGATATGCCATTTTTGAATGATCTGCTGGATATTTTGTTTTGCTTTGACTTGGATTTTCAATTTCTTGGGGAACAAGCTGGGAGGCTACAGACGTAACTGATGAGCAAAGACAAATAGTTTTTAATAGCTTTTAGCTATTTAAAAGTAATTGATGAGCAAAGACAAAGACAAAGACAAATAGGTTTGTATAGCTTTTAGCTATATATGAAATGTCATCCGGCACTATCTGTGCTTACAAGAAAGACTGGAAATTTCAGGCCTCTTCTGACATTGCAACCAGACGTGTACACAGGCACGATTGGCGTTGGGCAAATAATTGTTAGTCGAGTAAACCGAAATCAATCATATATACATTCCGTTCTGTTAGCAACACTGCAGCAATGCCACAGAGGAGATTGGAAGGGCGAGTTTTATTTGGTGTGATTGGTCGTCTGCAATACGGATTCGATGTTTTCACACTCGATCTTCTTTCCACCTTCGACGCCGCCGCCAGCACTCTCAAAGTAATCGACAAACGACTAACCGACGGGAGATCTGTCAATTACAATGCTCAGTTCGTCGGCGCTGCAGACGCCAAGCTCATCGCTCAACGGAATAATCATGTTTTTGCAAAGTCGGAAAAGGAACCGGGCAAGGTGGAGGAGGAAGACGAGGCGGTGGTGTTCGTGTCTGAGCGAACTGGAAATGCGAGAATACACTTGAGCTTCGGAGCAGCAAACGGCTCTGGTACTAGACGTCTTACTCTGGGTCCGCTTAAGACAGGCGACGGATTCTTCTTCGACCGGCCCATAATCAAGAACGGCATGGCTTATTATATGTCAAGCCGAGAGGCCGCCGTTAAACCGCTTACCAGCTGGTCTGCAGTGTATTCTACAGATCTCAAAATCGGGGATACCCTTCGGCTTACTCCTCGCGACGTGACGGATTACAGTCCCTCCATTTCTCCTTCTGGGAAGTGGATGATGGTCGCCTCATATGGCGCCAGAGAGTGGCAGATGTCACAGATCGAGGACCTGGAGACCGACCTTTATGTGTTCAAGGCCGAAGACGGGTCCGCCAGAAAGATGGTCGCAGAGCGGGGAGGGTGGCCCACTTGGGCCGATGAAAACACCGTCTACTTTCACAAAAGAGCGGAGGACGGATGGTGGAGCATCTACAGACTGAAGCTTCCGGCGTTCTCAGAGCTGCAACAGCTGGACCAGCCCATCATACCGGAGCGGGTAACTCCTCCCTTTGTGCACGCCTTTACTCCCTGCTCTTCCACCACGGCGAATTGGATAGCCGTCGCTACTCGCAGACCGGGGAACAAGTTTAGGCATATCGAAATCTTCGACCTAAATTCCAACTCTTTCATACCCGTGACGGCCCCCGTCAATCCGGAGATTCATCACTACAACCCTTTCGTCTCTCCCGATTCTTGAAAGCTCGGGTATCACAGATTCAGAGGAGAAGACGCTGACGACGCCGAGACGATGGTTCCTTTCATAGAGTGCGTCGGGTCCCCTCTTCCCAAGCTTAAATTGCAAAGATTTGACGGATTTTTCCCGACTTTTTCTCCAGACGGATCTCTGATAGCATTCAATCGGGGTATTGGACAAGAAAGCGGAGTGCACGTAGCGAAGGCGGATGGATCGAAGGTGTGGAAGTTGTTCAAAGGGTTCGCGTTGGCACCCACATGGAACGGCAAGCATGGGGGCCTCATCTATACGTCGGTCGGTCCCATTTTTGCCTCCGATAAAACCACGGTGAACATAATCTCGATCCGCTTCAATCCAGAGGAGTTGGAATCAAGGGGGGAGGAGGCGAAGTTCGAGGTAAGGACTCTGACCAAGGATGGAACCAACAACAACGCGTTTCCTTATTCGTCTCCAGATGGGAAAGAAGTGGTGTTTAGATCGAGCCGGACGGGGCACAAGAATCTGTACATAATGGATGCAGAACAAGGCGAGGATGGCGGGATCCGGAGGCTGACGGAAGGCCCCTGGATCGACACCATGCCCTGCTGGTCCCCCGATGGACAGTGGATTGCCTTCTCCTCCAACCGACACGATCCCAGCCAGCAGACCTATTTCAGCGCCTACATGGTTCGTCCGGATGGAACGGAGCTCCACCGTGTACTGGGTGGCAACAGAGAAAGGATCAACCATGTTTGCTTCAGCCCCGATTCCAAAAGCCTGCTGTTTACTGCCAATTTGAGTGGAGTATCGGCGGAACCCGTTTCCCTTCCTAACCAATTCCAGCCTTATGGAGAGCTTTTCGTGGCAGCACTGGACGGCAGTGACGTGCAGAGGTTAACGTTCAATGCGTACGAAGATGGAACTCCCGCTTGGCACCAGGGTTGCAGTGGCGACGATGGATCGGACTTAAAAGCTCTTAGTTTGGATGGTAAGGAAATTGCAGAGGAGAAGCTGAAAGGTGAATTTAGCGAACCTATGTGGTTAGCGAAACCATAAAGCCAGTTAGTTCTTCAAAGCAACGCTATTAAAAAGCGATATATAAGTTTAATGCGTTGAGACGTGCCTGTTGCTGTTCAATAATTGGTAAGATTGGCCCCTGCCATCCTTTCCAAAGTTCTTAGGGATGCCTGACATTCTCCTTGTTGAAGTACTTTCCCTTCGTTTTAGTGTTTCGTGATGAAGTCCACTATTCTGCTGCTGCCCACTTGCCAGTGTGTAGCAGCGTGAGACGAGAGCGGCAAAATTAACGGGTAGACTCGCATGGTGAAGTAGTTTTTTTTAATATAAATAATAAATAAATTAAGTTATATGAGATTAAAATAAGTGTTTTTGTGATGTAATTGATTTTAAAAAATAATATTTTTATAATTAATATATTATATTAAAAAATAAAAAATGTAAGTTATTTTTAATATAAATAATAAATAAAATAGATTATTTCAGATTGAAATGGGTATTGCTGTGTATTTTATTAGAAGATAGAGAATTAAACTTGTATAAAAATTGAAGACACCTCCATCTCATAACAAATTAAAATAATAATTATATAACTTACCAATATCTTCATATATATATATATATATATATATATAAAGTACGAATTGGTATGAGCCTTATCAACTTTTCCATATATAAAATTTGAGTATTTAACATAAGGAAAAAATATAAAATAATAGATTTAAAAAAAAAAATAGTGGATAATTATTATAGAAATATGGTTTAGGAGATTTGGCTCCAATGTAGATCTTCTTTTACTGTTGTAAATAGGTGTTCTTTTCAGTTAAGGTTGGGAGAAGTGTTAAGGTTGGGATGCGTCTCATTCCAACTTCTAAATGATCTTTGTTTTAATATAAGTTTTTCAAATTCTTAAAAAAAAACCTAATAATATATATATATATATATATATATATATATATTCAGGAGAACATTTACAAATTACATCAACAACCACCCTAAAAGGGTTTAAACACAAGACTACTTAAGAAAAAACCACCATCTTTAGCCACTAGGGCAACTTCTGTCTATTTTTTTTATATTCTTGAAATTTGTATATATAATTTTTGTGCAATAGATTATCTTTATACATTGAAAGTTCATTACATGGGGTAAATTTGGACGATAAATAATTTTGAACAAGATAGAGTTAAATGATTTATAATAAGATAACTCTATCAATATTGTTGGCTTTTAAGCCTTACTACCACAAAATATCATAGGTCTCAATATGAAGAAGCCAAAAAATATTAATAAATCTCATATAATATGGATCAACATAACAATATTATTAGAAGAAGAATACTCACAATTTTATTCATTAGTGAAATATACAATCTTGAGTTTTTTTCTACATTCAGATACATTTCATGGAGCTTTGTCTCCATAGTATAGCTTTACAAGACTTTGATACGTAATTTTCTAGTGAACTCATAGTTGACTAGCTTCAGAACAATGGGGGTGCTACATGTTGGCAATTTTGCCACATTGGAACTTTTTTGTAAAAACTTCCAAGTATAATATATAAACTGTGCATTGTCGTTGATCTCCGTAACTGAATTATTTGAGCATTTTCGCTGGTACACTTTTCTCTTTCAATGCTTTCACCAAAAAAAATAATAAGTAAAGATATTTTCACCGAGATTCATGCATTTTCAATAGTCAAAGTCAATTTCATGTCTTTGTCCGTTTTTGCCTAAGTATGAAATAAACTTCGCCAGCGAAATCATCTTTCGAGCATTTTCACCCAAGTTGCAGTGAAATTCAAGTTTTGCCCCCAGTTGGAGCAAAATTCATTTTTGCTCCCTTTCACAGTGAAATTCCTTTTTGCCCATTTTTCTAGCGAAATTCCCTTTTCACCTGCTTTTTCACCGAAATTCCCCTTTTGCTCCATTTTTCAACGAAATTCCATCTTTGCCTCTCCTTCCAACGATATCCCATTTTTGTCTTTTTTCTTGGTGAATTCCCTTCTTAGGAGAAATGATGAAGATCCCAATGAAAATCCTTTTTCGAACGACAGTCATAATGAAATTACATTTTCTAGCATAACATTGAAGCGTAGTTCTTGGGTGAACATATCTTTTCGTGCCTCACAAAGAAAAATTTCTTTTCGCTCCCTATAGTGGCAAAACTTCCATTCGAGCATAGTTCCTGGGCAAAATTCCTTTTCGCGCTTCTAGGTGAAAGTAGCAACAACACTTGGCGCATTTTATAAAATAAAGGAAGTTTTATGCAAAGCATGGGACGCTGTCTTGGGCGAAAACCCACGATGCACTATAACTTAGTAAAATCAATTTCTTCATACGCTAAATCCTGGTGAAAGCTCTTTTCGAGTTTTACTTTGGTGAAACCAATTTAGTCAAAGGTGCTCCAAGAAAAATATTATAATGGAGGGAATTCCAAAGCTAGTGAATTAAGAGGTGAAATTTTTGGAATTGCTACTAATAAAAATTAGGTTGGATAGATAACTAGATGATTACCCAAATTAAATGTCGATCACTGTTGACTCTAGTGTGATCCTACTATTTTTGAGGCACCACCATGAAGATGAATTTGTTGATGATTCTGACTAGGTTTTGATGCGCCATATATCGAAATCGCTCATGCTTCCCAAGGTGCCACCATATTGGTTCATTGTTGCTACCAAGGAGAGAATTGTGACCAACCAATTTATCAATTCCCATCATTTTTGTTATATAAGCATTTAATTTTGGAGGCAAAATCCTCTATAAAAACTAAGAAACTTGATGTAAGGAGGATGGATATTCTGCTGAAAGACTCTTTGAGTTTAATTTTCTGCTTTAATTGAAAGAATAGTCAGTTGTGTATGTGATTACTTTTTGCCTATCATTTCTGCTATATTCATGCCTTGGTTAGATAGGTTAATTTCTACATTTGAATTTAATTTTTGATGAAGAAGTGAATGTTGAAATGCAAATTGAAAGTTTTATATTTGAAATATGTAATTGGTTCCTATGTTATGCTTTCTATCAAATGTTGGTTAAAGCTTGATTTGGTTGTTTAGCTACTAGTTCATCCTCACTCTGTTTTTATGGCTTACAGACATATTTCCCATCTCTTTCTGTTAATTTATTTTCCTAAGCTTTATAACCAATTTTAGATTAGTAAGGGAACCAACCCTCTTTGGAGATTGGCCTAAAGGACATCTCTTTCCTTCGACCTTTCAATATTGGCTGGGTCTAGAGCATATATTTTTACACTTAGACAGATTTGTGACCAATATTTTTTGGCATGCCTAGTGGGGCGCCAAAGTTCCACCTTAAGTAGCAGTAATATTTTATCATATTTTACTGTTTGATTAGAACATCTGGTGACTCAGTTTTACCTAGAAGGCTCTAAACGTAAATTTGATGAAATCTTTACTTCATGATCACGAGATCAAAGGTCAAAAATTTAGAAAATCTCGTTGAGTTCTTTGAGCTTAATACCCAAGTCTTAGGAGAGCATCCTAGATTAGTCACTCTGACTATTCCATCAACTGTAACATCTTCATAGTTAGCCGATGTGTTTTCTATTCCTTTGAGTCCCGCTAGCACTGCCACTAGCTTTCCTCCCCAAGCAAATTCTTCGGTCCAAATGGCTCAAAATCCACCACCACCACCACCAAGATATTTTCTAGCATGGAACCACTCCAAAGATTTGAATATGCAAGCTCAAAACTCGATCTCACCAACAACATTGAAGGCTTTGCCTACTTATGATGGTATGGGAAAAACAACTTATGAGAATATTCAAGACTTGGTTCTTTGGCAACTATTCATAGAATCATGGACGAAGATGTCATGGTCATATTGCTCGTGCTCTCTCTCTTAGGGAAGTTGATTTATTAGTACCGATATTTATTGACTGCCACTATTACCACATGGGACCAGTTGGCCGAATTAATGATAAAAGACTTCAATGAACAAGCATATTCTTTATTTGTTTTGCATCAATTCACTAATATTCAAAGGCATCTGTAGGAGAAAATAATTGAATTTAATGTTAGGTTCACTCGAACTTGGTAGAGAGTCCCTGACGATCTCCGGTTGACTTTTGAACAAGCTGCATTTTTCTACCTTTGAGCCTTCACTTTTGAGGCCATATGTCAATCCAATGTCAACACATTCTTGATTTGTACTCTCAAAAACAAAAGGTTGAGGCTGATATGATTGCTATCGGTAAGCTCCTGCAAAAAATGATGATGTCTATCTTTCCTGATCTCCCATAGCATTTATATTCCAATGCATCTTCGTAGTCTTTTTCAATATCCTCCATGTATCCAGTTCCTTCATGGAATCCTAGTTCATCTCAAATCCCAACAATTTTTATCCCGTAATTTCCTGCTCCTTCCATTTCATAGTTGCCCACTCTAGTTCCATTCCTAGTGTTACCATATCTGCTAGTACCACTACCATTACCAACTCCTCTAGCACCCTCAAATATTGATCCTCAAGCAAATCTATTGCAAGAGATGTAATCAATGAACTCAGCAATGAGGGTAGTGATGAATGAGATCACAACCATTAATAAAAGGTAAGTTGAGAGACATTTCTAGCCTAGGATATTTCAAACTCCACCAATCACTAGAGAACAAGAAACTTTGACCAACAAGATGCCTGAAAGGAATCCAATCGTGTTGACAAATGAAGAATTTGGCCCATCATATCAAACGTATTGGTGCTCTACCTACAATGATCTGCATGGTGAAGAAACTTGCATGGTTCATCAAAAATATGTGCAAAAAATAGTAGATAGCTCCTCTAGAATTTAGATCAACATTATTAGAGAATTCGATCATAATTTTATGATCTCTTTCATAGAACAAGTTTTAGTTCTCATGAGAGCTGTAAAAAAATGATCATAGTAGACCCAGCTGAAATGGAGCCACTAAAGGTACCTGCTGATCTGAAGGTGCAAAATTAAAGAAAATAAGCACAAGAAAAGGTGTCTATTCTAGAACCCAAGCCATATGCACCTATCCTATTAAAATATCTCCTACATCCACAAGTGAAAGAAATATTGCAAGAAAAGGCATCAACTTCGCAATCTCAAACTGAAACAAAAGAACAAACAAAAGAATAACTCAAGTATCCATCCTTGACCAAGCGTCAGAGAGTGGAAGCCACACAACAGTGCCAGAGCAAGTATGAGGCTATTAATGAAGGAAGGGAGTCCAATTCATCCACGTACAATATTTTTGAAGAACTAAAGAAGATTCCTACCAAGGTTAGTCTCTATGATGTGTTGCTGTTTCCTAGACAAGTTGATTTGTTGCAAGAATCTTTGAATATTGTTGAAGATAAGGGAAAAAATCCTACTCAACCTATTTTAGTCCAAACGCTTACAAATTTGACCACTAGGAAAAATAGGCCACCCCCTTTTTATTTATCTCTCAGGATGGAGGATTGGATTGTGCATAATTGCATGATTGACTCTGGCATTGCGATGACTGTCATGTCGAAGGCAATTTGTGAAGTTATGGGTATGGAATATACCAGAAGCAGCCTAGGCATATTGCAGTTGGATGGTACCCCTATAAAAATAGTGGGTTTTATCAAGGATATCCCCATTGTTCTACATAAGATGTGTTAGATCACTATGATCCAAGAGGTGGTTGTAATTGATCTAGAGTCATATTTCAGTATGTGCCTCTTGAGAGAGTTTACTACCAAGATGAGAGGCTATCTTTCTCTATATTATTTCCATATGGAGATTCCTTTCAAAGGGAAAAGAATCCAAATCTATAATGAGAAACCTTCCACCTTTCATATAGAGAAGATCGAGAAAGAAGAAAAATCCTTGGATTCTTTCAATATGATGACTGAAGAATTAGAAGAATTGGATTTAATGAAAGAAGCTTTGTATGAGCTTCATACATAAGATGGATTTTCAATGAGTGATTTTAATGCAATGATTGAAACTAATATTGGGTGTTACTCCAATACAAAACCTAAAAAGGTTGAAGTGAAGGTGTATGATGATTAGGACCCTATTCCAAATCAGTTGTGGAAGCTCTACTTTGATGGTGCAAGATACAAAAATGGTGTAGGAGCTAGGATTATTCTCATATTCCCTTCCAAAATATAGAATATGTATTCATATCGATTGACCCAGAGATGTACAAACAACATTGTCGATTATGAAGTATTGTATTTAGGCTTGAAGAAAGCAGAGAAGCTTGGGATCAAACAACTACAAATTATTGGATATACTAAGCTAATTGTTAATCAGGTAACTAAAAAATGTATCTCCAAGCAGCACTATATGAAGGCATATCACAACAAAGTTTAGGATCTATTTGAAGCCTACACGATGTTGAACATCCGAGTGATTTTGCAAGAATAGAATAAGCATGCTGATCTCTTGACATCACTTGGTGCCAGCTTTCCCCAGTTGAGCACATGGTGAAGAAACCTAAAATCATGATATTGGTTTATAGGCCTTTAGTTCTTGATAATAATATCTATTGGTAGGTGTTTGAAAGTGATGAGCAGATAGTAAACTTCTTGATAAAAGAAACTAATAGTGTGGAAGAAAGAACACTAAATGATGAAGAAGTTGAGGGACTGATCCAGTTATGAAATAATCATATCCCAAAAGGATTGATTTTGCTAGAAAGTCTCTTTGATCAGAATGACAAAGCTAAAAAACATAAGATAAAAGTAGATGAGATGGAGTACACCGAGCTACAATTGGGACCTAAAAAATTGATCAAGGTTGGAACTGATTGCACTCTAGAAGAGCTTGAGCAAATCAAGGAGTTATACCTTGAATTTATAAACATTATTGCTTGGAGCTACCAAGATTTAAAAGGTTACAACAAGAATGTGATCCAACATACTATTAAATTGCATGAAGGAGTGAAACCCTTCAGGCAGAAGTAGAGACCAATCAATCCTAAAATTGAAGCTCTGATGAAAGTTGAGTTGTTGAAGATGCTGGAAGCTAGAATTATTTACCCAATAAAACATTCTACATGGGTAGCTAATTTTATCCCTGTGAGGAAAAAAAATGGATATATTCACCTGTGTGTTGATTTCCAAAATTTAAATCAGGCTTCTTTTAAAGATCATTACCCTTTACCATATATTGATCAGATTCTTCACATAGTCGTAGGAGCTCAAATATTTTTGCTATTAGACGAATTCTCTAGCTACAATCAAATATGGATCAAGAATGAAGATCAATACAAAACAAAATTCACCACAAAATGAAGTGCATTTGCTTATCAAAGAATGCCTTTGTTCTCTCGAATGTTGGATCAACCTTTCAAAGAGTGATGGATGTACTTTTCGATGAGTTTCTAAACCGATTCATTATTATTTTTGGATGATATGACTATTTTCTATCATATTAGGGAGGATAACAACTTACATTTAAGACAAGTGTTTGAAAAATATCAATATTTTGGGATATCCATTAACCCGAAGAAGTTTATCTTCATAGTAAAGGAGGGAAAGCTTTTAGGCCATGTAATCTCATAAAAGGGTTTAGCTTCTAATATAGCTAGATTTGAGGCTCTCTTGAAGATTCCATTTCCAGTCAACAAGAAGGATTTGCAGTCATTTTGGTCGAATTAACTTTATTTGAAAGTTTATTGTAGATTTTGCCCAAGTTGTGAAACCAATGACTAAACTCTTGAAGAAAGATGCTAAGTTAAAATGGACTAAACAAAGGAATTAAGCATTCAAGGAAATCAAGGAAAGAATTGCTCAAACCCCTATCTTGATAAACCCTAACTATTCAAAGGATTTTATCCTCTATGTTGTTGGTGAACAGGAGAGTTATGTAGTGGTGCTCACATAGAAGGGAGACGATGGAGATGAGCGGCCAATTTGCATTTTTAAGCCAAGTCATCTAGCCTCACAATAAAAAGTACAATTTCATAGAGAAGCAAGCGTACACAGTAATGAAGTCTCTAAAGAAGTTTCAAAATTTTATTTCATAGAGTAAAACAATTGTTTATGTTGTGCATCTGGACGTTTGAAGTTTCATTATCTAGGGTGAACTTGCTGGTTGGGTTTCTAAAATCTAGGAATATGATATCAAAATTTGGCCAACCAAGTTGATCCATGGTTGAGCACTATATCAAGAGCTTACAAAGAGCACTTCCCTCGAATCAATGGTTTACCAGTATGAAGATGCAATAAGTAAAAGTAGTCTTGTTGATCATTCCTCAATTTATCGTGATTGGATAGAGGACCTTGTCGAATACTTCAATTTAGGAAGGTGTCATTCACATATCAATGCTTCATGAAGAAGAATATTTAGACTATAGACCCTCAGGTACGTTATGTTACCAAGTGGATTATATCATAATAACATTGATGGAGTACTTATTAGATGTGTTGGAGAATAAGCAAAGCAAAAAATCCCAGAAGAGTTTCATTCTGGATTGTTAGGAGGTCACTATGCAAGAAGGCCCATGGCATTAAAAATTATCAAAGTAGGATATTTTTTGCCCACCCTTTTTTCATATGCATTTAAGGTTATTCAAAGTTGTGATAAATGTCAAAGGTATATCGGTAGGAGTAGAAATGCACCTTTGCATCTTCACCCAATCCAAGTAGAAGAACCATTTCAATAATACGGTTTAGATTTTATTGGGGTCATTGATCTTAATTCATCTGTTGGACATAAATACATTATGACTGCAACTGATTATTTCACCTGATGGGTCGAAGCGATCTCAACCAAGAAGGTAGACCAGGAGGTAGTCATCACTTTCCTTGAAGGATTGATCACTCGCTTTGGCATCCCAGATGCGATTATAATAGAAAACGAAACTCCATTAATCGATGCCAAAATCAGTGAGTTTATGGGTAAGTATGGTATTTATTTGAAAACTTCATCAAATTACTATCGACAAGGAAATGGTTTGGGTGAATCTACGAACAAGAATCTACTTAGGATTTTTAAGAGGACTCTTAGTGACAACAAGCGAAGTTGGCAGTTGCTCTTGAACCAAGCTTTATGGGCTGATTGTATCTCCATTAAAAAGTATATCAAGATGTCCCCTTATTTCCTGGTGTATGGTAAGGAAGCAGTCTTGCCCATTCACATTGAATTGTCGATCCTTCAATCCTTGCAATTGCTTAATGAGGAAGATAATGGATTTGATCCCATGAATGCAAGGTTGGCTCAACTATTACAATTGAAGGAAGAAAGGGAGAAATCATATAATGCTTTTATGGAGCATGCTCAGATGACTAAGAATTGGTTTAACAAAAATACTTTAGAAAAGGTATTTAAGGAGGATGATCTTGTGTTAAAATGGAATGAGAACAAGGTAAAGCCAGGAAAACATCATAAGTTTGAGGTAATTTGGGAGGGTCCATTTCAGATTTCTAGCGTGAACCAAGTTAATTCATATTATTTACAGGATATGGATGGTCGTGTGTTGCCAATTCTGGTGAATGGTATTAATTTGAAGGCCTAATACCTCTAAAAACATAGGACCAAAAGTGTAAATATGTACATTATTTTCTAATGTCTTTTTGTTTGAAAAAAATGACCAAGGATGGGGAGCAAAATTTCTTTTCGTTGAGCAAAAGTATTTTTGCTAGAGAAAATCATTTTTGCTAGTGAAAACCTTCTTCACCCTCCTGGATAAAAAAAAGAGTGAAATTCCTTTCACTAGGTGAAAGTATTTTCACCAACAAAAATCCTCCTCATGACTTTTTGGGCATTTCGCCCCAAAATTGCTTTTTCGGCATGCATGCTTTAATTTTTTTGCTTTTCAGGTAAATGGAGGTAAAATCATGCCTTTTTTAAGTTAGGTGCTCAAGTTGGCAAAAGCACTTGACAAAAATCAAAGAAAAAAGAAAAAAAAGCGATTTCGCCCAAGAAAAGGATTTTGCCCATGCATCTTTTCATTTCAAAGGAAAATTCATCTTTGTGCTCCTTTGCTCAGGCATATCTTTCATTTTCAGAGTGAAACTCAAGTTGGCAGCAATAAACTCCCACTCACATGCCTTTTCAAACGAACAAAGTGGCAACAGCTATTTTCAGAGCAAAATACCTTTTCATCTTGCTTTTTTCAATGAACTCCTAGATGCATGGTTTTTTGCCAATAAAATCAATAAAATTCCTTTTTAGGCACTCCACTTTAGGGAAACAAGCACCTATCATGTAGTTCAAGGTAAAAAAGTGATGAATCACATTTTTCTAAATTGATTGTTAGCAATAGGTTGCACCCCCCAAGAAGAAAAAAAGAATTAAAAAAGAAGAACAACCAATCACAATGCTCAAAAAAGAGGTGGGTGAAACCGTTGAATCATTGGAAAACATGACATGCCCATGAATTTAGCTGGTGCATTATAGGCATTAAATTCGGTGGGTGTGATTGGAAAACTATAAAAGGACGAATGCTTCAGCTAAAAAATAAAAAAATTGCAAAGCGTATATTCAAAAAGTTGCTACTAATTGTATTCTACTCCAAGATTTGAAGTTATTTGTTGTTTGCTCAAGGAAAGCTAGCGATGGGGAAGAAAAACATAGAGGCTAAGAAAGAGAAAATTTAAAAGAAGGTTGACCCAGAAAAGAGGTTACGAAAAGCTAGAGAAGAGGAGGAGGAGGTAGAATTGATGCCTTACTATGATTGCCTGACATAAATTGGCAATTACATTATCACAAACAAAGGCATGGAGAAATATGGCTAGACGTCAAGTTCATACTACAGAAGGTATCCTCTAAAATTTGTGTGCACCATGATGTTTTACTCCCATCTCTTTTGGTATCTTTGTACATCGGTGCATTCATATCCCGAGTTGGTATGGGTGATTGCTCAATGTTATAATCCTACTACAAGAACTGTTTAAAATACCAATGGAGATAAGATGTTTAGTATTTCATCTAGCTCGATTAGGGATGCTTTCACTTATGGTGTAATAGCTCCTTTTGATATCATTTTTAAGAAGCTCAATCTTTTAGAACAGGAGGAGAGATACTAGTCGACAGTACCCATGCGATAGTTCATGGAAAATTAGTTGTTTAAGACACCACGTTTTGGGGAATTGCTAGATTTGTTGATACCACTAAGGAATTTCAAGAGCCTAGATTTATATTTGATGCTAGCATGGATGGTTGGAGTGCCCTCAGATTCCACATTGCATAAGTGGCAGGCGTCGCTTGCATAGTGTATTTCACAAGTCAAATTTTACACTCCAACTGCCATGACAACAACCACAAATCCAATTTTCTTTGGTTGGGTGGATTTCATAGCTTGAAGAATGCACACGCAATTGTAGAAAGTGCAGAGCAGAGAAGACATCAATTTTAGGCATTGCTCATTCCTAGTATGGTACTTCTTTTATTACATGCATCCCCATTTTGCCTTTGCAGCAGTAAAGAAGATAAATGAGGTAGGTTGAATATTGCCAATTTATTCATGGAATCAGAGTTTGTCAAGAAAAGAGTCTTACTACAATTTTAATCAGATGTTTTTGGGGCTCACCCTTGAACTTATTTACAGTGTGTGCAATAGATTGCCCAAATCAATGAAAGAAGAAGTCGTTAACAAGGAGAAAAGTGACATATTTTTTCTGACGTAAGGAGTGGTCATAAAATTTTTTGGCTTCATTGGCAAAAATTTTCTGTTGCCGTATTTTACCACCGAATATATTTTTGCCCTGGAGGTAGCTCGATAGAATTATTTCACAAATGACACATATGGGTCAGGTAGGGGAAAGCAAGCTACATGCATCATGCATTTTTAGTTTAGCAACATTAAAGTGACTCAATGAAGACAAAATGAATTGATTTCCAAAATACTATATGACCATGGGTTGATTGAGCTTCCCCATCGATGGCAGTATGATCCTTCGGGTGTTTTTGGAAGGTTCATCAAGGCCAAAGATTTTATTGCTATTCTCGAAAAGATATCTTGTAGTAGAGGAATAATACCAAGGGGCACGAACTTGAGTGGCATGTTGAAAATATGATGTCACTCCCTCCTTGGCATGATTTTTATGAAATAGAGGTTGAGTATGATCCTGTGAATCATTCAGAGCAGGTTCCTCCTCCTAATGTTCAATCAAATGAAAGTGAAACTACCCAAATGGTATGATGAGAAGATTTCCAACTGGTGGATCATGAGGGTTCATCGAGGAAAACTCGGGTTAGGTTACCCATTGGTTATAGACGAGGCATTTTAACTGATTTATTATGAGCATTGTGAAAAGTATTAGCTTTTCTCTTTCATTGACCTGGTGCCTTGAAGTATCTAAAGTCCTAATAAGGAATAAGACATGGTAAGAGAGAATGAGGTGTTGGTCGAAGAGAGGTTAGTTGTTGAAGAGGAAGAAGAGGAGAAAATTTCACCCAAGCAATAACTACCACTTAGAAAGAGGAGAACATGTATAAGGGTGCCTTTCCTTAATATGGTAAAAAATCCCAGAAGTGGTGTAGTTTTTGCTCTTAGCACAAAGCCACCTCCTTCACTTACGATTGAGCAAACTAGTTTT
The DNA here is from genome assembly GCA_028583015.1 of Wollemia nobilis. Lineage (NCBI taxonomy): Eukaryota > Viridiplantae > Streptophyta > Pinopsida > Araucariales > Araucariaceae > Wollemia > Wollemia nobilis. The sequence continues at coordinate 104,634 of JAQPPZ010010269.1, read as the reverse complement.
AAGGAGATATCCTCTTCGGCTCAATAGGAAAATCCAAGCTAGATGGTGACAATAGTGGATCTGGAAGTAGAGGAAGGGAGAGATCTAGCAATGCAACAACCTTCATAGCCAACTCAAATGGTGTCAGAACCCATAGGTATGTATTTTCTTTCTTCTTCTCTCAATGATGAGCATTTTGTGACTACTGCATCCCTGTTTGTAGTTTACATTTACACTTCACTTCCATTTTCCATACCCATCTCTTCAGCCCCCTCTCCATTTCACAATCGCAGGTCACTAATGCTCCCCTCGCTTCTTTCATTCCCTCCATTTCTTTCTCTTTCAGTTCATTTGCATCCACCCCGAATTCATTTCCCCTTCCATTATCCTTCGTTCCATCTTCCATACCTATCAACCTCGTTACCATTATAAGTATGCAAGACCCTCCCAAGGTAAGTGTAATGATAGCGCCTTCCACTTCCATTCCTATTGTTGATTCAAACCCTCAGAAGGCCCTATTCCCATTTGCCCCAATTTTTGCATCATAGGAGCTTCTAGCTTCAGAGATGGAGCTTTTACAAGATCACCCCCTAGAGGAGAATATCAGTAGAGCATGATAGAGTTCCTCACAATGGTTGAAAAGTTGCAAGAGGAAGGATGCGTAGGCCCCAACTAAGGCAATTCATAAGGTGACTTTCAATCTAGAAGCTATGGAGATGCATACTGTGAATATGGTCCCTCAGGTCCCCCAAGGAGAGATGGCACCTAATGATTATTCATATCAGGTTATTAATGAGGACCTCACAAAAATTAATATAGTACCATAGCCTATAAACTCTGTAATAGTTCCAATGGTTATTTTTGTAGCTACAATTATTTTAGGTTTTTATTTTGGAAGTGGTCTAGTAATCTATCATGTTTTAGAAGTTGTTTTGTTGATGTGCGATATTCTAAGGTTTAACCATAGTAGTATATGGATGATAGTATTTTATTCAGGCTACTATAGCATATTGTATTATCTTACACAGTTTGATGTATGGGTTTGGGGACCCTAAAATCCCTTCTTATCCTAATAAAAATGAGGGGTATGCTAGTAGTTATTACATCACAGACCATGTGAGAATCAAGTGGTATAACCACCCCTCATAAGGCTTATGCATGTAGTATAGGAAAAAGTAATTTAAAGTTTATTTGAAGGTTTGTTATACCTAGAATAGGCATCCTATGTTCTTAAATATCCTTATTTTCCATAATACAAGATATTGAAGCATTGAGTTCTAACAAGCTTTGCATCTCTTAGACATTGTACTTCTTTAGAAGTATGACTTTAATAAAGCGTTGACTACATCTACTTCCAATATGGCATGGCTAATAATTATCTCCATAATTTACTTCATGAGTGGCAATGTAGGATAAAACTATAAAAATATTCATTAAAAAATGATAAAATATCACAAACACCCATCCCTTTAATTATGATGCTGACATTCCTTGCCTCAACATTCTATAAGTTTTGATCAAACAAATAGAACTTTTTTTTATTTATTCTAAATAGAGATATCATCCATGTAGTTTGCATAATCTCAATGCCAAAGTAAAAAAAAAAACTCTTCAACAAATTGTTCAATTCATTGGCCTCTGATGGAATAGTGATTTTAGAAGCATTTGTTCTAGTAATTGATGGAACTCCTCTAACCTCCTCTCTAGAAGGGCTCATGAATTGAAAATTGAGTTACGATAGAAAAATTCATTAGCATTAGTATTATATTTAAAATTATTGCCTTTGAAAGTAGCAATTTTGAAAAAATATATTATGTATTTCATGCAAATAGAATTTAGAAAGTAAACTTTTTCCAAATTCAAATATTCTTTATGTTGCATCATTACATACCATCTCATCAGAAGAGGTGAAATACCTCACTTTTACCATTCTTCTCTCTAGAATGTTTTTTCTTTGAGCATCATCATGTAATAGCAGATGCCTAATTCTCATCATAATCTCATGCCAAATATCCCCTTCACATGATTCAAAATTGATCTCTTACTTTTATAGTCAATATAATAAGAGAAAGTACTCTACAAACTACAACATGTTTCCCTCACAAGTGTGGGTAACTCATCCATACCTTCATAGAAAAAATAAATAAATACTTTCCAACTTCCATCGACAAGATTCAAAAATAGAAAATGGAACTTCTTATACATTTTATGAATACTCTATGATAGATGTTCTTTTAAAAACTTTCATGTCTAACATTCAAGGTTCAATGTCTCAAATTGAAAACTCAAATATAAGTAAAATCAATAGGAAAAAAATGCATACATATTGGGGGCAACTCATCATGTCGTCTTCACTCAAAATTATTTTAGAACAAATAGATGCCTTTACCAACATAGTTTCTCTTTATAAATACCCTTACATTTATCAACATGTGTGCCAACAATGGATGCAAACACAAAAACTATTCTTCATTTATTTCACAAATGTAAAAAAAAAAAAAATTTAATGTCCTCAAGGCCATAGGCCTTATGATATGATCCTCATGGAGGATGTTGTTTACCCAATATATGGTTATCCAACCATACTGAGGCATGGTGTACAAACCTACCCCTATAAGATTCAAACCTTAGAAGTTATTCAGAGTTTCTTTGTCTTAACAAAATAATGTTGAATTCACTATCTTCCTAGAATGACCCAAAAGATGTGCTTTCAATATATTGATAGCACACATCTACACACCAATGAGGATATCTTCAATCACAAATATACAAATCCAATTGAATAACTTGTCTAATTCATAAAGAATATCTATTTAAAAATATATTTTTGCCTTGGTCATTAGAGTACAATATTCCCAAAATAGCCTAAGAAATCAACCATCATCTTTGTACAAATTCTCTAATGTGAAATTCTTCTATCCAAGAATGCATTGACAACTCTCCTAAGAATAGTGTTTGCATCTTAATCAACTCATACTCTATAGAACCAATGCCTTTATTTCTCTTGTGTGACCATGTTCAAGGAAAGATAAGAACAATCACTTTCATCTAACTTAATCTATCTACAACATCAATCTTGCACCACATTTTGGTTCCTAGAATATCCAACAAACTGAAGAACACAAGATTATACTGAGAGGGGGGTGAATAGTATAAGACCACTTTTTACTAATCTTTCCCAATATTAGTTATGCAATATATCAATGGCAATATCAAAAACAATAATCAAATAAATGCACAAATCACCACACACAATAGAGACACCATTTTAACGTGGCTCACCCAATATGGGCTACTCCATAGAGAAAATTTTCCACTAAATTTTTCTCAACAAATCTCTTGGTAAACCTTTTCCTATTACGATTTTTATGGATCTCTATCCAAAGGAGACACCAATCCCCTAATCTAGTTTGTGGGTACCAACCCACAGGAGATACCAATCTCCTAATCTTGTTCATGGATCTCTATCCATAGGAGAACTCCTCCTCTACTCTGGTTGGTGAACCTCTAGAAGATAACTACCTCCACTACCTTGGGATGTGGATCTCTCTCCAATGAAGACATTTTCCTCTCTGTCTAGGCTAATGTATCTCTATCCACTAGAGACTACTATCCTCTGCTATGTCACCTCTAAAGCTCTACTCAATCTCTATCTCAAATCTACACTAAACATAGTCCTTTGATCTAGCATAAATTTACTCGATCTCTATCTTGTTATGTACTAAAATCAATCCTTAGGTATAGCATAAAACCTGCTCAATTTTTGTCTCTGTCTGGTACAAATTTATCCTCAGATTTGCACCAAACTCTGTCCTCAATCTATCTTCAATATTTATCACAAAGCTTGATCAATCATAAATAACCTCTAGTAGATTTGTCCCAAACCTTAACTCAAGATTTGAACAAATCAATCAACTTAGCTCTTAAGTCTTCTTCAAAGACCTGTCTCAAATCTATCCACAAGTCCTCTCAAGAACTTATCCAATTTGCTCTCAATTCTTCTCTAATACTTGCCCAATATTTGATTGTAAGCTTCCACAAAATCTCACACAAATATGTCCAACAAGTCTTCACTAAGACTTGTCTTACCTCTATCCTTAAGTCCACTCTAGGACCTACTCAAATCTTCCAACAAGCTTTCACAAAAGCTTGTTTCACTTTTTAAACTTGCTTACTCAAATCAACTCAATCTATCATAGAAAACCTCTTTCACTTGTATAAACAAGTTTCACTCAGAATTCATAGTAACACATAGAGAATGGTTAGAGACTCAATATGTTACTCACTCACAACAATACTCAATCACTTTCAACAATTTTCTTTGTTGATTTGAGCAATGTAGCTCCCATGCTCCCATCCACTCCTGCTTTGACTAGTAAGGCGTACAAGTGAATTAAATTTAGTGGGCTAGAACACCATATTATAACCTGATGCAATTTTAGTATTACACCTCATGGCCTAGAACAAGCTATTTCAACCCGCATGCGATGTACCACACACCAGTGCAAATTTCAAATTGGTATCAGAGCTAGCATCATAATTTGTGGAAGAAAATAAGTTATGGATTCTAGTGGTAATTAGTTGCAGTTGCATATCCCATATTTCAATGACAAGAACTATGATTACTGGAGCATCCAGATGAAGATCCTATTTGGGTGTTAGGAGCTATGGGACTTGGTGGAGAATGGTTACGCAGAACCAACAGATGTAGTAGCGTTGAGTGCTCTATCCCAAGAAGAGTTAGAATTATTGAAGGAGAATTGAAATAATGCCCAGAAGGTATTATTCTACATAATGCCTACAATCGAGGAAACTATTTTCTCAAGAATTGCAACAACAACCAAATAGAAAGAGGTATGGGAAATTCTAGACAACTCCTTCTCAGATACCATCAAAGTGATGTTGGTGAGGTTGCAGATGTTGATAAGGAAGTTTGAAAATTTACAGCTGAGTGAGTCAGAGTCTATGAGCGACTTCTTTACCCAGACAATGGGTATTATCAACCAGATGAGGTTGAATGACAAGAATGTGGAGAACTAAATAATAGTGGAGAAGATACTGAGGAGCCTACCAACAAGGTTTGGATCAATTGTGATAGCTATTAAAGAATCAAGAGATTTGACAACCCTCTCGATAGATGAGCTTATGAGTTCTATGCAAACACATGAGAAGAGGATGAGTCGATCATCTCAGTCCTCATTAGAGAAAGTTTTCAAGATGCAAGTCTCATTTTGAGATAATAGTAGAAGAGAAGAATCCCACTAGTATGTATCATATTCTCAAGGAGGAAGAGGACAAAATAATAGAGGTAAGCATAGAAGAGGCCATAAGCGAGGAGGAAGGTCAAACTCCAGTGAAGGATAGAATAGATGCAACTTCCATCAAGCAGGAGGAAGAGGTAATGGCAAAAACCAGTAAGGAGGATCAAATCAGAGGTATGATAAATCAAATATCCAGTTCTATTACTACAAAAAATTTGGTCGTTATAGCTATGAGTGTAGAAATAATATGGCCAAGGATAATAAGCAGCAAGCCCACTATACAAATGAAAATGAAAATATAGAGTTTAGATATGTATATGGTAATTTGTTGTAAACTTATAGTACTGAGGAGGAGAGCTAGAAGAATACCTAGTATCTTGACAATGGGTGCAACAACCATATGTCTAGGAATAGAGAAATGTTCTCACAGCTGGATGAAACCATAAAGTTCAAGGTGAATATGGGGAAAAAGAGTAAGGTACCTATCATGGGAAAAGGAAAAATCATAATTTGTACCAGGCAAGGTGAAATGAAGAAGATCATTGATGTGTATTATATGCCTAGGTTGAAGCATAATTTGTTGAACATTTGATAGCTTGTGCAGAAGGGGCACACTGTCCAATTCAAAAATATAACCTGTATCATTCGAGATAAAGAGAATGGACTTGTAGAAATTATTTCCATACCAAAGAACAAGATGTTTTCCTTGCATATTCAAAATGAATTGTTGCTTTCATTTAGTGTAGTAGTGAAAGATGCTACATGGTTGTGGCATCTCATATTCGGTCACCTAAGTTTCAGTGGCTTGAAATTGCTATATAAGAAATAGATGGTGAAGGGTTTACCCCTTATAGAGCAACCCAATCAATCATGTGAAGGTTGTATAGTCGAAAAGTAGCACACGGATGCATTCCCTACTAGAAAGTCTTGGAGAGCTTCACAGCATTTGAAGCTAGTGCATTCAAATATTTATGGCCCTATGCAAACCAACACATTTGTCGATAACAAGTATTTTTTGACTTTTATAGATGATTTCAATCAGAGGACATGGGTATAACCCATCAAGCAAAAGTCAAAATATTTTGGAAAATTTAAAGAGTTCAAGGCTTTGGTTGAAAAATAAAGGGGCTACTATGTGAAGACTCTCAGAATAGATGAAGGAGGTGAGCACATATCTAATGAATTCCATAGTTTGCAAAGCAAATGGAATTCGAAGGCAGTTCACAGTCAGATACACACTACACCAGAACATTGTAGTTGAGAGGAAGAACATAACCATAATGGAGATGGCACGAAGTATGCTAAAGGTAAAAATATTACCACATGAGTTATGGGTAGAAGTTGTAGCTTGTGCAATTTATCTATTGAACATGTGTCCCACAAAGAGTGTGAAGGACAAGATTCCTCAAGAGACATAGAGCAACCAAAAGCCTAGTGTTTCTCATTTAAGAGTTTTTGAGTGCATAGTATATGCACACATCCCAGATGAGAAGAGAAATAATTTGGATGACAAAGAAAAGAAATGTATTTTTATTGGTTATAGTGAAGAGTCGAAGTCTTACAAGGTGTATAACCCTATCAAAAAGAAGTTGATTATAATTCGAGATGTGAAGTTCATGGAAGATGAAGCTTAGAACTAGAAATCCAAGACTAGTCAAAAAAAGCCAGCAATCATTGAGTCTAAGGACTTGGAATAAAATAGAGTGCATCCACCTGTATCTTAAAATAGTAACACTAGTTCCAACAACAGTACAACCTCATCATCATGGTCATCTCCACTTGCAAGCAGGATCTCCAACTTGAAGACCCCATCGAAGATAAGGAGCTTGCAAGATATATATGAGGTAACTAGAAATGAAATTGATGAAGCAAAAAATTCTAATTTTGTTTTATTTTTTGAGTGTTATCCAATTTTATTTTAAGTTGCAATTAAGAATAGAAAATGGGTGAAAGCTATGGATGATGAGATAGAACCCATAGAGAAAAACCAGACCTGACAGTTAATGGATCTTCTAGCATGGAAGAAGACCATTGGAGTAAAATGGGTATATAAAACCAAGTTTAATGCCCAAGGTGAATTTGATAGACATGAGGATAGACTAGACTAGTGGTAAAAAGCTACAAATAAAATTTAGGGATTGACTATCATGATATGCACCTGCAACGAGACTTGACACAGTCAGAATGATTCTGGCATTGGTAGCCCAAAAATATTGGAATGTATACCATATGGATGTCAAGTCTACCTTCCTCAATGGAGTGTTGGAAAAAGAGGTCTACATAGACCATCCACCTGGTTATGAGCTAGAAGGGCAAGAAGGCAAAGTCCTAAAATTGAATAAGGCCCTATATGGGTTGAAGCAAACACCCAAGGCTTGGTATAGCTGAATTGATGCATAATTTTATAAGAATAGATTTATAAAATACCCATATGAGCACACTTTGTACATGAAGATAAATGTAGAGGGGGAGATGATCATAGTCTGCTCGTATGTAGACGATCTGATTTATATTGGTAATAGTAATATGTTGTTTGAGCAATTTAAATATACCATGAAGAAGGATTTCAAGATGATAGATTTAGGCCTGATAAAATATTTTCTTGGCATTAAAGTTACCTAATATGTGGATGGTATCTTCATATCTCAAGGTAAGTATGCGGTAGATGTCTTGAAGAGATTAAGAATGGAGGATAGCAAACCTGCCATCACACCGACTACCATAGGCCTAAAGTTAAACAAAAAAGATTGCAACAACAATATTGATCCAACCTTCTACAAAAGGTTAGTTGGCAGTCTCATGTACTTGATAGCAACCAAAAAAGATTTAATGTTTATAGTGAGTCTGATTAGCAGATTATGGAAGCACCCAAGAACACTCACTTGCAGATAGGGAAAATGATTCTATATTATGTCAATGGGACCAGGAGCCATGGAATATTTTATGCAAGAAAAGACCAACTTGAGCTTGTTGGCTACACAGATAGCGATTGGGCTGCCAGTATAAATGATAGGAAGAGCATTGTTGATTATGCATTCTATCTTGGATCGGGTGTAGGTTTATGGTCATCAAAGAAGCAACCAATTGTTGCATTATCTACTATTGAGGCAGAGTATGTTACCACCACTTCAATCACATGCTAGGTAGTATGGCTGTGAAGAATTTTGAGTGAGCTCGATCATAACCAGGAAGGGGTGGCCATAGCACTATCAAAGGATCCAATGTTTCATGGTAGGAGCAAGCACATCGATATCCACTACCACTTCATCAGAGAGTTGATAAAGTTTTAATGAAGTATTATTGTAGTTGTGGATATCTTCACAAAATATTTGAATGAGGAATATTTTATCAGGTTAAGGGAAATGCTAGGTGTCAAAGTCTTTGTGAAATATTGTTTAAAGGAGGATGTTAAAAATTAAACCACATTTCACACCTGATAGATCTTATCTTCCAAATCTGATTGTCGTGTTTTAAAGTGTGTGCAGTTATTACCAGTAGTTGTAGTTGCTCGACGATTGGATAAAAACCCTAGTTTTGAATTAAATGCATGTCAGAAGGTTGGTAAGCCTTTCCATCCTATATTCGAATATATAAATCGTTGTCATATTGCAAGAAAAATAAGTGGAAGAATAGCTGAGAAGCAGAGCAGAGCAGTGCAGCAGAAGCATAGTGAGAAAGCAGGAGTTGAAGCCACAACTTTCAGAAACTCCTTTTTGTGAGTATAACCTATAAATCCCTAGTTGCAGATCTCTGTGGATGTATTTCAAAAATTATTGTATGTGGATGTATTTCCATTACTAAGCAATATATATTACTTTTGTGCATTTTTGCCTTCTGGGTATTATTTAGTTGATGATAAATCCACCTTAGCAAAGTTAGAATTATTTCATTGCTATTCGTGTTCTAGTCCACTTTTTTTTTAAATATCATGAATGAGAGCATGTTCTATCCATATGAGTGTCCTTTGTAATTTCTAGTAGCGTAGAACAAGCATGTTCTAGCCTGCTCTTATTTTGTATTGTAAAGTGTGCTGACATTTTAGGTTAGCGGTGTAGGACACATTTTATTTTAGCTTGGGTACTTCATTTAACCAATTGATGAGCCCCATGGATTTAATTCTCGCTTAAGTCCATGACTCTCATATATTCCAATCCATGGAGGTTGTTATATTATATCCTGAGGTGTAGAGCCGTGTTCTAATCCACTCTCGCTCACACATAGAAAAGTGTGCAACACTTTATTAATTTATGGGCCAGAACATCTTGTTCTAGCCCATGCAATTTTCATTTTTATTTTGAGTGGCATAGCTCTAGTGCTCCCGTCAGGCGTACAAGTGAATTAATGTCAGCAAGCCAGAACATTGTGTTCCAACCCATTGTGATTTTAGTGTTGCGCCTCGCGGTCCAAAACAAGTTGTTCCATCCTGCATGCAATGTGTCGCGCACCAGCTTAACTTTCAAAATCAACCAAGAATCATTTCTTCTATTGTATGTTGTCACTATCAGCTTTTGTTTACACTTATATCCTATAATACAAATAAATTCACCAACTCCTGCCAATTCATTGAACCTACAACCACTAAATAATTTTGAGATATGTGGAGGAACCCTTGTGATTTCCTTCCAAATGTAATCATCCTTTGATTCAAATTGAAGCTCCTAGATAATTGAATCGCACATACCACATACATGAACATAAGTGGCATGCAAATAACATGGAAGAGCCACATGCAAAGAACAACTCTCTACAACCAAGTCGATTATGTGCCTACCAAGGAAACTGCAAAATACACACATCTGGTATGTATTCCTGTGTGCTTTTATACTCGAAAACCATAAAAAAATTGTCACATCATAGGAAGCGTAGAAAAGCAATCCATTGTGAAGAATAACGTTTGAACTAAAATTGATAATCATGGGCAGGTCAAGCACATTGGCCCATGAATTCAATGAAGCCTCATAGATATATAATGTTTTTGAGTTAAATGGTTGTAATTTTAATATTATTGTATTGTATTTTTATTAATAGTGTTTCAATATAGAGACTATATATATAGCAAACATAGCATTTAGATAATGTTAAAAAAATATGTTAGATTATTTGAATTTATAAAGGATGATGTCTTATGTCATATATTATTATCAGCTTGTTATGATAAAAAGATGATTTATGAATTGCAATGATAAAAATATTAAATTATAATAACACGCCAAACAAACTCCGCAATCTTTTTTGTTTCACTGATCCTTTTCTCACCAAATCGGTGATGTGGTACCTCAAATAAGTAAATCAATATCATCAACTTAGTGTTTTTTCAGCAAACAATGGATCTATGTATTTCAATGATGGCATTGGCTAACATCAACATATATTAGTGAATTAATGATGAATTTCAACTGATTGGCATGAGCAGATAGGGTTTTTTTGGGACTTGGTGAATTTTAAAACTTTTCTTTCTTCTATTATTTTAGTTGAATGGGAATGATAGCGGATTGGGACCTTTGAATACTTAAAATAATTGACCACTTTCACTTCTCATTCAATCAACTAACTACTAATTAGTGAATTGAAACTCAACAAATTAGTGAAACTTGGACCTTGGAAAATTTTGTGATCCTTTTGAAGAGTCTTGTGAATCAAGATCAACCAAGTAATGGAAATATTAATTTGTTGACAAACTTACTTAATTGCATTCGTTGGCTCTAATTTTCTATTTTTTCACCCTTTCTTCTACAACTCTAAGTTTACAACTAGACAACTTCTACAACTCTAAGTTTACAACTAGACAATACACACCTTAAAATATTTAACTTATTAAGGATGGCATATAATGACTAAATTTACTTTTTTATATAAGTACAACCTTCAAAACTAAAACTATAGTCATATTTCCTTTTGAATTTTAGCATATGGACTAAATTTAATTTTGAGAAAAATTTGTTATTAGGTTGAGGTTATAGTCAGTACTGAAGTCTATGGTAGGTGCTTCAATGGATTTGGTATGTGGGGCGGGGGGGGGGGGGGGGGCGGGCGGGCGGGGGGGGCGGGATTTGGCGGGGCCCCCCCCCCCCTTGGGGGGTGGGGGAGACCCTAGTGGTCTACACCTCGGACCTGTGATGATGAGTCTTAATATTTCATTTTTCCTTAAATAATCTCCCTTCTACTCCAAATTATATTACATTCATATTCTTAAAGTTATCAACCATAATAAATTTACTTTATACGGATTACATAAGTTATTTGTTGTAGCTCATCACCATTACTACCTAAGTTAATACCCTTTTCTCACACATGCCACATGTCACCTTTGTCACATAAGTTTCCATTTCAAAATTTTATGAAGTTAAAAAAATATATTTCATATACTAATTTTAGCGGGATGTATGACATGATCTATAGGTAGATTGGTATCTATTGGGACTTAAAGGCTAAGATTTTTCTTCTCTTGTAGATCAACTAGTTGGTTGATATAATGGGGACCTATGTGGTAATTTTTAATAACAAATAAACCCTTTCATAAGTTCTATATTCATTTCTCTCTTCCTAGCTATTGATTAGCCATTAGAATGGGCTATACCATGGATGAAATGACATGTTGACAACATCACCTTTGCCAACTTTATGAACTATCCCTTCAATAAATCAATGATATAAGATTTAGAGAAGAAGCAATACTAGTCAATCAAGAGATATTTGACAAATTCTTAAGACATGTTTTTAAGACTTGGTCAGTTTCTAAATCTTGTTGATTTCTTAGGGTCACTTTTTTTAGACCTTTTGATCGGCATCCAACGAAAGGCACGAGAAAGTATGATAGGCTGCAAGGGAAGGTGGCGCTGGCGTTTCACAACAAGACAGGGAAGGGGAAAGGTGTGTGCTGCTGTACCAAAGGAGGAGGTGCCAAGGAGAGAAGTGGTGCGACTGCCTCACGACGAGATGATGAAGTGCAAAGAGAGGTGTGATTCGGCGTTTGACTCAAGAAGGAGAGAAGGCACAAGCAAAAGAGATGTGACATGCGAAACCGACGAAGAAGAGAAAGGCGAGAAGAAAATTTTGATCGCACGGTCGTGAAAGCGACCAAGGAGCAAAAGAAAGCAAGGAAGGAGGCGATACGGTAGAGATCGTGACCCGAAACGAGAGAGAAGCGAGAGAAAGGGCGATATCACGACAGCCGTGTGCGGAGGCAAGGAGGGAGAAGAAATATTGTGATAGGAGATGAAGCGATCGAAGGAGAAAGAAGAGGAAATGAAAGAGAGAGGAGGAGCGACCAAAGGAGAGAGAAAGCGAAGGAGAAAAAGGGGATATGACATTGATCGTACCAGGCGAGAGGGCCAAGAGAGAAAGGGGAGCGAATGTGGCATCGTGACCAAGGGAGGAGGAAGAGAAAGGGGATAGGACGCCACACGACAAGAAGGAAGGCAAAGCAAGGAGATATGGACTGCACATGCACCATGGGTAGGAGGAAGGGTATTGGACGCGTGACAAGAGGGGAAGGGAAAGCCAAGAGTGAAGCGCGCCGCGACCGAAGAGGGAAGGAGAGAGCCAAAGGGGGCGCCGTGACAAGAGGCGAGGAGAAGCGTATGCGACTGCCGACCAAACAAAGAAAAGAAGGGAGGGAGAGGAGGAAGGGCGGGGGAGCCTGGACGGATGAGCCGGTGCAGACACCGGGGGGGGAAGGGAGAAAGAAAAGAAAGCCAGACAATGAAGAGGCAGAGAATGAAAGAAGGGGAAAGGGAGGGAGAGGCAAAGAGTAAAGGGGAAGGAAGGAGCAAAGGGGGGAAAGGAGAGGGCGGAGTGAAGGCAAGAGGGCATGATTGGTGGTGGAAATGAGATAAATAACCTATAATTTTTTTTCCAGCTTATGAATGAGGTTTGAGGGTGTCCCCATCGTGGTGGGTCTTGGGTGGCTTGGAGGTGTGAGAAGAGAGTGGGAAGAATGCCTCATGAAGAAATGGTGGAGGAGCTTGAAGAGGCTGAGGCGGCAGCCGAGGGTAGTGTGAACCAAGGAGAGAGACCGTGAAGATGAGGGGAGGGTGACCATCGTTGAAGAAGAACGGATCTCCGTTAGGCCCTGGTGGGAAGAGGCAGTGAGCGTTTCGGTTAGAGATTTGATTTGAGATTGGTGGGAGGTGGACCGGGATCGTTTAAAAACAAAGTGAAGGCCATGCTTCTTGTGAAGATCCTGAAAGAAATGAGGAAAGGAAAATATACCGATGGGCGATGTGAGTTGAAGGCGCCCTGTTGTTGGATCTTTGAGAAATCGTGAGGTGGCGCTCAAAGAATTGAGGGCACCATCCAATCTTCCCGAGGCTAGGGAGAGGGCGACATCAATGGGTGAGAACCGTTAAGAAGGAGTGTTGTGAGCACTGAGGAGGTTGTTTATGAAGAGAAGCCAATAGAAGGTTTGAGGGTAAGCAAAAAGGAAGAGGTCATGGAGAAATAACTGGTGGAAGGATAGATGGAGGACGAGATGAGAAGAAAGAAGAAGCTAGAAGTAGTCAGGATCAGAAGGAAGATAATGATTACAAATATCATGGTCCGAACAACTACCAAAGGGGAAGATGTAGATATGGAAGAGGAGGATTCCATGGAACTTGTTTCTATTGTGGTGAAGAAGGACATCGAGCATACGAGTGTCCACAACATCAATAAAGGAGGAATAAGAGACCTGAGGGTCCTACTAGAGCAGTTGTAGCCGATGAAGGTGCTGAATCAGAACATTCTGAGGCAAAGAGAGGAGAAAATATGGTCATAAGGAGGACCCTATTGAATGAGGAGAAAGGATCACACCAGAGAAGGAGCCTGTTTCGCACAAGGTGCAAATGTTCAGGTAAGGTCTATAATGTTATTATAGATAACGGTAGTACTGATAACTTGGTCTCTGAAGAAATGGTTACTAAGTTACCTAGAGAGGAGGAGACATCCGCATCCATACCGAATTGCATGGTTACGTAAGGACCATAGGGCATTGGTCGTGATCGTTTCCTTAGTCAAGTTCAATATTGGGAGATACCAGGATGAGGTCCTGTGTGATGTTTTGCCTATGGATGCTTGCCATGTGTTGTTGGGAATGCCATGGCAATTTGATAGACGTGCGATGTATGATGGGCACGCGAATACTTACTCTATGACGAAATGTGGAGTGTGTCACAAGTTGAAGCCATTGAAGGAGATGGATGAAAAGAGTTTGCTGACAATAATGAGAGTGGAAGTTGTGGAGTTTGAAGAACTTAAGGGTTTCTATCCTGTAGACCCAAATTTTGCTAAAGCTTGGAGAGCTTGTACAGCCCCAGTTAAAAATAAGGTGACAGAACAGTACCAAGTGAAGGTCACTTCTCAATCCACCTCGGTTGTCTGATGCAGGAGCATCCAACGAAAGGCAAAATACCACAAAGTAGAAAAAATATCATGATATCGTGACATGTCGGCAAAGAAGAAAAAGTGTCATGATATCACAACATGTCGCGTTTTCACGACCAAAATACAAGGGAAGGCGCGAGAGAGAAAAGTGTCGTGATATCGCGACATGTTGCATTTTCGCGACCAAAGGACGAGAGAAGGCACCAAGGAGAGAAAGTGTCGCGATATCGCGACATGTCGCATTTTCGCGACCAGAAGACGAGAGAAGACGCAAAAGAGAAAAGTGTCACGATATCGCGACATGTTGCATTTTTGTGACCAAAGGACGAGAGAAGGCACCAAGGAGAAAAAGTGTCGCGATATCGCGACATGTCGCATTTTCGTGACCAGAAGACGAGAGAAGGCACAAAAGAGAAAAGTGTCACGATATCGCGACATGTCACTTTTTTGTGACTCAAGAAGGAGAGAGAAGGCATGGAGAAAAAATGTCATGATTTTGTGACATGTCACGAAATCGCGACCGAAAGAAGACAGGAAAGGCCAGAGAAGAAAATGTCGCGATTTCGCGACATGTCGTGAAATCGTGACCAAAGGAGCAGAAAGAAAGCAAGGAAGGAAACTGTCACGATTTCGCAAACCAAAATAGAGAGAGAAATCATAGAGCAAAGTTGTCGTGATATCGCGACATGTCGCAATTTCGTGACATGTCGCAATTTCACGACCCAAGAGGCGAGGAGGAGACAGAAAGGAAAGATGTCGCGATATCACGATATGTCGTGATTTCGCGACCAAAAGGAGAAAGAAGAGCCGAAAAGGAAATATGTCGCAAAATCGTGACATGTCGCATTATCACGACCAAAGGACAAGAGAAAGCGCAAAGGAGAAAAAGTGTCACGATATCGTGACATGTCACATTTTCGCGACCAAGAGGCGAGAGAAGGCTCAAGAGAGAAAAAGTGTCGTGATATCGTGACATGTTGCATTTTTGCGACCAAAGGATGAGGGGAGGCGCAAGAGAGAAAAGTGTCACGATATTGCGACATGTCACATTTTTGCGACTCGAGAAATGCAGGAAGGCCAAAAAACAAAAATTGTCGCGATATCGCGACATGTCGCATTTTTGCGACTCGAACAGGGCAGGAAGGCAGAAAAGTAAAAGTGTTGCAATATCACGACATGTCGCATTTTCGTGACTCGAAGAGGGCAGGAAGGCAGAGAAGCCAAAAGTGTCGCGATATCGCGACATGTCGCATTTTCATGACTCGAAGAGGGCAGGAAGGCAGAGAAGCCAAAAGTGTCACGATATCACGACATGTCGCATTTTCGCGACTCGAAGAGGGCAGGAAGGCAGAGAAGCCAAAAGTGTCGCGATATCGCGACATGTCGCATTTTTACGACCAAATAGAAGAAAAGAAAGGGCAGGCGATTACAGGAGCCGTTACAGAGGAAACTATCGAGCGGTGGGTATACCGAACATCACCATTGGTTGACAGGTGGACAAAGTCTACAGTGGCAGCACTGAATAGCACGTGGCACTGAGGTGCAGTGGAAGCAAACGAAGATCGAAAAGAAAGACGTTTCGAAAGCCATGACAATGAAGAGGCACAGGAAATGAAACGAAGGGTCAAAAAAGAGAGGCGGAGAGTCACGCCAGAGATGTTTAAAAGGGGAAGCGAAGGCATGCACAAGGGGTGGGAAAACTGCTGAGACAGAGTTGCAAGCGTGAAGGCAAGAGGGCCATTCTGGACCTGTGTAGGCTGTTTTTCTTCCAGAGTTGGAAATGTTGTAATGTAATTAAAATAAACTACCTTTCGGGATAAAGGAGTTTATTTGGCAGACTGCTGCATTGTAAATTTTTCCAAGCTTAATGAATGAGAGTTTTTGAGAGTTTGGGGTGAGCGATTTTGGTCCCCCATCATCTTTTTAGCATGTGAAGAGAAAAGGAGATTGATAAATGTGTCTAATTAGGATTTTTATAAACATTGACATGGTTTGTGTGTGTATATAATAATTACGTATGATAGATATAGTGACAAAGCACTACCATGGGAATTTTTACATTTTGGAAGATTACAAAACAATTTGAACCAGTCAATCAAATTCTTCTAAATCTCCTTAAATTTTAAAAATTGGAGAATGAGGATTGATTTACTTAAGGTATCAATATACTAGTAGGAAGGAGCCAGTAGCTTGTAGCAATGAATCACTAACAAACATTAGCAAAATCTAGCAAACTAGAGAAATTTGCTTACCTCATAGATTGAATCGCTCATGGATAAATAGAGGGGTAAAAAGAGAAGCAAGGATTCCGAGGAAGGCTTTAAAATGATGCTTTACCATGTAGTGGCATCTTAACTCATTTTAGAATACTTATAATTTATTTAGTGGTATAATTAGAGGCATGTAGTATTTGGAGGTGCACCATTTTGCTAGAAATATCCCCAATGTTTTACTTTACTTGGAGTAAGAATTTCTCACCCAAGGGAAATCAAGGGTAAAATCCTCTTATAAATAGGAGCCAAAAGCTCCATGGTAAACATATTTTAGTCTTGATAAGATCTATACTTTGTGAAGACCACATTGTGAACTTGTATTAATGATATTGGTGAGAAACTAATAAATATTTTGTTTTTTATTACTGGCACTAACCTCCCAGATTGGGATGCATGTTAATTAAGGCACAACCCTTTTACCTATATCATCATTCCTTTCAAAATTCCTACTTATTTGAAGAGGAATATATTGTTGTTATCCGTATTATGTGTTTATTGATCACATGCTCTTCTTGTTATGCTTTAAATTGTATTTATTTTTAACCTTGTATACCTTAAATGTTTTCAAAGAGTTTACATAGGTTTTTATGAGGGGTCCTAGTCCCCTCATACTGAGTGCAGTTTGAACCTTGAACCTCCCAAAGAAATTCCAAATCCATTACCACTACAGTAAGCTTGTGGCTATTCTTATACCTTTTGCATTTACTCATTTAATTTTCATATTTATTTTCTCATAATTTATTTTATGTAACTAGACATTATTTAAAGTTAGCAAGGATATTGGGCAACTATCCTAAATTTGAAAGCTACAAGAGGCCTCAACCCCTTTCATCCAATGTTGTTGAAACTAGAATTAAGGGTAGATAAAATGTCAAACATTTTTTTTATTCTTTGCATATTTTCTAGTATGCTTGGTGGGTCCCTAGTTATTTTAGTCCTTTCTTGGATTGATTCCTTGAATTTGACACCAAATATACATTTTCCATAGGTGAATAGCAATTGGTTTTATTTTGAGGAATCTTTGCCATGTACACATGTAGGTAGCAATTTACTCCAAATTTAAAGCAATGCACTTTGTTTAAGGTAAATCACCTAAAAAATAAGAAGAAATATTCCATGTCAAAATAGTACATGATTTGATTTAACTATGTAGAATTTTTACAAGTTGAATCCAAAGTGATTCATCTACAATCAAGCAAAGTACCAAATTATCTTTAAATTCATATTATTTTTATTATTTATGTCTAATTTTTTTAGGTGGTTTGTGAATCATGACTTTGTTATTAACTTTAGAGTTATAAATATTATCATGAAGCAAGCAAACAAAATAGCACCAAATCAACAAAAATTCTCACTTTTGGATCCAAATATCCATCTACCATAGGTAAAAAGTAGTTGGGATAAATTTAAAAAAAAATTGGCAAGTCTTTACTCAAGAAGTTATTCATCAAAGCAATAAGAAATTTGCTAAAAATAGATAGTGATTTGCTTCATGATAGTAAAATTATTCCAAGCAGAATAAAATGAGTCATTCACTCGATTTTTGAGGATCAATTTGTCTAAAATATCAAGAAGTCATAACTCCTCCCATGAGAGTGATTTTCCCAAGAATTGAAGCAATTAACTTTGTATTTATAAATATTTAAAGTTCATCATCTATAAGTGATTTGCTCTTGTTAAGTAACAATTTTCTCCAACTAGCGATAAATCAACTCTATAGACCAAAGTTTTACAAAATTATAAAATTTGATCCTAAAACTCTATCCATGCATGGATGTGCATGAGGATACCTAGGATTATTAATATACACTCAAAGACCTAATTATTGGATAAATAAATATAAAGTATTTTATCACATGCACATGAAAATTCAAACATAAAAATAAATGAATAAATGACATGGAATCAATATGAAGCTGCATTTTTTGTTATTAGCAGTGCTTAAATAAACACATACAACTAACAAGCAACAAACTAGCTAAATTTTGATGAGATAACAAACTAGATAAGATAGATTTAGCAAGAGAAAATCTAAATAACATTTTAATAAGATAACAACCCTATGTATAGAAATAATCTAACAAGAAAATTAGCTATAAGAATATTCACATGGTACATAGGTTACATAGAAGAAATTAAATAAAAATATTGAAGCCTACAAACTTAATGATAATAATAGCACTTGAGTTTTAGCTTTTCATTAGGTACTCCACATAGAAGATATATTTGATAAGGTAGGAAAATTAATGTCATCCTCACCTATGACCTATGTTGCTCATGTCACCCAAAAATCCATAAATCACTCGGTCTACACCTTCCATTTCACCCTTTCAAACATCCAAATATTGCTAATGCAACTCTCCATGTATCATAAAACATCTAGGACAAAGCTTCCCATCAACTTCTACCTTTCATCCTCAACTACTAACTTTACCCACTTTAGCATAAGCTAACAGTGATACTAAGTCCATGATTGAGCACTACATGTTTGATATGAAATACATGTTTGATATGAAATTCAATCTCATATCTTTTGTTCCTTTCCTAACCCGTGCTTTTTTATAAAGTTTAATATTTTCCTTATGTTTTCTACCACAATTTTTTTGTTGGTATTTGCTCTTCATTTATCACGTAATGTGATCTAAGTGAATCAGAAAGCCTCCAGCACTAGTAGTATGCTCTTCACTTGCGTATAAGCGACCTAGTGAATCAAAAACTAGTTTGCATTTTTTTAGTACTGCTATGCCATGTTTTATTTTTATTTATGACTCTTTTGATGAGACCTGTAGGTCAAAATATGTATGGAGTTTTGATGTTGTATTAATTATTTTTAACGAAATAAAATTTAACCTCATTTATTTTGTTCCTTTCCTAACTCATGTTTTTTTATAAAGTTTAATATTTTTCTTCTGTTTTTTGCCAGGATTTTGTTGTTGGTATTATGCTCTTCACTTGCCGCGTAATGTGATCTGGTGAATCAGAAAGCCTTCAACACTAGTAGTATGTTCTTCACTTGTGTGTAAGTGATTTGGTGAGTCAAAAACTAGTTTGTATTTTTTAGTATTTCTAAGCCATGTTTTATTTTTTATTAATCCTTTATTTTTTATTGTGAAGTAACACTTTTGGATACTATGTTTTTAAGGGGTCTGATTTTGCTCAAATTGGAATTATTTCCATCAAATTATTTTAGAATTCAATTAATGCCTATCAATACATCCTTACTTGCTCCCATCATCCAATTTATCAGAAAAAGACCTTCATCATGAGTGAACTCAATAGATTTCTGGTTAGAGAAAGCTCTAGGGATGGATTTATTTCTATTAAAAATAATTTTTTTAATAGACTCAGAGCTAGGGGATATCAAATTAATTTTCTCTTGTCTTTGTTTGAGAAAGTTAAATTTGATGGTAGACCTTCACTTTTGGCCAAAGTTTTGGAGCGAGCAACACAAAACATGGATCCAAAATAAAAACAATTCCTCTTATTTTGAATCTGAATAGCTGCAATTTTGTTAAAGATCTTTGAATCGACACATATATTATTTCTCCAATGTTTGAAAAATGTAGAAAAGATAGAGAGCTCAAGCACATTGATCGAGGCAACATTTTTTGGAGGAACCAAAAACCTCTTTGAACTTATTTGTGTAGAAATAAAATTGTTTAAGGGAATCTTTCCCATCGTGTATTTTCACATTTTTAAAAGTGATTGTTTTTCTTTTCTAAGTAGGTGTTATTTTTGGGGGGGTTGATCTCGGGACTTCTCTTCTTTTCATCCTCTTAGTCTATAAACTTACGATTTGTATTAATGCTTAGGTTTTTTATCCCATATGAATTACTCTTTAGCTCCCCCCTAGAGTTAGGTCTTTATAAAGAGAGGTTGTACCTCTTTGAAACTCACTCCGTTGATGAGACCTATAGGTCGAAACACGTTTAGAGTTTTGATGTTGTATTACTTCTTTTTATCGAAATAAAATTCAATCTCATATCTTTTGTTCCTTTCCTAACTCATGTTTTTTATAAAGTTTAATATTTTCCTTCTATTTTTTGCCATGATTTTGCTATTGGTATTATGCTCTTCACTTGCCGCATAATGCGATCTGGTGAATCAGAAAGCCTCCAATACTAGTAGTATGCTCTTCACTTGTGTGTAAGCGATCTGGTGAATCAAAAACTAGTTTACATTTTTTTTAGTATTGTTATGCCATGTTTTATTTTTTATTATTGGTGAATAACTTGGAAAATTTAAATAACATAGAAAGTAGGTAATGGAAAAATAATAGTGGATGGCAATAATTATTATAATGCATTGAAAAAGGAGGAGCCATATTGGTTCTAAAAATCTAAAGATAAATGGCTCAAGGCAGGAGATAGAAATACAAAAAAAAATTGTTTGTCATATCAAAAATATTATAACTCTAGATGGAAGAAATATTACCTTGGTTCCCAAGAAAGGTGAAATAAAATATTTTTATAATTTTTGTCCCCTTACCTTTATATCTTAGTTGTAGAAGCTTTGGGTAGGGCTGTCAAGTTAGAACCTTGTTGGCATTTTTGCCACATTGTTTTTGTTGTTGCTATTCATGCAAAAGAATGCACAAATTGTAGAGATACTCACTCCTCTGTTTGTCCCTCCAAGCACCTCGAAAGGGATAAGTAGTAAAATACAAAAATCTCTACAAGTTTTGTGCTAAAGCAAAGTAAGTGAAAAATGTCGCGATATCGCGACATGTCGCATTTTCGCGACCTGTCACGTTTTCGCGGCATCCGTTGCAGAAAACAGCTAAGCATAGAAGATGTCGCGATATCGTGACATGTCGCATTTTTGCACTAGAAAACAGCAAAGGAAGCAGTAATGGCAAATTTGTCGTGACATCGCGACATGTCGTATTTTCGTGACTTATTGCGATGAGGGAGCAGTAAAGGCAAATTTTTCGTGATATCGCGACTTACAGTGGCAACAAAGCAAAGTGATAGGAAAATGTCGCGATATCGCGACATACAACAGCAAAGGGGAGCACCAAGGAAAAATGTCGCGATATCACATGTCGCGATATCGCGATAGGAAAGCGAGGAAGGAGTAAGATGGTACGGAATGTCGCGATATCGCGACATGTCAAATTTTTGCAATAGAAAGCGACAACGAAGGAGAAGACAAAAAATTGTCACAATATCGCGACATGTTGCGTTTTTGCGTGGAGACAGCTGAAAGGAATGAAACGGAGGAAATTATCGTGATTTCGTGACATGTTGTGGAGACAAAGCCAAACGAAGGAAGATGTTGTGATTTCACGACTTGTCGCATTTTTGCGGAGTGCATGAAGAAAAGAAAGCAACAAGGTAAGAATGTCGTGATTTTGCGACACGTCGTGTTCTCACGGCTAAAGGCAACATAAGAGCCAAGCGAGAGGAGGATGTCACGATTTCATGACATTTTTGGAAACAAATCCAAGCGGGAGAAAATTGTCGTGATTTCGTGACTTGTCACGTTTTCACGGGTAAAAAGCAGAAAAGGATCCAGAAGGAGAAAATTGTTGCGATTTCGTGACTTGTTGCATTTTCACGATGAGAAAGCGGAAAGGACAGTGCCAAGAGGAAGATGTCATGATTTTGCGACATGTTACATTTTCGTGACTTGGAGCAGCAAAGGAACAAACTGGAGGAAGATGTCACGATTTTGTGACATGTTACATTTTCGCGACTTGGAGTGGCAAAGGAACAAAATGGAGGAAGATGTCACAATTTCACGACATGTCATGGGGACAAAGCCAAACGGAGGAAAATGTCACGATTTCGTGACATGTCACGTTTTCACGAAAATGAAGGCGACGAAAGAGTAAAGCGAGAGAAGAATGTCATGATTTCGCGACATGTCGCATTTTCGCGACTGGCGGCAACAGGAGAAAGCAGTAAGGTGAAAATGTCACGATATCGCGACATGTCGCATTTTCGTGACCTGTCACATTTTCACGACAAAAGCGACAACAAAGGCCCAATAAAGTTCATTCCGCATTTTTCTTCAAATTGCATAGGAGAACGTGAGGAGAAGATAAGGATCGAACAAAGTAATGTTTTAAAAGCTCTCCAACTAATTTTGAGATCGAGGTCAAAGAGGCTCCAAGATTAAATGTTTTGTTGTTTACCTATGTGCGCAAGATGGGAGAACGTGTTAAATCAGTTTGTTCTCGAAGCCACCAAAACTAAAGATGCCTCCGGTATTAAAAGCTCTTGTTCGTGATCTCCTAACAACTTCAAGCATGCCCCGAGAATAGTCATTTAATGAAGAAATATGGTCCCTTGTTTCCGTTTGATTTTCAGTTTTGATCCATAAAAACAGGGAATGTCATTTCTTCGAGGCAGATTAAGGGGGATTGTTTCTCTTTTCAAGTGCATATTTTGTGGATCGCCTCTTCAAAATCTGTTTTATGTTTTAAATGTTGTGATTCGAAAGGAAGAGGGAAGGCCTCTATAAATACTAATGTACATCTCAAGAAAAGGAGGAGGACCTTTTTGCAAAAATTGAAGCAAAAATCCTAAGTGCATTTTGCTCTATTCTTAGTGTCTTTTGAGTTGGTGATCCAAACTATTGTTCATGTGATGCTTTCTGTGTGATTCACTTCTGTTTAGTCCAGTGTTAAAATATAAGTTGAATTCTGTTGTTCTAAATTTGGCTATGTTTTCATTTGAACATTTGAAGTATAATTGAAGGCAAACTTATGGTCAATGTTTGATCCAATTTTTGTATGTGCATTCTAAGAATTAGTTGTTGCTTATCTTTGGGATCTGGTTGAGGTTATTTGCTATCTGAGGTTGTTCTCCCTATCAACTATCGGCTTCGGCCATATTTCCATCTCTTTCTGTTATTTCCCTTTCTTTCTGCATTTTCCATTTCTTTCCCGCACCCTTATCTTCAAACAAGTTTAGATTAGTTTGGGAGCCAGCCCTCTCTGGAGATTGGCCCGGGAGACTTCTCTTTCTCTCGGCCTTTCAATGTTGGTCGGGTCTAGGGCGCATTTTATATGACTAGGCGGATTCGTGACCAACAATTTTTGGCACGCCCGGTGGGACAGACTGTTTCTGTCTCAGTAAGATCCATAATCGGTGGGACAAATATTATTTCAAGTTGACAAACCCACTTGTGCCAACAGTTTTTGGCACGCCCGGTGGGACTCACAAGTCCCATATTTTGACACCCGGAGGAATCAAGATTTTGATGAACTGTCTTGACCTCAAAGCGGAGATTGTAAGTTCATCTGGTGACTCTGTTGAGGGCGATTGTATAGTACCTAGAAATCTCCAATCGTGAAGTTGGTGAAAATATTTGCTTCATGATCACGAGATCAAGTGCCAAAGAATCAGAAGACCCAATCGAATTCTTTGAGATCGATGTTCAAAACTGGAGGGAGCGCTCAAGATTGGTAAGTCCTGTGAACCCATCATTTGCTATTTCTTCACAGGCGACGGGTTAGTTTGTGCCATCTCCGACTCCTCCCAGTACTGCTACGAGCTTGCTAGTAGATCCAAATCCTACAGTGCAAATGGCTGGTCAACAACCTCCTCCACGTCGAATTCTTGCTTGGAACTATTCGGGAGCGTTGGACCTGCCTTTTCAAAATCTAGTTCCTACTGCAGCATTAAAGGCTTTGCCTACATACGATGGGACTGGAAAGACCATGTATGAGCATGTGTCAGATGTGGCATCCTTGGCTACAATTCATAATATCACAGATGAAGATGTCATGATCAAATTGCTCGTCCTGTCACTCCGAGGTAAGTTATTGTTTTGGTATAGATCCTTGTCTCCCAACTCCATAAATTCATGGGATCAATTAGCAGAGATGCTAATCCAAGGGTTCAATGAGCAAGCGGACCCATTTTCTTTGTTGCATCAATTTACTAATATCAAGAGGCATCCTCAAGAGGAGATAGTAGATTTCAATGTTAGGTTTGCCCGAACTTGGCAGAGAGTTCCTGATGGTCTTCGCCCTACTAATGACCAAGCGACATTGTACTTTCTTAGGGCTTTCCATTCAGATATTAGTATGAACATTAGGATGTCCAATGTTCAAACCTTTCCTGCACTATATGCCCGAGGAACAGAAGGCTGAGGCCGATCTGATTGCCATTGGGAAATTGCCTCCGAAAATGACTATGCCTATTTTTCCCGAGCTTCCACAATACCAGCATACAGGTGCAGCCTCCACATCTTACACTGCTCCATCCATGTACCCTTCATCTTCATGGAATCCTCCCATAACTTCGGTACCTATGATTCCCATTCCACAGATAACCTCTCCACTTCCAACTCTTGCATTACCTTCTCCACCAGTTCCATTACCTCTACCGCCACCGCCTGTGTCCTCAAGCCCAGATCCTCAATTGGCTATTTTGCAAGAAATTCAATCGGCCATGAGAGCTCTCACTAACAAGATGACATCTATGGAGCGGAGAGAGGCGGAAAGGAACTATCAGCCATGAAGATTTGTTTCGGCGGTAACTAGAGAGCAAGTTGCTCCTAGCAAGGCTATAGAGAAAGTACCTGAGAGGAACTCAGCGATCCTGGTAAGTGAAGAGGCTGGCCCTTCTGAAGTTTCACATGAGCCATCTTACTGGTGTTCTTCATGCAATGACCCACATGATGAGTCCACTTGCATGGTCCACCAAAATTATTTACAAGTTCTTACGGGGAGCCGTGTAAACATGATTCGAGAGGTGGATCATAATTCCGCGATGTCTCCTGAGGAATACATGGTAGTCTTGACACGCAGCGACAAGAAACCAATGTTGGTAGATCCGGCTAAGATGGAGCCATTGAAAGTGCCTCCTGCACAAGCAACAAAGCAACAAATACCTACAAAGACTCATGATCCTCCAGCCTCAGCAACAAGACCCACCTATTTTTTCGAAGGATCCGCTTCCACCACAAGCAAAAGAGAGGTTGCAAGCTAAGGCTTCTACCTCCCAGCCGCAAGCGAAAACAAAGGAACAAGCTAGAGAGACATTGCGGTATCCATCGTTGACTAAACGGCAATGAGTGGAGGCCACCCAACAATATAGAAGCAGATTTGAATCTGCTAGTGGAGGGAGAGAGCCGATTTCGATGGAGTACAACATCGTCGAAGAACTCAAAAGGATACCAGCTAAGGTAAGTCTGTATGACACCTTGCAGCTACCTGGATAGGTGAATCTCTTACAGGAATCCCTGAAGACCACACAAAGTAAGGGGAAGGCTCCAGCCCAGGTAGTTATGGCCCAAACTCTGACCTCTTCAGTCACCAGAAAAAATAGACCACCACCTTTTTATCTTTCATTGAGAATGGAGGGACATGTGGTGCATAATTGCCTCATTGACTCAGGAGCAACTACTACTGTCATGCCTAAGGCAGTATGTGATGTCATAGGCATGGAATATACAAGGACTAGCATGGGAGTTTTGTAGCTAGATGGTACCTCAGTAAAGACGGTGGGCGTAATTAAGGATGTTCCTATCTCCCTGCACGCCATGCCTCAGATTACTGTGATCCAGGAGATCATAGTAGTGGACCTAGAGCCATGTTTTGGTATGTGTCTCTCCCGAGAGTTCACGGCTAAACTCGGGGGTTACCTTTCTTTGGATTTTACTCATTTGGAGGTGATCCATAAAGGTAAAAAGGTGAAGATTTTCAATGAGAAGCCTTCCACATTTCATGTGGAGAGAATAGATGAAATGGACAGATTAGCAAATTTAGTGCACATGATGTCTGAAGAATTTGGCGAGCTTGACTTAATGGAAGAAGCTTTGGAAGAGCTCCACCCAGAAAATGAATTTTCCATGGCCAATTTCAATGCCATGATGGAAACTGACTTGGGGTGTTACTCCATTTTCAAGCCTGAAAAGGCTCAAGAAAAGAATGATGAAAGTCAAGACCAGCTCTGGAAGCTCTATTTCGATGGAGCACGATGTAGAAATGGCGCTGGAGCTGGGATTGTTCTAGTATTACCTTCTGGGATTCAATGATCCTATTCATATCGTTTGACCTGGAGCTGCACAAATAATGCAACAGAATATGAGGCTTTATGCCTAGGCCTCAAGAAGGCTGAGAAACTTGGAGCGCGACAGTTGCAAATCTTTGGTGACTCCGAGCTGATTGTCAATCAGGTGACCAATAAGTGTGTGTCCAAGCACCACTATCTCAAGAACTATCGCAACAAGGTCTGGGATCCAGGAGATCATAGAGCCATGTTTTGGTATGTGTCTCTCCCGAGAGTTCACGGCTAAACTCGAGGGTTACCTTGTACATAGAGTAAAAAAAAAAAAAAAAAGGAAAAAAAAAATTTTCAACTTCGGCTCCTTTTGCACACGAGCCCGTAGGTATGTTTATTTCTCTCTCTTTTTCTTTTCCTTCCCAACAGGTAGTGGCTTCCATCTACTTCTTTCTTCCACTTCCTTATTTTCATTCCCTTCCTCTCCCACTCCTTCTTCCACTATAAATAATCAAGCCACTACTGTTGTTTCTACTCCCCTCTCTGATGTTCCCTTTTCTTCACTTCCCCTTTCTTCCAATCCTTTGTCTTTTGAGCACTTCTCCACAGTTCCCACCACTTTCTCCATCCCATCCACTTCCATTTCATTATCTATTTTTATGGAATCCCAGCAGCTGGTAGCACAGTAGCACCCTCTTCAGTTGTTGTATCTACCGCTTCTACTCCTCCATCTTCCACCATTCCATCATTCACCATTCCCGTTCCACGGCCTGCACATCTGCCGGTCATCACCCCATTCATTCCCATTTTTGCAACCCAGGTGCTTCTCACCACTACCATGGAGACCCTTTCACAGCACCTAGTGATTACCCAGCTCAACCGAGCTAGGCAAAATGCAGTAGTTAAAGGAATAAGGGAAGTTCTGCTATTCCACAAATTTGGGGATCGCCCGACCTAAATAAATCTTTTTTTCCTCCTCCCAATCTGTTGCCCAATGGATAAAGGCTCGAGGTTCGTGCATACAGCAGAACTGTATACCCCGAGAGCCACCAAGAATGTTGGCATTTTTGCCACATTGTTTTTTTGTTGTTGTTCATGCAAAAGAATGCACAAATTGTAGAGATACTCACTCCTCTGTTTGTCCCTCCAAGCACCTCGAAAGGGATAAGTAGTAAAATACAAAAATCTCTACAAGTTTTGTGCTAAAGCAAAGTAAGTGAAAAATGTCGCGATATCGCGACATGTCACATTTTCATGACCTATCACATTTTCACGGCATCCGATGCAGAAAATAGCTAAGCATAGAAAATGTCACGATATCGCGACATGTCGCATTTTCGTGACCTGTCACATTTTCACGCTAGAAAACAACAAAGGAAGCAGTAACGGCAAAGTTGTCGCGACATCGCGACATGTCACATTTTCGTGACTTGTTGCGGTGAGGGAGCAGTAAAGGGAAAGTTGTCGCGATATCGTGACATGTCGCATTTTCGTGACTTGTAGTGGCAACAAAGCAAAGTGATAGGAAAATGTCGCGATATCGTGACATACAGCAGCAAAGGGGAGCGCCAAGGAAAAATGTCGCGATATCGCGATAGGAAAGCGAGGAAGGAGTAAGATGGTACGGAATGTCACGATATTGTGACATGTCAAATTTTTGCGAAGAAAGTGACAACGAAGGAGAAGACAGAAAATTGTCACGATATCGCGACATGTCACGTTTTCGAGTGGATACGGCTGAAAGGAATGAAATGGAGGAAATTGTCACGATTTCGTGACATGTTGTGGAGACAAAGCCAAACGGAGGAAGATGTCATGATTTTGCGACTTGTCGTGTTTTCACGGAGTGCATGAAGAAAAGAAAGCAACAAGGGAAGAACGTCGCGATTTCGTGACACATCACATTTTCGTGGCTAAAGGCAACGGAAGAGCCAAGTGAGAGGAGGATGTCACGATTTCATGACATTTTTGGAAACAAATCCAAGCAGGAGAAAATTGTCATGATTTTGTGACATGTCATGATTTCGTGACTTGTCGCGTTTTTGCGGGTATAAAGTAGAAAAGGAGCTAGAAGGAGAAAACTATCATGATTTTGCGACTTGTCGAGTTTTCACGGTGAAAGCAGAAAGGACAGTGCCAAGAGGAAGATTTCGCGATTTTGTGACATGTTACATTTTCACGAATTGGAGCAGTAAAGGAACAAAACGGAGGAAGATGTCACGATTTCATGACATGTCATGGGGACAAAGCCAAACGGAGGAAAATGTCACGATTTCGCGACATGTCGCGTTTTCACGAAAGTGAAGGCGACGAAAGAGTAAAGTGAGAGAAGAATGTCACGATTTCGCGACATGTCGCATTTTCACGACTGGTAGCAACAGGAGAAAGCAATAAGTTAAAAATGTCACGATATCGCGACATGTCGCATTTTTGCGACCTATCACATTTTCGCGACAGAAGCAACAACAAAGGCCCGATAAAGTTATGTCCGCATTTTTCTTCAAATTGCATAGGAGAACGTGAGGAGAAGATAAGGATCGAACAAAGTAATGTTTTAAAAGCTCTCCAACTGATTTTGAGATCGAGGTCAAAGAGGCTCCAAGATTAAATGTTTTGTTGTTTACCTATGTGCGCAAGATGGGAGAACGTGTTAAATCAGTTTGTTCTCGAAGCCACCAAAATTAAAGATGCCTCCGGTATTAAAAGCTCTTGTTCATGATCTCCTAACAACTTCAAGCATGCCCCGAGAATAGTCATTTAATGAAGAAATATGGTCCCTTGTTTCTGTTCGATTTTCAGTTTTGATCCATAAAAACAGGGAATGTGATTTCTCCGAGGCAGATTAAGGGGGATTGTTTCTCTTTTCAAGTGCATATTTTATGGATCGCCTCTTCAAAATCTGTTTTATGTTTTAAATGTTGTGATTCGAAAGGAAGAGGGAAGACCTCTATAAATACTAATGTATATCTCAAGAAAAGGAGGAGGACCTTTTTGCAAAAATTGAAGCAGAAATCCTAAGTGCATTTTGCTCTATTCTTAGTGTCTTTTGAGTTGGTGATCCAAACTGTTGTTCATGTGATGCTTTCTGTGTGATTCACTTCTGCTTAGTCCAGTGTTAAAATATAAGTTGAATTCTACTGTTCTGAATTTGGCTATGTTTTCATTTGAACATTTGAAGTATAATTGAAGGCAAACTTATGGTCAATGTTTGATCCAATTTTTGTATGTGCATTCTAAGAATTAGTTGTTGCTTATCTTCAGGATCTAGTTGAGGTTATTTGCTATCTGAGGTTGTTCTCCCTATCAACTATCGGCTTCAGCCATATTTCCATCTCTTTCTGTTATTTCCCTTTCTTTCTGCATTTTCCATTTCTTTCCCGCACCCTTATCTTCAAACAAGTTTAGATTAGTTTGGGAGCCAGCCCTCTCTGGAGATTGGCCCGGGAGACTTCTCTTTCTCTCGGCCTTTCAATGTTGGTCGGGTCTAGGGCGCATTTTATATGACTAGGCGGATTCATGACCAACAGAACCCTTTGTGGAAGGTATAAATATTACTTTGTTAGTGGATCCTATTTCTCATCAACAATTTGTAGATGATGTTTTACTCTCCCTCATTCCTTTAATTCCCCAAGTAAAGGTGCTAAAATAAATTATGGAGGTATTTGAAATTACAACTGGGCAAAAGATAAATTATATGAAAATAAATATCTTCATTCTGAATATCTCCTTGGCAAGGCAGAGGATAATTTCTCACATATTGGATTGTGATATGGCTACCCTCACATTTCTTTACCTAATAATACCATTATTTAAAGGTAGGATTTGAGATTCGCTTTGGTAACCTATGGTGGAAAGATTACAAAGGAAGTTGGTTAGGTGGAAAGGATCCCTTCTCATTCAAGCAAGAAAGTCTACCTTAGTAAATTCTACTCTTCAAAGTATTACAACCTTCTTATTACCTATATTCATAATTCCTAACAATATTTTATCAAATATTGAACATATTCAAAAGTTATTTCTTTGGTTTGGTTCTCATGAGAAGAAAAAATTTCACTTGGTTGGGAGAAAGTTTGCAAATCTAAAAAGGATGGTATATTAGGTCTATATAACATCAAGTAGGCGAATAAGGCTCTGGTTGCAAAACATAGATGAAAGTTGGAAAATCAAACTAAAACTACCTAGGTCAACATTGTGTCGACCAAATACTTGAGATAGGATAAATTTTTGCTTGCTAATCCTCTACCAACTTCTAGTTTAGCCTTTTGATTGAGTTTGAAAAAGTTGAGGGATCTAGTCTCCAAATATCATAGGTGTAGGTTGGGTGGTGGACTCAAGATTAATTTTTGGAAAGTTATTTGGCTTAAGGACCAACTCCTTACATAGATTCTAAAATTGGTATGTTTAGAGCCTAGGACCATATTGGTATTTGGGACTAAGGTGGCTGAATTTATCTTGGTGTTCAATGGGTTGAAGATTTGGAAATCAATAGACCAGTCTATTCTCAAGAATGCTAAACTTGAAGCTTGGATTCTAATTACTAATAAGTTGAAGTTTTAGGTCATTAAATAGAGAAATGAAGAGGATGATATCTTTTGGGCACAAGAAAATAACAAATTCTTTTTAGTCAAGTTTACCTACAATATGTCGGTTGTCAAAACTCCTCAGTGGATTCCACCTTTCAAAGTATGGCTTAAGGGTATAACACCAAAGGTGAATATCATTTTTTGGTTGAAAATTCAACAAAATATTTTGACCATTAAAAATCTTTAAAAAAAGGTTGATCAATGCTGAATAGATGTTGTCTTTGTGGTGTTGATGAGGAATAGATAAGCCATGTATTTTTCAAAGCTCATTCTTTGTGGAAGTTTTTAAATTTGTACTTATTTTTTTGGGACTGATTTGGGTGATGCCAATTTCACTTGTTGATGTTTACAATCAATGGTAATCTCATTTTTACTCCCCAAGGTTGAAATATTTTTGGAAATTCTATTTATCGCATCTTTTATGGTAGGTACAAAAGGAAATGAATAGTAGAATTTTTAAAAAATTCAAAAGATATCTTGTTTCTATTTGTTCCATAGCCTTGGCCTTCACACTAAAAAATGTATCCTCTTTGGCTTTAGAGGAGGGTATATTTGAGTATGTTGAGCTCGAAAGGAAAATTGGCTTTTAATAGATTAATAGGGTTGTTGGTCTTCCTAGTCCTAATCCCTAGGACCTTGTGAGGTGGGAACTTCCTTCTTTGTGATGGGTTAAACTGAACTTTGATTGAGCTTCAAAGGGTAATTTGAAGAACACAAGCTTATACTGAGAGGGGGGGTGAACAGTATAATACCGCTTTTTACTTTTTCCTTTATACTTCAAAACAGTAAAGCAATATATCCAAAGCAATATCAAAGCAATGCACAAAACCATCCACAAAGTGACACAACAATTTACATGGTTCATCCTCAAAACTTTTCTCTAAAATTTATCTCAAAGTTCTTTGGGAAACCTTCCCAATTACAATGTTTATGAGCCTCGGCTCAAAGGAGAAACCTTCCCCCAATCTGAATTTATGAGCCTCTGCTCAAAGGAGATACCTTCCCCTACCTCTACTATGGTCGGTGATCCTCTAGAAGACCTCTGCCTCCGCTGCCCTTAGCAAATGGAACTCTATCCACAGAAGACACCTGTCTTCCCTACTCTGTCTGGAGACCTCTGTCCTCAACTCTATCACCTCAAAGCTGGTCCTCGAATTTGCACTAAACATAGTCCTTCGGTCTAGCACAAATGTCCTCGTCCTCTGTCTTTGATCAGCACCAAACACGGTCCTTCGATCTGGCACAAATCTGTCCTCAGGTTCTTCACATAGAACCAATGCACCTCTCGTCCTCAAGTTCTCTCGATAGAACTATCAAACTCAACTTCACAAGTCCTCTGCTAGGACCTCGTCCAAATCTTCTTACAAGTCCCCAACGGAACTTGTCACCTGCTCACAAGTTCATCAAGAAAAACTTGCTTGGCGTGAACCCACAAAGAGAATTGTTAGAGACCCAATGTGATTCATCAACCTCATAGAAGCATAAAGAGAATTGTTAGAGACTCAATATGTTCTATACTTAACTCCCAATCTCAATCTCAACTCAATCTCAATCTCAATAGAATATGATAGATGTAGTGTGCTTTTCTCAAGAACATGAAACACAACCCAACAATTGCCAACCAAGCAATATGTCATATAACAATGATACTCATGTTCTTTCCAACAACCAATATCTTTTCTCAACCAATTAGGGCTTCAACAACAATGCTCAAAGACAAGGTTTAACCAATATCATTCAACTCAACATTAACCTTGAAGCATTCAACCAATCAACACAAGAAAAGGAAACAAGTAGAAATCCTTTTCCCTCCAAAGATATTTGAACAAAACAGACCACCAACACAATATTACCAAATGCAAAGAATAACTTGTTCAAATCAACTCAATGGAGTAAGCCCAATATCATGTATCAAGTAAAAGCAATAACTTGATCAACCAACCTCTATGGAAGCAACTCAACCATCAACCTCAAAATAGCCATCTAAGGGTTTCACCATCTCAATGCAAGTAACAAGACTTACAAACATAAACCCTAGTGCACAATGCTTCCACTACCTCAAACCAGAATTATGCATTCACCAAAATTCTCATCAAGGATAACAATGCATAAGTAGTCTTCAACAAACCAGAAACTAGGACTTACACCCAACCAAAAGAAACCTAGTTGAATACCTTTTCACTCCAATCTTATTTCAGGAATAACATACACCACTCATTACTCATAAGAAGAATGTGCCCATACCTTATTGAAGTGAAGGAACCCCTTTGGAAATCTGCCACCATCACAACATTCTTTTGCCAATCTTCACAAGGGTTAGTAGATTACAAAATAATCAACATTATTCCACCTTTCAATAATCATCACCAAACCCTTTAATTGCACAACTCCCTTATCTCTCCTAAAACCACTTGTACCATAAAATAAAATAAATCATAACATTGCATAACCTTATAACTCCCAAAACCACTTATACTATAAAATAAAATAAATCATAACATTGCATAACCTTATAACTCCCAAAACCACTTATACTATAAAATAAAATAAATCACAACAATGCATAACCTTATAACTCCTCCTTTAAAGAAATTATTCCTTTTAAAACATACACACCATATTTTTCTATAAAACCTTGTATCTACTTAATATCATAATAAAAGGAAATTAAATGTTACCTAGACGAACTTGAGCACTTTCCAACATTATTAATTTAATCACGAAATTTTCTTCCAAAAGGGTGTTACTCAGTGGGTTTCGACCCGCAGACCTCTGCTACCACAACGTTGTTACTAGCGCTCTTGGCAACTCTGCTGCCGAGTTGTTTGATACAAAAGATGCTCCACTTATTCTTATACCCGTCTCGGATTTGATGTCAACAAGAACGTGAACAACTCAGTCGCCGATGAGACTTGAACTTAGAACCTCCTCTCTATCAAATTTTGTGCAGAGTCCATCTCTTCGATAAGCGTGTTCTACTAAACCGTCATCAAGCAATTTCGACCTTGCGATCTTATTTCAATTTTTCCTACGTGGTTTAAGCTGATAGCATCAACATTCGCCTACTGAGAGAGCTTTCTGGTTTCGGCATTCTTCTTCCAAAAATTATGTGATGATGTTCTTGTCTTTGTTTTCTTACTGATTGGGCGCCTCTTCATTCATAGACGAAAACTTGTTTCTTTACTGCATTTTAAACTTCGATGTTCATGCAATCTTCTGCCTCCTCTCTTCGGCACCGCGACCATTCATCACAACAAAGACTTGTCCATCACATACGCTTCCTTCGTTGGCGCAGACGAAGACGAAAACGAAATGCACACCCATTCATATCGATTACTTTTTTTTTGAAATGAATTTATTAGCCTCATTATATATGCACTTCGATGCATTACCAAACACGTCGGCAAATACTTTAATTTAATTTTAAAATATTAATTTAAATTTTAAATAAAATTTAAACTAAATATTAAAATTAAATATCTTCATCACCGGGGCACCTTTTTCAATGAAACGAAGAGCCAACTTGGGTTTTAAGAAAAACCCATTACAAATCTGTTGTCCATGGTTTTAAATAAAACCTTTTATTTTTACTGCCTTGGTTTTCACAAAAAACCTTTCCGCTTCTTGACATCAATGACAACATCAACACTTGAGCGAGGGCAATGTACCCAATGTACCCAAAATTGCCAACAATCTCCCCCTTTGTCATTGATGGCAAACCTTTACTAAAAACACATCTTCAAGAGCCAAAACTGAAACCCACAACTGAGAATCTACCTTTGAAGTTTTTCTCCCCCTGACTTGAAGCTTTCCTCTTCACTTGAAGCTCTCCCCCTTACTCATATCTCTCCCCCTTTGTCATCAATGGCAAAGGGCCACCTTTGGGGCTCGGGACTAAGAATGAGCCTCTTAGCTTAGTCCCTCCCCCACCTCCTGATGAGGTGATTAATTCTGGAGTGGGAGTAAAACTCCCATTAGGCACTGATCATCATCAGCGTCTATAACTTCCTTTCCAGGCCTTCTCTTGAACTCTTGGTCCATATTCCTGTTCCTGTCATTGTTCTGATCCTTGGACCTGATCATGCCACTGTTCCTGTTCCTGTATTTTGGAATTTCAGTTCTACACTGTCTAGCTATGTGACCTTCATTGTTGCACTTGTAACAAGTAACAATATTATTTCTTTGAGGCATACCTATTCTTTGAATCCATCTGTTCTGATTAAACCTGTTCCTGTTATTTGCCTTGCAATGAACTGCCTTGTGCCCAAACTGATTGCAGGAGTAGCAATACCCATGAAAGAAATTACCACTTCTGAAACTGTCATTTACCTTCTTCACTTGAGCCATGCAATGTACAGCCATGTGACCAAATCGTGACACGCAAAACATCTGCCTTGAAACTTTCCATTATTTGACCTCTTGGGTCCTAAAAACTTCTTCTCATTCTGAATTCTATTTTCTATTTCTATGCATCTATCATTCAAGGACTCATGATCTGAAAAACTTTCCTCATTAGAACTCTCTTCCTTTTGGAATCTCTTACTAGACTCTCCAACTTGTTTCTTGTGAGGCTTAACAAAACCAAGACCTGTTTTATCTGTTGGATTTCTTTGACTTTGGATGAGAGACTTAACCTTTTTGGAGCTTTCCTGAAATCTGTAGAGCTTATCCTTGTACTCTTTATTTTCTTCTTTCAAAGAAGCCATTTTCTGCTCTAACTCACTATTCTCAAGAACCTTAGACTTCAACTCATCCTTGAGTTCTTGTGTCTTAGCCATAGAGATGTCAAGACTTTCTATGAGATCATCTCTCTCCATACAACATTCATTTAACTTATCCTTGAGTCTAGCATTCTTCTTTCTTTCCTTTTTCAAAACACTAAGAGCATTTGTAAGTTCACATTCAAGATCCTCTATTTGATTGCACTTTGAATTATCAAGGCCTTTTTCAGATTTCTTATCACTAGAGGTGCTACCCTTTTCAAAAACCATACATGCATCTTCCTTATCATTTTCTGAAACATCCTCATACATACTAACAACCAATTCATTATTTGTGCAATCATCCTCAAAGTGACCAAAATTTCCACATCTAAGACATTTCATGATAATGAATCTATGTTTTGGTTCTTCCTCCTTTTCTGATATGAACAACATCTCATTTTCATTATCACTTGAAGAACTTTCACTATCACTACTAGAACACTTACTTGCTTTGTCTAGGTAGAAGCTCTTCTTGTGCTTGTGAGAATACCTCTTTCCTTTATTGTTGTGCTCATCTTTGTTCTTCCTTTGATGCCTATGCCTTTCAGAATCCTTGCTCTTACAATCTTGTTTAACTTCATCACTTTCATCCTTGGCAATGGTACAGTTAGTAGCATAATGACCAATCTTTCCACAATTGAAATATCTTAAATTTTTCATACTTTTGTGCTTTTTAGAGAACTTGCCTTTCTTGTCTGTAATATACCTCTTCATCACTAGAAGACTCATCACTATCTTGAAGTTGATTACCTTTGGAATATTTTTAAATCCATTGTGTCACTATCTTTACTATCTTCTTCCTTCAAGTTGTTCAAACTTTCCTTTGAAGGAACTTGGCCTTTCGATATATAAAAAAAATCCAATTGAAGAACACAAGCTTATACTGAGAGGGGGGTGAACAAGTATAAGACCTCTTTTTACTTTTTCCTTTATACTTCAAAACAAGTAAAGCAATATATCCAAAGCAATATCAAAGCAATGCACAAAACCATCCACAAAGTGACACAACAATTTACATGGTCCACCCAAAACTTTTCTCTAAAAGTTATCTCAAAGTTCTTTGGGAAACCTTCCCAATTACAATGTTTATGAGCCTCGGATCAAAGGAGAAACCTTTCCCCAATCTGAATTTATGAGCCTCTCGCTCAAAGGAGATACCTTCCCCTACCTCTCACTCGGCTGGTGATCCTCTAGAAGACCTCTCGCCTCCGCTGCCCTTAGCAAATGGAACTCTATCCACAGAAGACACCTGTCTTCCCTGCTCTGCCGGAGACCTCTCGTCCTCAACTCTATCACCTCAAAGTTGGTCCTCGAATTTGCACTAAACACAGTCCTTCGGTCTAGCACAAATGTCCTCGTCCTCTGTCTTTGATCAGCACCAAACACAGTCCTTCGGTCCGGCACAAATCTGTCCTCGGGTTCTACTCATAGAACCAATGCACCTCTGTCCTCAAGTTCTCTGATAGAACTATCAAACTCACCTTCACAAGTCCTCTCGCTAGGACCTCGTCCAAATCTTCTCACAAGTCCCCAACGGAACCTGTCCAAAACCTGCTCACAAGTTCATCAAGAAAACTTGCTTGGCGTGAACCCACAAAGAGAATTGTTAGAGACCCAATGTGATTCATCAACCTCATAGAAGCATAAAGAGAATTGTTAGAGACTCAATATGTTCTATACTTAACTCCCAATCTCAATCTCAACTCAATCTCAATCTCAATAGAATATGATAGATGTAGTGTGCTTTTCTCAAGAACATGAAACACAACCCAACAATTGCCAACCAAGCAATATGTCATATAACAATGATACTCATGTTCTTTCCAACAACCAATATCTTTTCTCAACCAATTAGGGCTTCAACAACAATGCTCAAAGACAAGGTTTAACCAATATCATTCAACTCAACATTAACCTTGAAGCATTCAACCAATCAACACAAGAAAAGAAAACAAGTAGAAATCCTTTTCCCTCCAAAGATATTTGAACAAAACAGCCACCAACACAATATTACCAAATGCAAAGAATAACTTGTTCAAATCAACTCAATGGAGTAAGCCCAATATCATGTATCAAGTAAAAGCAATAACTTGATCAACCAACCTCTATGGAAGCAACTCAACCATCAACCTCAACATAGCCATCCAAGGGTTTCACCATCTCAATGCAAGTAACAAGACTTACAAACATGAACCCTAGTGCACAATGCTTCCACAACCTCAAACCAGAATTATGCATTCACCAAAATTCTCATCAAGGATAACAATGCATAAGTAGTCTTCAACAAACCAGAAACTAGGACTTACACCTAACCAAAAGAAACCTAGTTGAATACCTTTTCACTCCAATCTTATTTCAGGAATAACATACACCACTCATTACTCATAAGAAGAATGTGCCCATACCTTATTGAAGTGAAGGAACCCCTTTGGAAATCTGCCACCATCACAACATTCTTTTGCCAATCTTCACAAGGGTTAGTAGATTACAAAATAATCAACATTATTCCACCTTTCAATAATCATCACCAAACCCTTTAATTGCACAACTCCCTTATCTCTCCTAAAACCACTTGTACCATAAAATAAAATAAATCATAACATTGCATAACCTTATAACTCCCAAAACCACTTATACTATAAAATAAAATAAATCATAACATTGCATAACCTTATAACTCCCAAAACCACTTATACTATAAAATAAAATAAATCACAACAATGCATAACCTTATAACTCCTCCTTTAAAGAAATTATTCCTTTTAAAACATACACACCATATTTTTCTATAAAACCTTGTATCTACTTAATATCATAATAAAAGGAAATTAAATGTTACCTAGACGAACTTGAGCACTTTCCAACATTATTAATTTAATCACGAAATTTTCTTCCAAAAGGGTGTTACTCAGTGGGTTTCGACCCGCAGACCTCTGCTACCACAACGTTGTTACTAGCGCTCTTGGCAACTCTGCTGTCGAGCTGTTTGATACAAAAGATGCTCCACTTATTCTTATACCCGTCTCGGATTTGATGTCAACAAGAACGTGAACAACTCAGTCGCCGATGAGACTTGAACTTAGAACCTCCTCTCTATCAAATTTTGTGCAGAGTCCATCTCTTCGATAAGCGTGTTCTACTAAACCGTCATCAAGCAATTCCGACCTTGCGATCTTATTTCAATTTTTCCTGCGTGGTTTAAGCTGATAGCATCAACATTCGCCTACTGAGAGAGCTTTCTGGTTTCGGCATTCTTCTTCCAAAAATTTTGTGATGTTGTTCTTGTCTTTGTTTTCTTACTGACTGGGCGCCTCTTCATTCATAGACGAAAACTTGTTTCTTTACTGCATTTTAAACTTCGATGTTCGTGCAATCTTCTGCCTCCTCTCTTCGGCACCGCGACCATTCGTCATAGCAAAGACTTGTCCATCACATACGCTTCCTTCGCTGGCGCAGACGAAGACGAAAACGAAATGCACACCCATTCATATCGATTACTTTTTTTTTTGAAATGAATTTATTAGCCTCATTATATATGCACTTCGATGCATTACCAAACACGTCGGAAAATACTTTAATTTAATTTTAAAATATTAATTTAAATTTTAAATAAAATTTAAACTAAATATTAAAATTAAATATCTTCATCACCGGGGCACCTTTTTCAACGAAACGAAGAGCCAACTTGGGTTTTAAGAAAAACCCATTACAAATCTGTTGTCCATGGTTTTAAATAAAACCTTTTATTTTGACTGCCTTGGTTTTCACAAAAAACCTTTCCGCTTCTTGACATCAATGACAACATCAACACTTGAGCGAGGGCAATGTACCCAATGTACCCAAAATTGCCAACAATCTCCCCCTTTGTCATTGATGGCAAACCTTTACTAAAAACACATCTTCAAGAGCCAAAACTGAAACCCACAACTGAGAATCTACCTTTGAAGTTTTGCTCCCCCTGACTTGAAGCTTTCCTCTTCACTTGAAGCTCTCCCCCTTACTCATATCTCTCCCCCTTTGTCATCAATGGCAAAGGGCCACCTTTGGGGCTCGGGACTAAGAATGAGCCTCTTAGCTTAGTCCCTCCCCCACCTCCCGATGAGGTGATTAATTCTGGAGTGGGAGTAAAACTCCCATTAGGCACCGATCATCATCGGCGTCTATAACTTCCTTGCTAGGCCTTCTCTTGAACTCTTGGTCCATATTCCCTGTTCCTGTCATTGTTCTGATCCTTGGACCTGATCATGCCACTGTTCCTGTTCCTGTATTCTGGAATTTCAGTTCTACACTGTCTAGCTATGTGACCTTCATTGTTGCACTTGTAACAAGTAACAATATTATTTCTTTGAGGCATACCTATTCTTTGAATCCATCTGTTTCGATTAAACCTGTTCTCGTTATTTGCCTTGCAATGAACTGCCTTGTGCCCAAACTGATTGCAGGAGTAGCAATACCCATGAAAGAAATTACCACTTCTGAAACTGTCATTTACCTTCTTCACTTGAGCCATGCAATGTACAACCATGTGACCAAATCTGTGACACGCAAAACATCTGCCTTGAAACTTTCCATTATTTGACCTCTTGGGTCCTAAAAACTTCTTCTCATTCTGAATTCTATTTTCTGTTTCTATGCATCTATCATTCAAGGACTCATGATCTGAAAAACTTTCCTCATTAGAACTCTCTTCCTTTTGGAATCTCTTACTAGACTCTCCAACTTGTTTCTTGTGAGGCTTAACAAAACCAAGACCTATTTTATCTGTTGGATTTCTTTGACTTTGGATGAGAGACTTAACCTTTTTGGAGCTTTCCTGAAATCTGTAGAGCTTATCCTTGTACTCTTTATTTTCTTCTTTCAAAGAAGCCATTTTCTGCTCTAACTCACTATTCTCAAGAACCTTAGACTTCAACTCATCCTTGAGTTCTTGTGTCTTAGCCATAGAGATGTCAAGACTTTCTATGAGATCATCTCTCTCCATACAACATTCATTTAACTTATCCTTGAGTCTAGCATTCTTCTTTCTTTCCTTTTTCAAAACACTAAGAGCATTTGTAAGTTCACATTCAAGATCCTCTATTTGATTGCACTTTGAATTATCAAGGCCTTTTTCAGATTTCTTATCACTAGAGGTGCTACCCTTTTCAAAAACCATACATGCATCTTCCTTATCATTTTCTGAAACATCCTCATACATACTAACAACCAATTCATTATTTGTGCAATCATCCTCAAAGTGACCAAAATTTCCACATCTAAGACATTTCATGATAATGAATCTATGTTTTGGTTCTTCCTCCTTTTCTCGATATGAACAACATCTCATTTTCATTATCACTTGAAGAACTTTCACTATCACTGCTAGAACACTTACTTGCTTTGTCTAGGTAGAAGCTCTTCTTGTGCTTGTGAGAATACCTCTTTCCTTTATTGTTGTGCTCATATTTGTTCTTCCTTTGATGCCTATGCCTTTCAGAATCCTTG
Organism: Wollemia nobilis; assembly: GCA_028583015.1. Taxonomy (NCBI): domain Eukaryota; kingdom Viridiplantae; phylum Streptophyta; class Pinopsida; order Araucariales; family Araucariaceae; genus Wollemia; species Wollemia nobilis. Next base: position 62,972 of record JAQPPZ010010269.1, on the reverse strand, counting down.
CTCTTACAATCCTGTTTAACTTCATCACTTTCATCCTTGGCAATAGTACAGTTAGTAGCATAATGACCAAACTTTCCACAATTGAAACATCTCACGTTTTTCATATTTTTGTGCTTTCTAAAGAACTTGCCTTTCTTGTTGTAATATGCCTCTTCATCACTAGAAGACTCATCACTCTCTTGAAGCCGTTTACCTTTGGAATTCTTGGTAGCCTTGAAAGTCGCCTCCTTCTTGACATCAACCTTCACTTGAGTTCTCAACTCAAATGCTGCAAGTATACTATGGAGCTCATATTTTTTCAACTTATCCAAATCTTTAGCTTCCTCAATAGCAAAAATATTTTCACTAAATCTATTAGGAAGAGATCTTAAAATCTTATCACAAACATCATTTTCAGCAAGCTCAAGACCTAAGTCTTTCATGGAGTTAACAACTTCATCCATACGAAGCATGTAGTCACTAATATTTTCATCATCATTCATCTTAAGTTGTTCAAACATACCTTTGAAGTGTCTCAACTTGGCCTTTCTGACATTTGTATCACCTGTATGAACCACTTTCAACTGTTTCCACATTTCACTAGCTGTCTTGCAGTGAATCACTTTGGTGAGATCTGCTTTTTGTAAGCCTTTCAGGATTGCATTCATTGCTTTTGAATTGCTGTGATGTAGGAGCCTTTCTTCTTTAGTATTAGGACCATGTTCAGGAATAGTGTACTCATCTTCAATCACTTCCCAAACCTCATTCCCAAGTGCCATTAGATGAACCTTCATCCTTGCACTCCAAAGACCAAAATCTGACCCATCAAGAATAGGTGTTGCATTGCCACTTGAATGATCCATTGTGTTCTTTACTAGCTTTTCCTTCAAGCTGTTAAACTTTTCGAAGGAACCTACTCTAATACCAATTGAAGAACACAAGCTTATACTGAGAGGGGGGGTGAACAGTATAAGACCGCTTTTTACTTTTTCCTTTATACTTCAAAATAGTAAAGCAATATACCCAAAGCAATATCAAAGCAATGCACAAAACCATCCACAAAGTGACACAACAATTTACGTCCACAAAACTTTTCTCTAAAAGTTATCTCAAAGTTCTTTGGGAAACCTTCCCAATTACAATGTTTATGAGCCTCGGCTCAAAGGAGAAACCTTCCCCCAATCTGAATTTATGAGCCTCTCGCTCAAAGGAGATACCTTCCCCTACCTCTCGCATCCGGTCGGTGATCCTCTAGAAGACCTCTCGCCTCCGCTGCCCTTAGCAAATGGAACTCTATCCACAGAAGACACCTGTCTTCCCTGCTCCGGCTGGAGACCTCTGTCCTCAACTCTATCACCTCAAAGCTGGTCCTCGAATTTGCACTAAACACAGTCCTTCGGTCTAGCACAAATGTCCTCGTCCTCTCGTCTTTGATCAGCACCAAACACAGTCCTTCGGTCCGGCACAAATCTGTCCTCGGGTTCTACTCATAGAACCAATGCACCTCTGTCCTCAAGTTTTCTCGATAGAACTATCAAACTCAGCTTCACAAGTCCTCTGCTAGGACCTCGTCCAAATCTTCTTACAAGTCCCCAATGGAACCTCGTCCAAAACCTGCTCACAAGTTCATCAAGAAAAACTTGCTTGGCGTGAACCCACAAAGAGAATTGTTAGAGACCCAATGTGATTCATCAACCTCATAGAAGCATAAAGAGAATTGTTAGAGACTCAATATGTTCTATACTTAACTCCCAATCTCAATCTCAACTCAATCTCAATCTCAATAGAATATGATAGATGTAGTGTGCTTTTCTCAAGAACATGAAACACAACCCAACAATTGCCAACCAAGCAATATGTCATATAACAATGATACTCATGTTCTTTCCAACAACCAATATCTTTTCTCAACCAATTAGGGCTTCAACAACAATGCTCAAAGACAAGGTTTAACCAATATCATTCAACTCAACATTAACCTTGAAGCATTCAACCAATCAACACAAGAAAAGAAAACAAGTAGAAATCCTTTTCCCTCCAAAGATATTTGAACAAAACAGCCACCAACACAATATTACCAAATGCAAAGAATAACTTGTTCAAATCAACTCAATGGAGTAAGCCCAATATCATGTATCAAGTAAAAGCAATAACTTGATCAACCAACCTCTATGGAAGCAACTCAACCATCAACCTCAACATAGCCATCCAAGGGTTTCACCATCTCAATGCAAGTAACAAGACTTACAAACATGAACCCTAGTGCACAATGCTTCCACAACCTCAAACCAGAATTATGCATTCACCAAAATTCTCATCAAGGATAACAATGCATAAGTAGTCTTCAACAAACCAAAAACTAGGACTTACACCTAACCAAAAGAAACCTAGTTGAATACCTTTTCACTCCAATCTTATTTCAGGAATAACATACACCACTCATTACTCATAAGAAGAATGTGCCCATACCTTATTGAAGTGAAGGAACCCCTTTGGAAATCTGCCACCATCACAACATTCTTTTGCCAATCTTCACAAGGGTTAGTAGATTACAAAATAATCAACATTATTCCACCTTTCAATAATCATCACCAAACCCTTTAATTGCACAACTCCCTTATCTCTCCTAAAACCACTTGTACCATAAAATAAAATAAATCATAACATTGCATAACCTTATAACTCCCAAAACCACTTATACTATAAAATAAAATAAATCATAACATTGCATAACCTTATAACTCCCAAAACCACTTATACTATAAAATAAAATAAATCACAACAATGCATAACCTTATAACTCCTCCTTTAAAGAAATTATTCCTTTTAAAACATACACACCATATTTTTCTATAAAACCTTGTATCTACTTAATATCATAATAAAAGGAAATTAAATGTTACCTAGACGAACTTGAGCACTTTCCAACATTATTAATTTAATCACGAAATTTTCTTCCAAAAGGGTGTTACTCAGTGGGTTTCGACCCGCAGACCTCTGCTACCACAACGTTGTTACTAGCGCTCTTGGCAACTCGTCGCCGAGCTGTTTGATACAAAAGATGCTCCACTTATTCTTATACCCGTCTCGGATTTGATGTCAACAAGAACGTGAACAACTCAGTCACCGATGAGACTTGAACTTAGAACCTCCTCTCTATCAAATTTTGTGCAGAGTCCATCTCTTCGATAAGCGTGTTCTACTAAACCGTCATCAAGCAATTCCGACCTTGCGATCTTATTTCAATTTTTCCTGCGTGGTTTAAGCTGATAGCATCAACATTCGCCTACTAAGATAGCTTTCTGGTTTTGGAATTCTTCTTCCAAATATTTTGTGATGTTGTTCTTGTCTTTGTTTTCTTACTGACTGGGCGCCTCTTCATTCATAGACGAAAACTTGTTTCTTTATTGCATTTTAAACTTCGATGTTCGTGCAATCTTCTGCCTCCTCTCTTCGGCACCGCGACCATTCGTCACAGCAAAGACTTGTCCATCACATACGCTTCCTTCGCTGGCACAGATGAAGACGAAAATGAAATGCACACCCATTCAAGTCGATTACTTTTTTTTTTCGAAATGAATTTATTAGCCTCATTATATATGCACTTCGATGCATTACCAAACACGTCGGCAAATACTTTAATTTAATTTTAAAATATTAATTTAAATTTTAAATAAAATTTAAACTAAATATTAAAATTAAATATCTTCATCATCGGGGCACCTTTTTCAACGAAACGAAGAGCCAACTTGGGTTTTAAGAAAAACCCATTACAAATCTGTTGTCCATGGTTTTAAATAAAACCTTTTATTTTGACTGCCTTGGTTTTCACAAAAAACCTTTTCGCTTCTTGACATCAATGACAACATCAACACTTGAGCGAGGGCAATGTACCCAATGTACCCAAAATTGCCAACAATCTCCCCCTTTGTCATTGATGGCAAACCTTTACTAAAAACACATCTTCAAGAGCCAAAACTGAAACCCACAACATAGAATCTACCTTTGAAGTTTTGCTCCCCCTGACTTGAAGATTTCCTCTTCACTTGAAGCTCTCCCGCTTACTCATATCTCTCCCCATTTGTCATCAATGGCAAAGGGCCACCTTTGGGGCTTGGGACTAAGAATGAGCCTCTTAGCTTAGTCCCACCCCCACCTCCTGATGAGGTGATTAATTCTGGAGTGGGAGTAAAACTCCCATTAGGCACTGATCATCATCAGTGTCTATAACTTCCTTGCCAGGCCTTCTCTTGAACTCTTGGTCCATATTCCTGTTTCTGTTATTGTTCTGATCCTTGGACCTGATCATGCCACTGTTCCTGTTCCTGTATTCTGGAATTTCAGTTCTACACTATCTAGCTATGTGACCTTCATTGTTGCACTTGTAACAAGTAACAATATTATTTCTTTGAGGCATACCTATTCTTTGAATCCATATGTTCTGATTAAACTTGTTCCTGTTATTTGCCTTGCAATGAACTGCCTTGTGCCCAAATTGATTGCAGGAGTAGCAATACCCATGAAAGAAATTACCACTTCTGAAACTGTCATTTACCTTCTTCACTTGAGCCATGCAATGTACAGCCATGTGACCAAATCTGTGACATGCAAAACATATGCCTTGAAACTTTCCATTATTTGACCTCTTGGGTCTTAAAAACTTCTTCTCATTCTGAATTCTATTTTTTGTTTCTATGCATCTATCATTCAATGACTCATGATCTGAAAAACTTTTCTCATTAGAACTCTCTTCCTTTTGGAATCTCTTACTAGACTCTCCAACTTGTTTCTTGTGAGGCTTAACAAAACCAAGACCTGTTTTATCTGTTGGATTTCTTTGACTTTGGATGAGAGACTTAACCTTTTTGGAGCTTTCCTAAAATCTGTAGAGCTTATCCTTGTACTCTTTATTTCCTTCTTTCAAAGAAGCCATTTTCTGCTCTAAGTCACTATTCTCAAGAACCTTAGACTTCAACTCATCCTTGAGTTCTTGTGTCTTAGCCATAGAGATGTCAAGACTTTCTATGAGATCATCTCTCTCCATACAACATTCATTTAACTTATCCTTTAGTCTAGAATTCTTATTTCTTTCCTTTTTCAAAACACTAAGAGAATTTGTAAGTTCACATTCAATATCCTCTATTTTATTGCACTTTGAATTATCAAGGCCTTTTTCAGATTTCTTATCACTAGAGGTGCTACCCTTTTCAAAAACCATACATGCATCTTCCTTATCATTTTTTGAAACATCCTCATACATACTAACAACCAATTCATTATTTGTGCAATCATCCTCAAAGTGACCAAAATTTCCACATCTAAGACATTTCATGATAATGAATCTATGTTTTGGTTCTTCCTCCTTTGCTGATATGAACAACATCTCATTTTCATTATCACTTGAAGAACTTTCACTATCACTGCTAGAACACTTACTTGCTTTGCCTAGGTAGAAGCTCTTCTTGTGCTTGTGAGAATACCTCTTTCCTTTATTGTTGTGCTCATCTTTGTTCTTCCTTTGATGCCTATGCCTTTCGGAATCCTTGCTCTTACAATACTTGTTTAACTTCATCACTTTCATCCTTGGCAACATGACAGATTAGTAGCATAATGACCAAACTTTCCACAATTGAAACATCTCACGTTTTTCATATTTTTGTGCTTTCTAAATAACTTGCCTTTCTTGCTGTAATATGCCTCTTCATCACCAAAACACTCATCACTCTCTTAAAGCCGTTTACCTTTGGAATTCTTGGTAGCCTTGAAAGTCGCCTCCTTCTTGACATCAACCTTCACTTGAGTTCTCAACTCAAATGCTGCAAGTATACTATGGAGCTCATATTTTTTCAACTTATCAAAATCTTTAGCTTCCTCAATAGCAGAAATCTTTTCACTAAATATATTAGGAAGAGATCTTAAAATCTTATCACAAACATCATTTTCAGCAAGCTCAAGACCTAAGTCTTTCATGGAGTTAACAACTTCATCCATACGAAGGTTTAACCAATATCATTCAACTCAACATTAACCTTGAAGCATTCAACCAATCAACACAAGAAAAGAAAACAAGTAGAAATCCTTTTCCCTCCAAAGATATTTGAACAAAACAACCACCAACACAATATTACCAAATGCAAAGAATAACTTGTTCAAATCAACTCAATGGAGTAAGCCCAATATCATGTATCAAGTAAAAGCAATAACTTGATCAACCAACCTCTATGGAAGCAACTCAACCATCAACCTCAACATAGCCATCCAAGGGTTTCACCATCTCAATGCAAGTAACAAGACTTACAAACATGAACCCTAGTGCAAAATGCTTCCACAACCTCAAACCGAATTATGCATTCACCAAAATTCTCATCAAGGATAACAATGCATAAGTAGTCTTCAACAAACCGGAAACTAGGACTTACACCTAACCAAAAGAAACCTAGTTGAATACCTTTTCACTCCAATCTTATTTCAGGAATAACATACACCACTCATTACTCATAAGAAGAATGTGCCCATACCTTATTGAAGTGAAGGAACCCCTTTGGAAATCTGCCACCATCACAACATTCTTTTGCCAATCTTCACAAGGGTTAGTAGATTACAAAATAATCAACATTATTCCACCTTTCAATAATCATCACCAAACCCTTTAATTGCACAACTCCCTTATCTCTCCTAAAACCACTTGTACCATAAAATAAAATAAATCATAACATTGCATAACCTTATAACTCCCAAAACCACTTATACTATAAAATAAAATAAATCATAACATTGCATAACCTTATAACTCCCAAAATCACTTATACTATAAAATAAAATAAATCACAACAATGCATAACCTTATAACTCCTCCTTTAAAGAAATTATTCCTTTTAAAACATACACACCATATTTTTCTATAAAACCTTGTATCTACTTAATATCATAATAAAAGGAAATTAAATGTTACCTAGACGAACTTGAGCACTTTCCAACATTATTAATTTAATCACGAAATTTTCTTCCAAAAGGGTGTTACTCAGTGGGTTTCGACCCGCAGACCTCTGCTACCACAACGTTGTTACTAGCGCTCTTGGCAACTCTGCTGCCGAGCTGTTTGATACAAAAGATGCTTCACTTATTCTTATACCCATCTCGGATTTGATGTCAACAAGAACGTGAACAACTCGATCGCCGATGAGACTTGAACTTAGAACCTCCTCTCTATCAAATTTTGTGCAGAGTCCATCTCTTCGATAAGCGTGTTCTACTAAACCGTCATCAAGCAATTTCGACCTTGCGATCTTATTTCAATTTTTCCTGCGTGGTTTAAGCTGATAGCATCAACATTCGCCTACTGAGAGAGCTTTCTGGTTTTGGCATTCTTCTTCAAAAAATTCTGTGATGTTGTTCTTGTATTTGTTTTCTTACTGACTGGGCGCCTCTTCATTCATAGACGAAAACTTGTTTCTCTACTGCATTTTAAACTTCGATGTTCGTGCAATATTTTGCCTCCTCTCTTCGTCACCGCGACCATTCGTCACAGCAAAGACTTGTCCATCACATACGCTTCCTTCGCTGGCGCAGACGAAGACGAAAACAAAATGCACACCCATTCAAGTCGATTACTTTTTTTTTTCGAAATGAATTTATTAGCCTCATTATATATGCACTTCGATGCATTACCAAACACATCGGCAAATACTTTAATTTAATTTTAAAATATTAATTTAAATTTTAAATAAAATTTTAACTAAATATTAAAATTAAATATCTCCATCACCGAGGCACCACTTTCAACGAAACTAAGAGCCAACTTGGGTTTTAAGAAAAACCCATTACAAATCTGTTGTCCATGGTTTTAAATAAAACCTTTTATTTTGACTGCCTTGGTTTTCACAAAAAACCTTTCCGCTTCTTGACATCAATGACAACATCAACACTTGAGCGAGGGCAATGTACCCAAAATTGCCAACAATATCTCCCTTTGTCATTGATGGCAAACCTTTACTAAAAACACATCTTCAAGAGCCAAAACTGAAACCCACAACTGAGAATCTACCTTTGAAGTTTTGCTCCCCCTGACTTGAAGCTTTCCTCTTCACTTGAAGCTCTCCCCCTTACTCATATCTCTCCCCCTTTGTCATCAATTGCAAAGGGCCACCTTTGGGGCTTGGGACTAAGAATGATCCTCTTAGCTTAGTCCCAACCCCACCTCCTGATGAGGTGATTAATTCTGGAGTAGGAGTAAAACTCCCATTAGGCACTGATCATCATCAGCGTCTATAACTTCCTTGCCAGGCCTTCTCTTGAACTCTTGGTCCATATTCCTGTTTCTGTCATTGTTCTGATCCTTGGACCTGATCATGCCACTGTTCCTGTTCTTGTATTCTGGAATTTCAGTTCTACACTGTCTAGCTATGTGACCTTCATTGTTGCACTTGTAACAAGTAACAATATTATTTCTTTGAGGCATACCTATTCTTTGAATCCATATGTTCTGATTAAACCTGTTCCTGTTATTTGCCTTGCAATGAACTGCCTTGTGCCCAAACTGATTATAGGAGTAGCAATACCCATGAAAGAAATTACCACTTCTGAAACTGTCATTTACCTTCTTCACTTGAGCCATGCAATGTACAGCCATGTGACCAAATCTGTGACACGCAAAACATATGCCTTCAAACTTTCCATTATTTGACCTCTTGGGTCCTAAAAACTTCTTCTCATTTTGAATTCTATTTTTTGTTTCTATGCATCTATCATTCAAGGACTCATGATCTGAAAAACTTTTCTCATTAGAACTCTCTTCATTTTGGAATCTCTTACTAGACTCTCCAACTTGTTTCTTGTGAGGCTTAACAAAACCAAGACCTGTTTTATCTGTTGGATTTCTTTGACCTTGGATGAGAGAATTAACCTTTTTGGAGCTTTCCTAAAATATGTAGAGCTTATCCTTGTACTCTTTATTTTCTTCTTTCAAAGAAGCCATTTTCTGCTCTAACTCACTATTCTCAAGAACCTTAGACTTCAACTCATCCTTGAGTTCTTGTGTCTTAGCCATAGAGATGTCAAGACTTTCTATGAGATCAGCTCTCTCCATACAACATTCATTTAACTTATCCTTGAGTCTAGCATTCTTCTTTCTTTCCTTTTTCAAAACACTAAGAGCATTTGTAAGTTCACATTCAAGATCCTCTATTTGATTGCACTTTGAATTATCAAGGCCTTTTTCAGATTTCTTATCACTAGAGGTGCTACCCTTTTCAAAAACCATACATGCATCTTTCTTATCATTTTCTGAAACATCCTCATACATACTAACAACCAATTCATTATTTTTGCAATCATCCTCAAAGTGACCAAAATTTCCACATCTAAGACATTTCATGATAATGAATCTATGTTTTGGTTCTTCCTCCTTTTCTGATATGAACAACATCTCATTTTCATTATCACTTGAAGAACTTTCACTATCACTTGCTAGAACACTTACTTGCTTTGTCTAGGTAGAAGCTCTTCTTGTGCTTGTGAGAATACCTCTTTCCTTTATTGTTGTGCTCATATTTGTTCTTCCTTTGATGCCTATGCCTTTAGAATCCTTGCTCTTACAATCCTGTTTAACTTCATCACTTTCATCCTTGGCAACGATGCAGTTAGTAGCATAATGACCAAACTTTCCACAATTGAAACATCTCACGTTTTTCATATTTTTGTGCTTTCTAAAGAACTTGCCTTTCTTGTCGTAATATGCCTCTTCATCACCGGAAAACTCATCACTCTCTTGAAGCCGTTTACCTTTGGAATTCTTGGTAGCCTTGAAAGTCGCCTCCTTCTTGACATCAACCTTCACTTGAGTTCTCAACTCAAATGCTGCAAGTATACTATGGAGCTCATCTTTTTTCAACTTATCCAAATCTTTAGCTTCCTCAATAGTAGAAATATTTTCACTAAATCTATTAGGAAGATATCTTAAAATCTTATCACAAACATCATTTTCAGCAAGCTCAAGACCTAAGTCTTTCATGGAGTTAACAACTTCATCCATACGAAGCATGTAGTCACTAATCTTTTCATCATCATTCATCTTAAGTTTTTCAAACATACCTTTGAAGTGTCTCAACTTGGCCTTTCTGACATTTGTATCACCTGTATGAACCACTTTCAATCTGTTTCCACATTTCACTAGTTGTCTTGACAGTGAATCACTTTGGTGAGATCTACTTTTTGTAAGCCTTTTAGGATTGCATTCATTGCTTTTGAATTACTGTGATGTAGGAGCCTTTCTTCTTTAGTATTAGGACAATGTTCAGGAATAGTGTACTCATCTTCAATCACTTCCCAAACCTCATTCCCAAGTGCCATTAGATGAACCTTCATCCTTGCACTCCAAAGACCAAAATCTGACCCATCAAGAATAGGTGTTGCATTGCCACTTGAATGATCCATTGTGTTCTTTACTACCTTTTCTTTCAAGCTATTAAACTTTTCGAAAGAACCTGCTCTGATACCAATTGAAAAACACAAGCTTATACTGAGAGGGGGGGGGGGGTGAACAGTATAAGACCGCTTTTTAATTTTTCCTTTATACTTCAAAACAAGTAAAGAAATATACCCAAAGCAATATCAAAGCAATGCACAAAACCACCCACAAAGTGACACAACAATTTACGGTTCTCCACAAAACTTTTCTCTAAAAGTTATCTCAAAGTTCTTTGGGAAACCTTCCCAATTACAATGTTTATGAGCCTCGACTCAAAGGAGAAACCTTCCCCCAATCTGAATTTATGAGCCTCTTCTCAAAGGAGATACCTTCCCCTACCTAAATCTTTAGCTTCCTCAATAGCAGAAATCTTTTCACTAAATCTATTAGGAAGAGATCTTAAAATCTTATCACAAACATCATTTTCAGCAAGCTCAAGACCTAAGTCTTTCATGGAGTTAACAACTTCATCCATACGAAGCATGTAGACACTAATCTTTTCATCATCATTCATCTTAATTTGTTCAAAAATACCTTTGAAGTGTCTCAACTTGGCCTTTCCGACATTTGTATCACCTGTATGAACCACATTCAACCTGTTTCCACATTTCACTAGTTGTCTTGCATTGAATCACTTTGGTGAGATCTCGCTTTTTTAAGCCTTTCAGGATTGCATTCATTGCTTTTGAATTGTCTGTGATGTAGGAGCCTTTCTTCTTTAGTATTAGGACCATGTTCGGGAATAGTGTACTCATCTTCAATCACTTCCCAAACCTCATTTCCAAGTGCCATTAGATGAACCTTCATCCTTGCACTCCAAAGACCATTATCTGACCCATCAAGAATAGGTGCTGCATTGCCACTTGAATGATCCATTGTGTTCTTTACTACCTTTTCTTTCAAGCTATTAAAATTTTCGAAGGAACCCGCTCTGATACCAATTGAAGAACACAAGCTTATACTGAGAGGGGGGTGAACAGTATAAGACCGCTTTTTACTTTTTCCTTTATACTTCAAAACAGTAAAGCAATATACCCAAAGCAATATCAAAGCAATGCACAAAACCATCCACAAAGTGACACAACAATTTACGTCCACAAAACTTTTCTCTAAAAGTTATCTCAAAGTTCTTTGGGAAACCTTCCCAATTACAATGTTTATGAGCCTCGGCTCAAAGGAGAAACCTTCCCCCAATCTGAATTTATGAGCCTCTGCTCAAAGGAGATACCTTCCCCTACCTCTGCTCCGGTCGGTGATCCTCTAGAAGACCTCTGCCTCCGCTTCCCTTAGCAAATGGAACTCTATCCACAGAAGACACTTGTCTTCCCTGCTCTGCTGGAGACCTCTGTCCTCAACTCTATCACCTCAAAGTTGGTCCTCGAATTTGCACTAAACACAGTCCTTCGGTCTAGCACAAATGTCCTCGTCCTCTGTCTTTGATCAGCACCAAACACAGTCCTTCGGTCTGGCACAAATCTGTCCTCAGGTTCTACTCATAGAACCAATGCACCTCTGTCCTCAAGTTCTCTGATAGAACTATCAAACTCAGCTTCACAAGTCCTCTGCTAGGACCTGTCCAAATATTCTTACAAGTCCCCAATGGAACCTGTCCAAACCTGCTCACAAGTTCATCAAGAAAAACTTGCTTGGCGTGAACCCACAAAGAGAATTGTTAGAGACCCAATGTGATTCATCAACCTCATAGAAGCATAAAGAGAATTGTTAGAGACTCAATATGTTCTATACTTAACTCCCAATCTCAATCTCAACTCAATCTCAATCTCAATAGAATATGATAGATGTAGTGTGCTTTTCTCAAGAACATGAAACACAACCCAACAATTGCCAACCAAGCAATATGTCATATAACAATGATACTCATGTTCTTTCCAACAACCAATATCTTTTCTCAACCAATTAGGGCTTCAACAACAATGCTCAAAGACAAGGTTTAACCAATATCATTCAACTCAACATTAACCTTGAAGCATTCAACCAATCAACACAAGAAAAGAAAACAAGTAGAAATCCTTTTCCCTCCAAAGATATTTGAACAAAACAGCCACCAACACAATATTACCAAATGCAAAGAATAACTTGTTCAAATCAACTCAATGGAGTAAGCCCAATATCATGTATCAAGTAAAAGCAATAACTTGATCAACCAACCTCTATGGAAGCAACTCAACCATCAACCTCAACATAGCCATCCAAGGGTTTCACCATCTCAATGCAAGTAACAAGACTTACAAACATGAACCCTAGTGCACAATGCTTCCACAACCTCAAACCAGAATTATGCATTCACCAAAATTCTCATCAAGGATAACAATGCATAAGTAGTCTTCAACAAACCAGAAACTAGGACTTACACCTAACCAAAAGAAACCTAGTTGAATACCTTTTCACTCCAATCTTATTTCAGGAATAACATACACCACTCATTACTCATAAGAAGAATGTGCCCATACCTTATTGAAGTGAAGGAACCCCTTTGGAAATCTGCCACCATCACAACATTCTTTTGCCAATCTTCACAAGGGTTAGTAGATTACAAAATAATCAACATTATTCCACCTTTCAATAATCATCACCAAACCCTTTAATTGCACAACTCCCTTATCTCTCCTAAAACCACTTGTACCATAAAATAAAATAAATCATAACATTGCATAACCTTATAACTCCCAAAACCACTTATACTATAAAATAAAATAAATCATAACATTGCATAACCTTATAACTCCCAAAACCACTTATACTATAAAATAAAATAAATCACAACAATGCATAACCTTATAACTCCTCCTTTAAAGAAATTATTCCTTTTAAAACATACACACCATATTTTTCTATAAAACCTTGTATCTACTTAATATCATAATAAAAGGAAATTAAATGTTACCTAGATGAACTTGAGCACTTTCCAACATTATTAATTTAATCATGAAATTTTCTTCCAAAAGGGTGTTACTCAGTGGGTTTCGACCCATAGACCTCTGCTACCACAACGTTGTTACTAGCGCTCTTGGCAACTCTGCTGCCGAGCTGTTTGATACAAAAGATGCTCCACTTATTCTTATACCCGTCTCGGATTTGATGTCAACAAGAACGTGAACAACTCAGTCGCCGATGAGACTTGAACTTAGAACCTCCTCTCTATCAAATTTTGTGCAGAGTCCATCTCTTCGATAAGCGTGTTCTACTAAACCGTCATCAAGCAATTCCGACCTTGCGATCTTATTTCAATTTTTCCTGCGTGGTTTAAGCTGATAGCATCAACATTCGCCTACTGAGAGAGCTTTCTGGTTTCGGCATTCTTCTTCCAAAAATTCTGTGATGTTGTTCTTGTCTTTGTTTTCTTACTGACTGGGCGCCTCTTCATTCATAGACAAAAACTTGTTTCTTTACTGCATTTTAAACTTCGATGTTCGTGCAATCTTCTGCCTCCTCTCTTCGGCACCGCGACCATTCGTCACAGCAAAGACTTGTCCATCACATACGCTTCCTTCGCTGGCGTAGACGAAGACGAAAACGAAATGCACACCCATTCATATCGATTACTTTTTTTGAAATGAATTTATTAGCCTCATTATATATGCACTTCGATGCATTACCAAACACGTCGGCAAATACTTTAATTTAATTTTAAAATATTAATTTAAATTTTAAATAAAATTTAAACTAAATATTAAAATTAAATATCTTCATCACCGGGGCACCTTTTTCAACGAAACGAAGAGCCAACTTGGGTTTTAAGAAAAACCCATTACAAATCTGTTGTCCATGGTTTTAAATAAAACCTTTTATTTTGACTGCCTTGGTTTTCACAAAAAACCTTTCCGCTTCTTGACATCAATGACAACATCAACACTTGAGCGAGGGCAATGTACCCAATGTACCCAAAATTGCCAACAATATCCCCCTTTGTCATTGATGGCAAACCTTTACTAAAAACACATCTTCAAGAGCCAAAACTGAAACCCACAACTGAGAATCTACCTTTGAAGTTTTGCTCCCCCTGACTTGAAGCTTTCCTCTTCACTTGAAGCTCTCCCCCTTACTCATATCTCTCCCCCTTTGTCATCAATGGCAAAGGGCCACCTTTGGGGCTCGGGACTAAGAATGAGCCTCTTAGCTTAGTCCCTCCCCCACCTCCTGATGAGGTGATTAATTTTGGAGTGGGAGTAAAACTCCCATTAGGCACTGATCATCATCAGCGTCTATAACTTCCTTGCCGGGCCTTCTCTTGAACTCTTGGTCCATATTCTTGTTCCTGTCATTGTTCTGATCCTTGGACCCGATCATGCCACTGCTTCTGTTCTCGTATTCTGGAATTTCAGTTCTACACTGTCTAGCTATGTGACCTTCATTGTTGCACTTGTAACAAGTAACAATATTATTTCTTTGAGGCATACCTATTCTTTGAATCCATCTGTTTTGATTAAACCTGTTCCTGTTATTTGCCTTGCAATGAACTGCCTTGTGCCCAAACTGATTGCAGGAGTAGCAATACCCATGAAAGAAATTACCACTTCTGAAACTGTCATTTACCTTCTTCACTTGAGCCATGCAATGTACAGCCATGTGACCAAATCTGTGACACGCAAAACATCTGCCTTGAAACTTTCCATTATTTGACCTCTTGGGTCCTAAAAACTTCTTCTCATTCTGAATTCTATTTTCTGTTTCTATGCATCTATCATTCAAGGACTCATGATCTGAAAAACTTTCCTCATTAGAACTCTCTTCCTTTTGGAATCTCTTACTAGACTCTCCAACTTGTTTCTTGTGAGGCTTAACAAAACCAAGACCTGTTTTATCTGTTGGATTTCTTTGACTTTGGATGAGAGACTTAACCTTTTTGGAGCTTTCTTGAAATCTGTAGAGCTTATCCTTGTACTCTTTATTTTCTTCTTTCAAAGAAGCCATTTTCTGCTCTAACTCACTATTCTCAAGAACCTTAGACTTCAACTCATCCTTGAGTTCTTGTGTCTTAGCCATAGAGATGTCAAGACTTTCTATGAGATCATCTCTCTCCATACAACATTCATTTAACTTATCCTTGAGTCTAGCATTCTTCTTTCTTTCCTTTTTCAAAACACTAAGAGCATTTGTAAGTTCACATTCAAGATCCTCTATTTGATTGCACTTTGAATTATCAAGGCCTTTTTCAGATTTCTTATCACTAGAGGTGCTACCCTTTTCAAAAACCATACATGCATCTTCCTTATCATTTTCTGAAACATCCTCATACATACTAACAACCAATTCATTATTTGTGCAATCATCCTCAAAGTGACCAAAATTTCCACATCTAAGACATTTCATGATAATGAATCTATGTTTTGGTTCTTCCTCCTTTTTCGATATGAACAACATCTCATTTTCATTATCACTTGAAGAACTTTCACTATCACTGCTAGAACACTTACTTGCTTTGTCTAGGTAGAAGCTCTTCTTGTGCTTGTGAGAATACCTCTTTCCTTTATTGTTGTGCTCATCTTTGTTCTTCCTTTGATGCCTATGCCTTTCAGAATCCTTGCTCTTACAATCTTGTTTAACTTCATCACTTTCATCCTTGGCAACAGTACAGTTAGTAGCATAATGACCAAACTTTCCACAATTGAAACATCTCACGTTTTTCATATTTTTGTGCTTTCTAAAGAACTTGCCTTTCTTGTTGTAATATGCCTCTTCATCACCAGAAGACTCATCACTCTCTTGAAGCTGTTTACCTTTGGAATTCTTGGTAGCCTTGAAAGCTGCCTCCTTCTTGACATCAACCTTCACTTGAGTTCTCAACTCAAATGCTGCAAGTATACTATGGAGCTCATCTTTTTTCAACTTATCCAAATCTTTAGCTTCCTCAATAGCAGAAATCTTTTCACTAAATCTATTAGGAAGAGATCTTAAAATCTTATCACAAACATCATTTTCAGCAAGCTCAAGACCTAAGTCTTTCATGGAGTTAACAACTTCATCCATACGAAGCATGTAGTCACTAATATTTTCATCATCATTCATCTTAAGTTGTTCAAACATACCTTTGAAGTGTCTCAACTTGGCCTTTCCGACATTTGTATCACCTGTATGAACCACTTTCAACTGCTTCCACATTTCACTAGCTGTCTTGCAGTGAATCACTTTGGTGAGATCTGCTTTTTGTAAGCCTTTCAGGATTGCATTCATTGCTTTTGAATTGTTGTGATGTAGGAGCCTTTCTTCTTTAGTATTAGGACCATGTTCAGGAATAGTGTACTCATCTTCAATCACTTCCCAAACCTCATTCCCAAGTGCCATTAGATGAACCTTCATCCTTGCACTCCAAAGACCAAAATCTGACCCATCAAGAATAGGTGTTGCATTGCCACTTGAATGATCCATTGTGTTCTTTACTAGCTTTTCCTTCAAGCTGTTAAAATTTCCGAAGGAACCTGCTCTGATACCAATTGAAGAACACAAGCTTATACTGAGAGGGGGGGTGAACAGTATAAGACCGCTTTTTACTTTTTCCTTTATACTTCAAAACAAGTAAAGCAATATACCCAAAGCAATATCAAAGCAATGCACAAAACCATCCACAAAGTGACACAACAATTTACTGGTTGTCCACAAAACTTTTCTCTAAAAGTTATCTCAAAGTTCTTTGGGAAACCTTCCCAATTACAATGTTTATGAGCCTCGGCTCAAAGGAGAAACCTTCCCCCAATCTGAATTTATGAGCCTCTACTCAAAGGAGATACCTTCCCCTACCTCTGCTCTGGTCGGTGATCCTCTAGAAGACCTCTGCCTCCGCTGCCCTTAGCAAATGGAACTCTATCCACAGAAGACACCTGTCTTCCCTGCTCTGGTTGGAGACCTCTGTCCTCAACTCTATCACCTCAAAGCTGGTCCTCGAATTTGCACTAAACACAGTCCTTCGGTCTAGCACAAATGTCCTCGTCCTCTGTCTTTGATCAGCACCAAACACAGTCCTTCGGTCTGGCACAAATCTGTCCTCGGGTTCTACTCATAGAACCAATGCACCTCTGTCCTCAAGTTCTCTGATAGAACTATCAAACTCAGCTTCACAAGTCCTCTGCTAGGACCTGTCCAAATCTTCTTACAAGTCCCCAATGGAACCTGTCACCTGCTCACAAGTTCATCAAGAAAAACTTGCTTGGCGTGAACCCACAAAGAGAATTGTTAGAGACCCAATGTGATTCATCAACCTCATAGAAGCATAAAGAGAATTGTTAGAGACTCAATATGTTCTATACTTAACTCCCAATCTCAATCTCAACTCAATCTCAATCTCAATAGAATATGATAGATGTAGTGTGCTTTTCTCAAGAACATGAAACACAACCCAACAATTGCCAACCAAGCAATATGTCATATAACAATGATACTCATGTTCTTTCCAACAACCAATATCTTTTCTCAACCAATTAGGGCTTCAACAACAATGCTCAAAGACAAGGTTTAACCAATATCATTCAACTCAACATTAACCTTGAAGCATTCAACCAATCAACACAAGAAAAGAAAACAAGTAGAAATCCTTTTCCCTCCAAAGATATTTGAACAAAACAGCCACCAACACAATATTACCAAATGCAAAGAATAACTTGTTCAAATCAACTCAATGGAGTAAGCCCAATATCATGTATCAAGTAAAAGCAATAACTTGATCAACCAACCTCTATGGAAGCAACTCAACCATCAACCTCAACATAGCCATCCAAGGGTTTCACCATCTCAATGCAAGTAACAAGACTTACAAACATGAACCCTAGTGCACAATGCTTCCACAACCTCAAACCAGAATTATGCATTCACCAAAATTCTCATCAAGGATAACAATGCATAAGTAGTCTTCAACAAACCAGAAACTAGGACTTACACCTAACCAAAAGAAACCTAGTTGAATACCTTTTCACTCCAATCTTATTTCAGGAATAACATACACCACTCATTACTCATAAGAAGAATGTGCCCATACCTTATTGAAGTGAAGGAACCCCTTTGGAAATCTGCCACCATCACAACATTCTTTTGCCAATCTTCACAAGGGTTAGTAGATTACAAAATAATCAACATTATTCCACCTTTCAATAATCATCACCAAACCCTTTAATTGCACAACTCCCTTATCTCTCCTAAAACCACTTGTACCATAAAATAAAATAAATCATAACATTGCATAACCTTATAACTCCCAAAACCACTTATACTATAAAATAAAATAAATCATAACATTGCATAACCTTATAACTCCCAAAACCACTTATACTATAAAATAAAATAAATCACAACAATGCATAACCTTATAACTCCTCCTTTAAAGAAATTATTCCTTTTAAAACATACACACCATATTTTTCTATAAAACCTTGTATCTACTTAATATCATAATAAAAGGAAATTAAATGTTACCTAGACGAACTTGAGCACTTTCCAACATTATTAATTTAATCACGAAATTTTCTTCCAAAAGGGTGTTACTCAGTGGGTTTCGACCCGTAGACCTCTGCTACCACAATGTTGTTACTAGCGCTCTAGGCAACTCTAATGCCGAGTTGTTAGATACAAAAGATGCTCCACTTATTCTTATACCCGTCTCGGATTTTATGTCAACAAGAACATGAACTACTCGATCTCCGATGAGACTTGAACTTAGAACCTCCTCTCTATCAAATTTTGTGCAAAGTCCATCTCTTCGATAAGTGTGTTCTACTAAACCGTCATCAAGCAATTCCGACCTTGCGATCTTATTTCAATTTTTCCTGCGTGGTTTAAGTTGATAGCATCAACATTCGCCTACTGAGAGAGCTTTCTGGTTTCGGCATTCTTCTTCCAAAAATTCTGTGATGTTGTTCTTGTCTTTGTTTTCTTACTGACTGGGCGCCTCTTCATTCATAGACGAAAACTTGTTTCTTTACTGCATTTTAAACTTCGATGTTCGTGCAATCTTTTGCCTCCTCTCTTCGGCACCGCGACCATTCGTCATAGCAAAGACTTGTCCATCACATACGCTTCCTTCGCTGGCGCAGACGAAGACGAAAACGAAATGCACACCCATTCATATCGATTACTTTTTTTTTGAAATGAATTTATTAGCCTCATTATATATGCACTTCGATGCATTACCAAACACGTCGGCAAATACTTTAATTTAATTTTAAAATATTAATTTAAATTTTAAATAAAATTTAAACTAAATATTAAAATTAAATATCTTCATCACCGGGGCACCTTTTTCAACGAAACGAAGAGCCAACTTGGGTTTTAAGAAAAACCCATTACAAATCTGTTGTCCATGGTTTTAAATAAAACCTTTTATTTTGATTGCCTTGGTTTTCACAAAAAACCTTTTCGCTTCTTGACATCAATGACAACATCAACACTTGAGCGAGGGCAATGTACCCAATGTACCCAAAATTGCCAACAATCTCCCCCTTTGTCATTGATGGCAAACCTTTACTAAAAACACATCTTCAAGAGCCAAAACTGAAACCCACAACTGAGAATCTACCTTTGAAGTTTTGCTCCCCCTGACTTGAAGCTTTCCTCTTCACTTGAAGCTCTCCCCCTTACTCATATCTCTCCCCCTTTGTCATCAATGGCAAAGGGCCACCTTTGGGGCTCGGGACTAAGAATGAGCCTCTTAGCTTAGTCCCTCCCCCACCTCCTGATGAGGTGATTAATTCTGGAGTGGGAGTAAAACTCCCATTAGGCACTAATCATCATCAGCGTCTATAACTTCCTTGCCAGGCCTTCTCTTGAACTCTTGGTCCATATTCCTATTCTCGTCATTGTTCTGATCCTTGGACCTGATCATGCCACTGTTCCTGTTCCTGTATTCTAGAATTTCAGTTCTACATTGTCTAGCTATGTGACCTTCATTGTTGCACTTGTAACAAGTAACAATATTATTTCTTTGAGGCATACCTATTCTTTGAATCCATCTGTTCTGATTAAACCTGTTCCTGTTATTTGCCTTGCAATGAACTGCCTTGTGCCCAAACTGATTGCAGGAGTAGCAATACCCATGAAAGAAATTACCACTTCTGAAACTGTCATTTACCTTCTTCACTTGAGCCATGCAATGTACAGCCATGTGACCAAATCTGTGACACGCAAAACATCTGCCTTGAAACTTTCCATTATTTGACCTCTTGGGTCCTAAAAACTTCTTCTCATTCTGAATTCTATTTTTTGTTTCTATGCATCTATCATTCAAGGACTCATGATCTGAAAAACTTTCCTCATTAGAACTCTCTTCCTTTTGGAATCTCTTACTAGACTCTCCAACTTGTTTCTTGTGAGGCTTAACAAAACCAAGACCTGTTTTATCTGTTGGATTTCTTTGACTTTGGATGAGAGACTTAACCTTTTTGGAGCTTTCCTGAAATCTGTAGAGCTTATCCTTGTACTCTTTATTTTCTTCTTTCAAAGAAGCCATTTTCTGCTCTAACTCACTATTCTCAAGAACCTTAGACTTCAACTCATCCTTGAGTTCTTGTGTCTTAGCCATAGAGATGTCAAGACTTTCTATGAGATCATCTCTCTCCATACAACATTCATTTAACTTATCCTTGAGTCTAGCATTCTTCTTTCTTTCCTTTTTCAAAACACTAAGAGCATTTGTAAGTTCACATTCAAGATCCTCTATTTGATTGCACTTTGAATTATCAAGGCCTTTTTCAGATTTCTTATCACTAGAGGTGCTACCCTTTTCAAAAACCATACATGCATCTTCCTTATCATTTTCTGAAACATCCTCATACATACTAACAACCAATTCATTATTTGTGCAATCATCCTCAAAGTGACCAAAATTTCCACATCTAAGACATTTCATGATAATGAATCTATGTTTTGGTTCTTCCTCCTTTTCTGATATGAACAACATCTCATTTTCATTATCACTTGAAGAACTTTCACTATCACTTGCTAGAACACTTACTTGCTTTGTCTAGGTAGAAGCTCTTCTTGTGCTTGTGAGAATACCTCTTTCCTTTATTGTTGTGCTCATATTTGTTCTTCCTTTGATGCCTATGCCTTTCGGAATCCTTGCTCTTACAATCTTGTTTAACTTCATCACTTTCATCCTTGGCAACAGTACAGTTAGTAGCATAATGACCAAACTTTCCACAATTGAAACATCTCACGTTTTTCATATTTTTGTGCTTTCTAAAGAACTTGCCTTTCTTGCTGTAATATGCCTCTTCATCACCAGAAGACTCATCACTCTCTTGAAGTTGTTTACCTTTGGAATTCTTGGTAGCCTTGAAAGCTGCCTCCTTCTTGACATCAACCTTCACTTGAGTTCTCAACTCAAATGTTGCAAGTATACTATGGAGCTCATCTTTTTTCAACTTATCCAAATCTTTAGCTTCCTCAATAGCAGAAATATTTTCACTAAATCTATTAGGAAGAGATCTTAAAATCTTATCACAAACATCATTTTCAGCAAGCTCAAGACCTAAGTCTTTCATGGAGTTAACAACTTCATCCATACGAAGCATGTAGTCACTAATATTTTCATCATCATTCATCTTAAGTTGTTCAAACATACCTTTGAAGTGTCTCAACTTGGCCTTTCTGACATTTGTATCACCTGTATGAACCACTTTCAATTGTTTCCACATTTCACTAGTTGTCTTGCAGTGAATCACTTTGGTGAGATCTGCTTTTTGTAAGCCTTTCAGGATTGCATTCATTGCTTTTGAATTGTTGTGATGTAGGAGCCTTTCTTCTTTAGTATTAGGACCATGTTCGGGAATAGTGTACTCATCTTCAATCACTTCCCAAACCTCATTCCCAAGTGCCATTAGATGAACCTTCATCCTTGCACTCCAAAGACCAAAATCTGACCCATCAAGAATAGGTGTTGCATTGCCACTTGAATGATCCATTGTGTTCTTTACTAGCTTTTCCTTCAAGCTGTTAAACTTTTCGAAGGAACCTGCTCTGATACCAATTGAAGAACACAAGCTTATACTGAGAGGGGGGGTGAACAGTATAAGACCGCTTTTTACTTTTTCCTTTATACTTCAAAACAGTAAAGCAATATACCCAAAGCAATATCAAAGCAATGCACAAAACCATCCACAAAGTGACACAACAATTTACGTCCACAAAAATTTTCTCTAAAAGTTATCTCAAAGTTCTTTGGGAAACCTTCCCAATTACAATGTTTATGAGCCTCGGCTCAAAGGAGAAACCTTCCCCCAATCTGAATTTATGAGCCTCTGCTCAAAGGAGATACCTTCCCCTACCTCTTCTCCTGTCGGTGATCCTCTAGAAGACCTCTTGCCTCCGCTGCCCTTAGCAAATGGAACTCTATCCATAGAAGACACCTGTCTTCCCTGCTCTGGCTGGAGACCTCTGTCCTCAACTCTATCACCTCAAAGTCGGTCCTCGAATTTGCACTAAACACAGTCCTTCGGTCTAGCACAAATGTCCTCGTCCTCTGTCTTTGATCGGCACCAAACACGGGTCCTTCGGTCTAGCACAAATGTCCTTGGGTTCTACTCATAGAACCAATGCACCTCTGTCCTCAAGTTCTCCGATAGAACTATCAAACTCGGCTTCACAAGTCCTCTGCTAGGACTCGTCCAAATCTTCTCACAAGTCCCCAATGGAACTCGTCACAACCTGCTCACAAGTTCATCAAGAAAAACTTGCTTGGCGTGAACCCACAAAGAGAATTGTTAGAGACCCAATGTGATTCATCAACCTCATAGAAGCATAAAGAGAATTGTTAGAGACTCAATATGTTCTATACTTAACTCCCAATCTCAATCTCAACTCAATCTCAATCTCAATAGAATATGATAGATGTAGTGTGCTTTTCTCAAGAACATGAAACACAACCCAACAATTGCCAACCAAGCAATATGTCATATAACAATGATACTCATGTTCTTTCCAACAACCAATATCTTTTCTCAACCAATTAGGGCTTCAACAACAATGCTCAAAGACAAGGTTTAACCAATATCATTCAACTCAACATTAACCTTGAAGCATTCAACCAATCAACACAAGAAAAGAAAACAAGTAGAAATCCTTTTCCCTCCAAAGATATTTGAACAAAACAGCCACCAACACAATATTACCAAATGCAAAGAATAACTTGTTCAAATCAACTCAATGGAGTAAGCCCAATATCATGTATCAAGTAAAAGCAATAACTTGATCAACCAACCTCTATGGAAGCAACTCAACCATCAACCTCAACATAGCCATCCAAGGGTTTCACCATCTCAATGCAAGTAACAAGACTTACAAACATGAACCCTAGTGCACAATGCTTCCACAACCTCAAACCAGAATTATGCATTCACCAAAATTCTCATCAAGGATAACAATGCATAAGTAGTCTTCAACAAACCGAAAACTAGGACTTACACCTAACCAAAAGAAACCTAGTTGAATACCTTTTCACTCCAATCTTATTTCAGGAATAACATACACCACTCATTACTCATAAGAAGAATGTGCCCATACCTTATTGAAGTGAAGGAACCCCTTTGGAAATCTGCCACCATCACAACATTCTTTTGCCAATCTTCACAAGGGTTAGTAGATTACAAAATAATCAACATTATTCCACCTTTCAATAATCATCACCAAACCCTTTAATTGCACAACTCCCTTATCTCTCCTAAAACCACTTGTACCATAAAATAAAATAAATCATAACATTGCATAACCTTATAACTCCCAAAACCACTTATACTATAAAATAAAATAAATCATAACATTGCATAACCTTATAACTCCCAAAACCACTTATACTATAAAATAAAATAAATCACAACAATGCATAACCTTATAACTCCTCCTTTAAAGAAATTATTCCTTTTAAAACATACACACCATATTTTTCTATAAAACCTTGTATCTACTTAATATCATAATAAAAGGAAATTAAATGTTACCTAGACGAACTTGAGCACTTTCCAACATTATTAATTTAATCACGAAATTTTCTTCCAAAAGGGTGTTACTCAGTGGGTTTCGACCCGCAGACCTCTGCTACCACAACGTTGTTACTAGCGCTCTTGGCAACTCTACTGCCGAGCTGTTTGATACAAAAGATGCTCCACTTATTCTTATACCCGTCTCGGATTTGATGTCAACAAGAACGTGAACAACTCAGTCGCCGATGAGACTTGAACTTAGAACCTCCTCTCTATCAAATTTTGTGCAGAGTCCATCTCTTCGATAAGCGTGTTCTACTAAACCGTCATCAAGCAATTCCGACCTTGCGATCTTATTTCAATTTTTCCTGCGTGGTTTAAGTTGATAGCATCAACATTCGCCTACTGAGAGAGCTTTCTGGTTTCGGCATTCTTCTTCCAAAAATTTTGTGATGTTGTTCTTGTCTTTGTTTTCTTACTGACTGGGCGCCTCTTCATTCATAGACGAAAACTTGTTTCTTTACTGCATTTTAAACTTCGATGTTCGTGCAATCTTCTGCCTCCTCTCTTCGGCACCGCGACCATTCGTCACAGCAAAGACTTGTCCATCACATACGCTTCCTTCGCTGGCGCAGACGAAGACGAAAACGAAATGCACACCCATTCATATCGATTACTTTTTTTTTGAAATGAATTTATTAGCCTCATTATATATGCACTTCGATGCATTACCAAACACGTCGGCAAATACTTTAATTTAATTTTAAAATATTAATTTAAATTTTAAATAAAATTTAAACTAAATATTAAAATTAAATATCTTCATCACCGGGGCACCTTTTTCAACGAAACGAAGAGCCAACTTGGGTTTTAAGAAAAACCCATTACAAATCTGTTGTCCATGGTTTTAAATAAAACCTTTTATTTTGACTTGCCTTGGTTTTCACAAAAAACCTTTCCGCTTCTTGACATCAATGACAACATCAACACTTGAGCGAGGGCAATGTACCCAATGTACCCAAAATTGCCAACAATCTCCCCCTTTGTCATTGATGGCAAACCTTTACTAAAAACACATCTTCAAGAGCCAAAACTGAAACCCACAACTGAGAATCTACCTTTGAAGTTTTGCTCCCCCTGACTTGAAGCTTTCCTCTTCACTTGAAGCTCTCCCCCTTACTCATATCTCTCCCCCTTTGTCATCAATGGCAAAGGGCCACCTTTGGGGCTTGGGACTAAGAATGAGCCTCTTAGCTTAGTCCCACCCCCACCTCCTGATGAGGTGATTAATTCTGGAGTGGGAGTAAAACTCCCATTAGGCACTGATCATCATCAGCGTCTATAACTTCCTTGCCAGGCCTTCTCTTGAACTCTTGGTCCATATTCCTGTTTCTGTCATTGTTCTGATCCTTGGACCTGATCATGCCACTGTTCCTGTTCCTGTATTCTGGAATTTTAGTTCTACACTTTCTAGCTATGTGACCTTCATTGTTGCACTTGTAACAAGTAACAATATTATTTCTTTGAGGCATACCTATTCTTTGAATCCATCTATTCTGATTAAACTCGTTCCTGTTATTTGCCTTGCAATGAACTGCCTTGTGCCCAAACTGATTGCAGGAGTAGCAATACCCATGAAAGAAATTACCACTTCTAAACTGTCATTTACCTTCTTCACTTGAGCCATGCAATGTATAGCCATGTGACCAAATCTGTGACACGCAAAACATCTGCCTTGAAACTTTCCATTATTTGACCTCTTGGGTCCTAAAAACTTCTTCTCATTCCGAATTCTATTTTCTGTTTCTATGCATCTATCATTCAAGGACTCATGATCTGAAAAACTTTCCTCATTAGAACTCTCTTCCTTTTGGAATCTCTTACTAGACTCTCCAACTTGTTTCTTGTGAGGCTTAACAAAACCAAGACCTGTTTTATCTGTTGGATTTCTTTGACTTTGGATGAGAGACTTAACCTTTTTGGAGCTTTCCTGAAATATGTAGAGCTTATCCTTGTACTCTTTATTTTCTTCTTTCAAAGAAGCCATTTTTTGCTCTAACTCACTATTCTCAAGAACCTTAGACTTCAACTCATCCTTGAGTTCTTGTGTCTTAGCCATAGAGATGTCAAGACTTTCTATGAGATCATCTCTCTCCATACAACATTCATTTAACTTATCCTTGAGTCTAGCATTCTTCTTTCTTTCCTTTTTCAAAACACTAAGAGCATTTGTAAGTTCACATTCAAGATCCTCTATTTGATTGCACTTTGAATTATCAAGGCCTTTTTCAGATTTCTTATCACTAGAGGTGCTACCCTTTTCAAAAACCATACATGCATCTTCCTTATCATTTTCTGAAACATCCTCATACATACTAACAACCAATTCATTATTTGTGCAATCATCCTCAAAGTGACCAAAATTTCCACATCTAAGACATTTCATGATAATGAATCTATGTTTTGGTTCTTCCTCCTTTTCCGATATGAACAACATCTCATTTTCATTATCACTTGAAGAACTTTCACTATCACTTGCTAGAACACTTACTTGCTTTGTCTAGGTAGAAGCTCTTCTTGTGCTTGTGAGAATACCTCTTTCCTTTATTATTGTGCTCATCTTTGTTCTTCCTTTGATGCCTGTCTTTCGAAATCCTTGCTCTTACAATCCTGTTTAACTTCATCACTTTCATCCTTGGCAACAGTACAGTTAGTAGCATAATGACCAAACTTTCCACAATTGAAACATCTCACGTTTTTCATATTTTTGTGCTTTCTAAAGAACTTGCCTTTCTTGTTGTAATATGCCTCTTCATCACCGGAAGACTCATCACTCTCTTGAAGTCTGTTTACCTTTGGAATTCTTGGTAGCCTTGAAAGTCGCCTCCTTCTTGACATCAACCTTCACTTGAGTTCTCAACTCAAATGTTGCAAGTATACTATGGAGCTCATCTTTTTTCAACTTATCCAAATCTTTAGCTTCCTCAATAGCAAAAATCTTTTCACTAAATCTATTAGGAAGAGATCTTAAAATCTTATCACAAACATCATTTTCAGCAAGCTCAAGACCTAAGTCTTTCATGGAGTTAACAACTTCATCCATACGAAGCATGTAGTCACTAATATTTTCATCATTATTCATCTTAAGTTGTTCAAACATACCTTTGAAGTGTCTCAACTTGGCCTTTTTGACATTTGTATCACCTGTATGAACCACTTTCAACTGTTTCCACATTTCACTAGTTGTCTTGCAGTGAATCACTTTGGTGAGATCTACTTTTTGTAAGCCTTTCAGGATTGCATTCATTGCTTTTGAATTGTTGTGATGTAGGAGCCTTTCTTCTTTAGTATTAGGACCATGTTCAGGAATAGTGTACTCATCTTCAATCACTTCCCAAACCTCATTCCCAAGTGCCATTAGATGAACCTTCATCCTTGCACTCCAAAGACCAAAATATGACCCATCAAGAATAGGTGCTGCATTGCCACTTGAATGATCCATTGTGTTCTTTACTAGCTTTTCCTTCAAGCTATTAAACTTTTCGAAGGAACCTGCTCTGATACCAATTGAAGAACACAAGCTTATACTGAGAGGGGGTGTGAACAGTATAAGACCGCTTTTTACTTTTTCCTTTATACTTCAAAATAGTAAAGCAATATACCCAAAGCAATATCAAAGCAATGCACAAAACCATCCACAAAGTGACACAACAATTTACGTCCACAAAAATTTTCTCTAAAATTTATCTCAAAGTTCTTTGGGAAACCTTCCCAATTACAATGTTTATGAGCCTCGGCTCAAAGGAGAAACCTTCCCCCAATCTGAATTTATGAGCCTCTGCTCAAAGGAGATACCTTCCCCTACCTCTACTCTGCTGGTGATCCTCTAGAAGACCTCTGCCTCCGCTGCCCTTAGCAAATGGAACTCTATCCACAGAAGACACCTGTCTTCCCTGCTCTGGCTGGAGACCTCTGTCCTCAACTCTATCACCTCAAAGCTGGTCCGCGAATTTGCACTAAACACAGTCCTTCGATCTAGCACAAATGTCCTCCTCCTCTGTCTTTGATCAGCACCAAACACAGTCCTTTGGTCTGGCACAAATCTGTCCTCAAGTTCTACTCATAGAACCAATGCACCTCTGTCCTCAAGTTTTCTGATAGAACTATCAAACTCAGCTTCACAAGTCCTCTGCTAGGACTGGTCCAAATCTTCTTACAAGTCCCCAACGGAACCTGTCACCTGCTCACAAGTTCATCAAGAAAAACTTGCTTGGCGTGAACCCACAAAGAGAATTGTTAGAGACCCAATGTGATTCATCAACCTCATAGAAGCATAAAGAGAATTGTTAGAGACTCAATATGTTCTATACTTAACTCCCAATCTCAATCTCAACTCAATCTCAATCTCAATAGAATATGATAGATGTAGTGTGCTTTTCTCAAGAACATGAAACACAACCCAACAATTGCCAACCAAGCAATATGTCATATAACAATGATACTCATGTTCTTTCCAACAACCAATATCTTTTCTCAACCAATTAGGGCTTCAACAACAATGCTCAAAGACAAGGTTTAACCAATATCATTCAACTCAACATTAACCTTGAAGCATTCAACCAATCAACACAAGAAAAGAAAACAAGTAGAAATCCTTTTCCCTCCAAAGATATTTGAACAAAACAGCCACCAACACAATATTACCAAATGCAAAGAATAACTTGTTCAAATCAACTCAATGGAGTAAGCCCAATATCATGTATCAAGTAAAAGCAATAACTTGATCAACCAACCTCTATGGAAGCAACTCAACCATCAACCTCAACATAGCCATCCAAGGGTTTCACCATCTCAATGCAAGTAACAAGACTTACAAACATGAACCCTAGTGCACAATGCTTCCACAACCTCAAACCAGAATTATGCATTCACCAAAATTCTCATCAAGGATAACAATGCATAAGTAGTCTTCAACAAACCAGAAACTAGGACTTACACCTAACCAAAAG
Organism: Wollemia nobilis; assembly: GCA_028583015.1. Taxonomy (NCBI): domain Eukaryota; kingdom Viridiplantae; phylum Streptophyta; class Pinopsida; order Araucariales; family Araucariaceae; genus Wollemia; species Wollemia nobilis. Next base: position 33,600 of record JAQPPZ010010269.1, on the reverse strand, counting down.
AAACCTAGTTGAATACCTTTTCACTCCAATCTTATTTCAGGAATAACATACACCACTCATTACTCATAAGAAGAATGTGCCCATACCTTATTGAAGTGAAGGAACCCCTTTGGAAATCTGCCACCATCACAACATTCTTTTGCCAATCTTCACAAGGGTTAGTAGATTACAAAATAATCAACATTATTCCACCTTTCAATAATCATCACCAAACCCTTTAATTGCACAACTCCCTTATCTCTCCTAAAACCACTTGTACCATAAAATAAAATAAATCATAACATTGCATAACCTTATAACTCCCAAAACCACTTATACTATAAAATAAAATAAATCATAACATTGCATGACCTTATAACTCCCAAAATCACTTATACTATAAAATAAAATAAATCACAACAATGCATAACCTTATAACTCCTCCTTTAAAGAAATTATTCCTTTTAAAACATACACACCATATTTTTCTATAAAACCTTGTATCTACTTAATATCATAATAAAAGGAAATTAAATGTTACCTAGACGAACTTGAGCACTTTCCAACATTATTAATTTAATCACGAAATTTTCTTCCAAAAGGGTGTTACTCTATGGGTTTCGACCCGCAAACCTCTGCTACCACAACGTTGTTACTAGCGCTCTTGGCAACTCTGCTGCCGAGCTGTTTGATACAAAATATGCTCCACTTATTCTTATACCCGTCTCGGATTTGATGTCAACAAGAACGTGAACAACTCAGTCGTCGATGAGACTTGAACTTAGAACCTCCTCTCTATCAAATTTTATGCAGAGTCCATCTCTTCGATAAGCGTGTTCTACTAAACCGTCATCAAGCAATTCCGACCTTGCGATCTTATTTCAATTTTTCTGCGTGGTTTAAGTCGATAGCATCAACATTCGCCTACCGAGAGAGCTTTACGTTTCGGCATTCTTCTTCCAAAAATTCGGTGATGCTGTTCTTGTATTTGTTTTCTTACTGACTGGGCGCCTCTTCATTCATAGATGAAAACTTGTTTCTTTACTGCATTTTAAACTTCGATGTTCATGCAATCTTCTGCCTCCTCTCTTCGGCACCGCGACCATTCGTCACAGCAAAGACTTGTCCATCACATACGCTTCCTTCGTTGGCGCAGACGAAGACGAAAACGAAATGCACACCCATTCAAGTCGATTACTTTTTTTTTTCGAAATGAATTTATTAGCCTCATTATATATGCACTTTGATGCATTACCAAACACGTCGGAATACTTTAATTTAATTTTAAAATATTAATTTAAATTTTAAATAAAATTTAAACTAAATAATAAAATTAAATATCTCCATCATCGGGGCACCTTTTTCAACGAAACGAAGAGCCAACTTGGGTTTTAAGAAAAACCCATTACAAATCTGTTGTCCATGGTTTTAAATAAAACCTTTTATTTGTACTGCCTTGGTTTTCATAAAAAAACTTTTCGCTTCTTGACATCAATGACAACATCAACACTTGAGCGAGGGCAATGTACCCAATGTACCCAAAATTTCCAACAATCTCCCCCTTTGTCATTGATGGCAAACCTTTACTAAAAACACATCTTCAAGAGCCAAAACTGAAACCCACAACTGAGAATCTACCTTTGAAGTTTTGCTCCCCTTGACTTGAAGCTTTCCTCTTCACTTGAAGCTCTCCCCCTTACTCATATCTCTCCCCCTTTGTCATCAATGGCAAAGGGCCACCTTTTGGGCTTGGGACTAAGAATGAGCCTCTTAGCTTAGTCCCACCCCCACCTCCTGATGAGGTGATTAATTCTAGAGTGGGAGTAAAACTCCCATTAGGCACTGATCATCATCAGCGTCTATAACTTCCTTGCCAGGCCTTCTCTTGAACTCTTAGTCCATATTCCTGTTTCTGTCATTGTTCTGATCCTTGGACCTGATCATGCCACTGTTCCTGTTCCTGTATTCTGGAATTTCAGTTCTACACTGTCTAGCTATGTGACCTTCATTGTTGCACTTGTAACAAGTAACAATATTATTTCTTTGAGGCATACCTATTCTTTGAATCCATCTATTCTAATTAAACCTGTTCCTGTTATTTGCCTTGTAATGAACTGCCTTGTGCCCAAACTGATTGCAGGAGTAGCAATACCCATGAAAGAAATTACCACTTCTGAAACAGTCATTTAACTTCTTAACTTGAGCCATGCAATGTACAGCCATGTGACCAAATCTGTGACACGCAAAACATATGCCTTGAAACTTTCCAATATTTGACCTCTTGGGTCCTAAAAAATTCTTCTAATTCTGAATTCTATTTTCTGTTTCTATGCATCTATCATTCAAGGACTCATGATCTGAAAAAACTTTTCTCATTAGAACTCTCTTCCTTTTGGAATCTCTTACTAGACTCTCCAACTTGTTTCTTGTGAGGCTTAACAAAACCAAGACCTGTTTTATCTGTTGGATTTCTTTGACTTTGGATGAGATACTTAACATTTTTGGAGCTTTCCTGAAATCTGTAGAGCTTATCCTTGTACTCTTTATTTTCTTCTTTCAAAGAAGCCATTTTCTGCTCTAACTCACTATTCTCAAGAACCTTAGACTTCAACTCATCCTTGAGTTCTTGTGTCTTAGCCATAGAGATGTCAAGACTTTCTATGAGATCATCTCTCTCCATACAACATTCATTTAACTTATCCTTGAGTCTAGAATTCTTCTTTCTTTCCTTTTTCAAAACACTATGAGAATTTGTATGTTCACATTCAAGATCCTCTATTTGATTGCACTTTGAATTATCAAGGCCTTTTTCAGATTTCTTATCACTAGAGGTGCTACCCTTTTCAAAAACCATACATGCATCTTCCTTATCATTTTCTGAAACATCCTCATACATACTAACAACCAATTCATTATTTGTGCAATCATCCTCAAAGTGACCAAAATTTCCACATCTAAGACATTTCATGATAATGAATCTATGTTTTGGTTCTTCCTCCTTTTCTCGATATGAACAACATCTCATTTTCATTATCACTTGAAGAACTTTCACTATCACTGCTAGAACACTTACTTGCTTTGTCTAGGTAGAAGCTCTTCTTGTGCTTGTGAGAATACCTCTTTCCTTTTTTTTTGTGCTCATCTTTGTTCTTCCTTTGATGCCTATGCCTTTCAGAATCCTTGCTCTTACAATCCTGTTTAACTTCATCACTTTCATCCTTGGCAACATGATGAGTTAGTAGCATAATGACCAAACTTTCCACAATTGAAACATCTCACGTTTTTCATATTTTTATGCTTTCTAAAGAACTTGCCTTTCTTGCTGTAATATGCCTCTTCATCACCAGAAGACTCATCACTCTCTTGAAGTTGTTTACCTTTGAAATTCTTGGTAGCCTTGAAAGTCGCCTCCTTCTTGACATCAACCTTCACTTGAGTTCTCAACTCAAATGTTGCAAGTATACTATGGAGCTCATCTTTTTTCAACTTATCCAAATCTTTAGCTTCCTCAATAGCAAAAATCTTTTCACTAAATCTATTAGGAAGAGATCTTAAAATCTTATCACAAACATCATTTTTAGCAAGCTCAAGACCTAAGTCTTTCATGGAGTTAACAACTTCATCCATACGAAGCATGTAGTCACTAATATTTTCATCATCATTCATCTTAAGTTGTTCAAACATACCTTTGAAGTGTCTCAACTTGGCCTTTCTGACATTTGTATCACCCGTATGAACCACTTTCAACCTGTTTCCACATTTCACTAGTTGTCTTGCGGTGAATCGCTTTGGTGAGATCTCGCTTTTTGTAAGCCTTTCAGGATTGCATTCATTACTTTTGAATTGTTGTGATGTAGGAGCCTTTCTTCTTTAGTATTAGGACCATGTTCAGGAATAGTGTACTCATCTTCAATCACTTCCCAAACCTCATTCCCAAGTGCCATTAGATGAACCTTCATCCTTGCACTCCAAAGACCAAAATCTGACCCATCAAGAATAGGTGCTGCATTGCCACTTGAATGATCCATTGTGTTCTTTACTACCTTTTCTTTCAAGCTATTAAACTTTCCGAAGGAACCTGCTCTGATACCAATTGAAGAACAAAAGCCTATACTGAGAAGGGGGGTGAACAGTATAAGACCGCTTTTTAATTTTTCCTTTATACTTCAAAATAGTAAAGCAATATACCCAAAGCAATATCAAAGCAATGCACAAAACCATCCACAAAGTGACACAACAATTTACGTCCACAAAACTTTTCTCTAAAAGTTATCTCAAAGTTCTTTGGGAAACCTTCCCAATTACAATGTTTATGAGCCTCGACTCAAAGGAGAAACCTTCCCCCAATCTGAATTTATGAGCCTCTGCTCAAAGGAGATACCTTCCCCTACCTCTACTCTGGCTGGTGATCCTCTAGAAGACCTCTGCCTTCGCTGCCCTTAGCAAATGGAACTCTATCCATAGAAGACACCTGTCTTCCCTGCTCTGGTTGGAGACCTCTGTCCTCAACTCTATCACCTCAAAGCTGGTCCTCGAATTTGCACTAAACACAGTCCTTCGGTCTAGCACAAATGTCCTCGTCCTCTGTCTTTGATCAGCACCAAACACAGTCCTTCGGTCTGGCACAAATTTGTCCTCAAGTTCTACTCATAGAACCAATGCACCTCTGTCCTCAAGTTTTCTGATAGAACTATCAAACTCAGCTTCACAAGTCCTCTGCTAGGACCTGTCCAAATCTTCTTACAAGTCCCTAACGGAACCTGTCACCTGCTCACAAGTTCATCAAGAAAAACTTGCTTGGCGTGAACCCACAAAGAGAATTGTTAGAGACCCAATGTGATTCATCAACCTCATAGAAGCATAAAGAGAATTGTTAGAGACTCAATATGTTCTATACTTAACTCCCAATCTCAATCTCAACTCAATCTCAATCTCAATAGAATATGATAGATGTAGTGTGCTTTTCTCAAGAACATGAAACACAACCCAACAATTGCCAACCAAGCAATATGTCATATAACAATGATACTCATGTTCTTTCCAACAACCAATATCTTTTCTCAACCAATTAGGGCTTCAACAACAATGCTCAAAGACAAGGTTTAACCAATATCATTCAACTCAACATTAAACTTGAAGCATTCAACCAATCAACACAAGAAAAGAAAATAAGTAGAAATCCTTTTCCCTCCAAAGATATTTGAACAAAACAGCCACCAACACAATATTACCAAATGCAAAGAATAACTTGTTCAAATCAACTCAATGGAGTAAGCCCAACATCATGTATCAAGTAAAAGCAATAACTTGATCAACCAACCTCTATGGAAGCAACTCAACCATCAACCTCAACATAGCCATCCAAGGGTTTCACCATCTCAATGCAAGTAACAAGACTTACAAACATGAACCCTAGTGCAAAATGCTTCCACAACCTCAAACCAGAATTATGCATTCACCAAAATTCTCATCAAGGATAACAATGCATAAGTAGTCTTCAACAAACCAGAAACTAGGACTTACACCTAACCAAAAGAAACCTAGTTGAATACCTTTTCACTCCAATCTTATTTTAGGAATAACATACACCACTCATTACTCATAAGAAGAATGTGCCCATACCTTATTGAAGTGAAGGAACCCCTTTGGAAATCTGCCACCATCACAACATTCTTTTTCCAATCTTCACAAGGGTTAGTAGATTACAAAATAATCAACATTATTCCACCTTTCAATAATCATCACCAAACCCTTTAATTGCACAACTCCCTTATCTCTCCTAAAACCACTTGTACCATAAAATAAAATAAATCATAACATTGCATAACCTTATAACTCCCAAAACCACTTATACTATAAAATAAAATAAATCATAACATTGCATAACCTTATAACTCCCAAAATCACTTATACTATAAAATAAAATAAATCACAACAATTCATAACCTTATAACTCCTCCTTTAAAGAAATTATTCCTTTTAAAACATACACACCATATTTTTCTATAAAACCTTGTATCTACTTAATATCATAATAAAAGGAAATTAAATGTTACCTAGACGAACTTGAGCACTTTCCAACATTATTAATTTAATCACGAAATTTTCTTCCAAAAGGGTGTTACTCAGTGGGTTTCGACCCGCAGACCTCTGCTACCACAACGTTGTTACTAGCGCTCTTGGCAACTCTGCTTGTCGAGTTGCTTTGATACAAAAGATGCTCCACTTATTCTTATACCCGTCTCGGATTTGATGTCAACAAGAACGTGAACAACTCAGTCGCCTATGAGACTTGAACTTAGAACCTCCTCTCTATCAAATTTTGTGCAGAGTCCATCTCTTCGATAAGCGTGTTCTACTAAACCGTCATCAAGCAATTCTGACCTTGCGATCTTATTTCAATTTTTCCTGCGTGGTTTAATCTGATAGCATCAACATTGGCCTACTGAGAGAGCTTTCTGGTTTCGGCATTCTTCTTCCAAAAATTCTGTGATGTTGTTCTTGTCTTTGTTTTCTTACTGACTGGGCGCCTCTTCATTCATAGACGAAAACTTGTTTCTTTATTGCTTTTTAAACTTCGATGTTCATGCAATCTTCTGCCTCCTCTCTTCGGCACCGCAACCATTCGTCACAGCAAAGACTTGTCCATCACATACGCTTCCTTCGCTGGCGCAGACGAAGACGAAAACGAAATGCACACCCATTCATCTCGATTACTTTTTTTTTTTTGAAATGAATTTATTAGCCTCATTATATATGCACTTCGATGCATTACCAAACACGTTGGCAAATACTTTAATTTAATTTTAAAATATTAATTTAAATTTTAAATAAAATTTAAACTAAATATTAAAATTAAATATCTTCATCACCGGGGCACCTTTTTCAACGAAACGAAGAGCCAACTTGGGTTTTAAGAAAAACCCATTACAAATCTGTTGTCCATGGTTTTAAATAAAACCTTTTGTTTTGACTGCCTTGGTTTTCACAAAAAACCTTTTCGCTTCTTGACATCAATGACAACATCAACACTTGAGCGAGGGCAATGTACCCAATGTACCCAAAATTGCCAACATAATCTCGATAATATTTACGTTGGTGAGGTGCTTAAGGATGATAAATATGGGGTTTTTTGGCATATGTAAAATTATTAAATATCCAAACCTTCCATGTTGCAAAATCTAGAGCCCTTTATCAAGGTCTCCTACTTGTGGAGAATATGGGGTAGAAAAATGATTGCACTGAAGGAGACTCGCTTAATAATATAAACATGGTCAAAGGTGATTCAATTCCAAGTTGGAATATTAAGGTTGTGATTATGGAATCTAGGCAAATTCTTCAATATAGAGAGGAAATAGAGATAAATAATATCTTTAGAGAAGGAATGTGACATACTAACTTTATGGTAAACATGGGTATAAGTCACAATGGTCTATCTATTTGGAGAGATAAGTTTTTCAAAGGCCTTCTTCAATTGGATTTAGAGATGCATACTTCTTAATCCTTTGTAAGCTTTTACTATTTATGAAGAAAGGTTTTGTGCACAACCTTGTGGGAGTCTTGGTTGTCTAGGGGGCTCACTAGTGTTGTTCTAATTTTATTTCTTGTATCAATTTGCAGTTGGTTCACTTGGTTATGGATGGTCATTTTTAGTGTTCTATAGTTGTTATTGTCCTTGTATTATTGGTCTTAGGCTAAGTTTTTCAAGACTTATCCTATGGTACAAGGATTGGGGACCCTTTCAAAAACCTTTCTATATGTAATAAAAATAATTATCCAATAAGCCATTATAATATGATTTATAAGATCATTTCAAAAATTATGGGAAATAGGTTGAAGGGCATTCTAGGGTGTCTTATTTTAGAGGAACAAGGTGGATTTGTTCATGGTACTCAAATTCTTGATGGTATAATTATTGCACAAGAGGCCATACATTCTTTCCATTCCATGAAAAAACCAGGTATGCTTTTGAAATTATATATGAATAAAGCATATGATGGGATTTCCCAGAATTTTCTACATGCTATTCTCATAAATTTTAACTTTGATTATAGTTAGTGTGAGTGGATTAAATGTTGTTATAGCATTGCAAAATTTTCTATTTTGATCAATGGTTCTCTTGCTTGGTACTTCAAGTCGTCTTGTGCAATTCATCAAGGTGGTCCACTTTTTCCTTATCTATTCATTATTGTGGCAGAAACATTAGGTAGAGTCTTTTCAAAGGTAAAAATGGAAGGAAAAATCAAGGGAATTCAAGTTGCAAAAAAGGGTCCCTCTAAATCTCATCTCCAATTTGTTGATGATACTTTTCTTTTGGGATATCCCTCAGTTAGTGTGGTCATGGAGTTTAAATCAATACTATCATGCTATGATAAAGCTACTGGATAGTTGATAAATACTACATTGCAAAGAGCAATTGGTTGATAGTAAGATTCTTTGTATCAACAAATAGGTTAAAACAAATCTTACCAAGTTTAATCTATACATAACAAGAGGGATTTGCATAGGGTAGATAAATTCTATATGAAAGTGTGCTACTCTAGGAAACTATTCACAAGATTTGCCAAAAGGGGAACAAAGTTATGTTCTTTAAGCTAGATTTATCCAAGGCTTATGACAAAGTAAGTTGGGAAATTTTAGCCCATATACTAAAGAGATTTGGTTTCAGTGAAGAATGGATAAAATGGGTTATAGAATGCATCTCTACTATCTCTTTCTCAGTGTTCATAAATAGTAATCCATCCCAACAATTTAACGCTTCTAAAGGTATCCAATAAGGGAACCCACTTTTACCTTTTATGTTCATCATTTTCATAGAGGGCTTGGGAAGACTCATACAAAAGAGGAGAGCAAAGAACACCATTGCAGGTGTGAAGATAACCAAGAACCTAAAGCTTACTCACCTACAATTTGTAAATGACAGAGGAATATGGAGGAAACCATCAATAAGGAAAGCAACCAATATTAGAGAAGTGTTCAATTGATATATATATATATATATATATATATATATATATTTATTTATTTATTTATTTATTTATATTAAATTAAAAGTTTTTAATAAATTATATGTGGCTTCAATTGGGATCACTCCCATGAAAATACCAAACTATTACATTTGTTGCATCATTTTTATCACATTTTTTTCACTTTTATTCTCTTAAATATATTCTTCAACTTCCTCGAAGTGTTATATTTTCACAAACATATCTCTGATGTCATTTAGATTAAGACATAAAATCTCACACTACATTTTAAAATTTAAATTTTATATATTAAATTAAAAAAATTTAATAAATTATATGTGGCTTCAATTGGGATCACTCCCATCAAAATACCAAAATATTACATTTGTTGCATAATTTTTATCACACTTTTTCATTTTTTCTCTCTTAAATATATTCTTCAACTTCCTCAAAGTGTTATCTTTCCACAATCATATCCTTAATATCATTTAGATTAAGATATAAAATCTCACACTATATTTTAAAATTTAAATTTTACCATGATGAAGATCAACACCGTGATTTGCTAATTTATGAACTACCCAATTTCTTTCTTATAAGCATGCTCACATCACAGGAAGCGCAGAAAAGCAATCCATTGTGAAGAATAACGTCTGAACTAAAACTGATAATCATGGGCAGGTCAAGCACAGTGGCCCATGAATTCGATGAAGCCTCATAGATATATAACGTTTTTGAGTTAAATTTTTGTAATGCCACTATGCATGTATCTCCATAATCCTCCCTCACAATCCGTGCATGGGATATTTGGTAGTGGTTATCATAAGGAAGTATGAAAGGAGGAGGAACTTCAGAAAATGTCTTGTTAAGTAGATTATAAAGACAAAATCTTTTTTGAAGAGCCTTGATGTAACATGTTCGGTGGTCGCTAGAAGTTGTCCAGCAACTGATCCCAACCAAAAGATAATAGGTCTACCCCATGAAAAGTTTTTTAAGTTTTTGATCTTCCATCTACAGTCGGAGAAGCAATACATTGCATATTTGAGTTCCTCACACCCATATCTGCACAATAATAACAATGGATTCCTGTTTGGAATGTGAAGAAGACAATAGAGCGTTCCACTCCTTGGAAATTTCAACTGTATCCATAGGAAGCAAAACTAATATTTCCTCCTTCACATGCTCTGGTATTTCAGATAGTGCAAGTTTTATGTCCCTCTTCTTCATTTTCAGCAGCATCTCCTTGAAAAATCATATTTAAGTGTGGTTGGTTGAACAGAAATTTAGTCGAAAATGAATTGGTGTTCCTTCAAACAAACAACTCAGGCTCACTGAATGACGAAAGATCCTAACAAAGTATATATAATTTAATAAAAACAAAAGGATGGTTAAAAAGATCAATAAAAAAGCCAGCAGATTCAATAGATTGAATAGGCTTAAGCTTCCTAAAAGCTTATATCTATGTTTTCAACCATTTCACAAATTAAAGAACTTCAAATAAAAATAAATATTACAATAAAAATAAAAATCTGTCACCAAACCCTTGTTTAAATAAATTGCGTGTGCTTCAATGGCATGTTCTTTAAATTGTTGAAAATCCACACATTTTGAATGGATGCACCTATTAGTTTCATTTTTATTTACAAAATAATTTTGAATGGATGCACCGTTTGAGTTGTTGAAAAGCCACATGGATACACCGTCTCATTTTTATTTATACAAAATAATTTACCAACCCTTAACTTTAATACCTTAAATCCTGTTTCATCACGTCGGCAAAGAATAACTATTAATATGAATTGCAATTCAATGGGTATTCCCTGTTGCACATATCTTAAAATCAAAATAATGTTGAGTACATCAAAGAAACTAAACGGCCAAGGGTTGGTTTTTAGATATTAATGAATAGTTTTTTAAATAAATGTTATGAAAATATTTAAACTAAACTGCTTTAAATAAAATAAAGTTATTAAGTAATTTTAATATTATTGTATTGTATTTTTATTAATAGTGTTTCAATGTATATAACAAACATAGCATTTAGATAATGTTGAAAAAAATATGGTAGATTATTTGAATTTATAAAGGATGATGTGATAATCATCTTATGCCATATAATATTATCAACTTGTTAAGATGATTTATGATTTGCAATGATAAAATGTTGACTAGTGTGATCTTGGTACCTGCAGCCTCTAGATTACCTATGGAAGCACCATCATAATTGAGTTTAAGCCATTCTTCAGGAGGAGGAGTCCAATGAGCACCTAATCTGGGATGAGAAACATAATGAGAATGGCTTGAACTGTAGGCAATACCTAGGGACTTAAAAAGAGTGGACTCGTAGTGGACTGTAGGATGATGATTTATGATTGCAATGATAAGAATATTTAATTATAATAGCATGTCAATCAAACTCTACAATCTTTTTTGTTTCACTCATCATTTTCTCACCAAATTAGTGATGTGATACCTTCAATAAGTAAATCAATGTCATCAACTTAGTGATTTTTCAGCAAACAATGGATCTATGTATTTCAATGATGACATTGGCTAACATCAAAATATATTAGTGAATTAATGATGAATTTCAACTTATTGGCATGAGTAGATAGGTTTTTTTTGGGACTTGGTGAATTTTAAAACTTTTATTTCTTTATTCCTTTAGCGGATTGAGACATTTGAATACTTAACATAATTGACCACTTTCACTTCTCATTCAATCAACTAACTACTAATTAGTGAATTGAAACTCAACAAATTAGTGAAACTTGAACCTTGGAAAATTTTGCGATCCTTTTGAAGAGTCTTGTGAATCAAGATCATCCAATAATGGAAAGATTAATTTGTTGAGAATCTTACCTAATTGCATTCTTTGGCTCTAATTTTCTAATTTGTCACCCTTTCTTCTACAACTCTAAGTTTACAACTAGACAATACACACCTTAAAATCTTTAACTTATTAAGGATGACATCTAATGACTAAATTTACTTGTTTATATAAGTAAAACCCTCAAAACTAAAACTATAGTCATATTTCCTTTTGAATTTTAGCACATGGACTAACATTAATTTTGATAAAAATTTGTTATTAGGTGGAGGTTATAGTCAGTACTAAAGTCTATGGTAGGTACTTCAATGGATTTGGTATGTTATGGTGAGTCATAATATTTTATTTTCCCTTAAATAATCTTCCTTCTACTCCAAATTATATTACATGCATATTCTTAAAGTTATCAACCATAATAAATTCACTTTATAGGGATTACATAAGTTATTTGTAGTCTCATTACTATTAATACTTAAGTTAACACCCTTTTCTCACACATGCCACATAAGTTTCCTTCGCATGAATTCAAAATTTTATGAAGTTAAAAAATATATATTCCATGTACTAATGTTAGCATGATGTATGACATGATCTCTAGGTGGATTGGTATCTATTGGGTTTTATAGACTAAGATTGCTCGTCTCTTGTAGATCAACTAGTTGGTTGATATAATGGGGACCTATGTGGTAATTTGTGATAACAAATAGACCCTTCCATATATCCTATCTTCATTTTTTTCTTGCTAGCTATTGATTAGCCATTAGAATTGGCCATACCATGGATGATAATGTCATGTTGACAACATCACCTTTGCCAAATTTACAAACTATCCCTTCAATAAATTAATGATATAGAATTTAGAGAAGAAGCAATACCAGTCAAGCAAGAGATATTTGATAAATTCTTAGGACATGTTTTTATGACATGGTCAATTTCTTAATCTTGTTGATTTATTAGGGTCACCTTTTATTAGAACTTTTTAGTGTGTGAAGAGAAAATGAGATTGATAAAGGTTTCTAATTAAGGATTTTTATAAACATTGATATGGGTTCCGTGTGTATATAAGAATTAAGTATGATAGACATACTGACAAAGCACTACCATAGGAATTTTGAAATTTTGGAAGATTACAAAACAATTTGAAACAGTTAATCAAATTTTTTAAAACTCCTTAAATTTTAAAAATTTGAGAATGAGGATTGATTTGCTTAAGGAATCAATATACTAGTAGGAATAATTTGGTAGCTTGTAGCAATGAATCACTAAAACATATTAGCAAAATCTAGAAAACTAGAGTAATTTTCTTACCTCATAGAGTGAATAACTCATGGATAAATAGAGGAGTAAAAAGAGAAGCATTGATTCTGAGGAAGGTATTTAAAATGATGCTTTACCATTTGTGGCATCTTAACTGATGGGGAACCAAATTAACCACAAATAAAATGACGCAATTTTATTTGAAAGACGCAGTTTTATTAATTCGAATCATGGAAGCTTTTACAATAAATCACCATGAAAATAAATACACAGTGCTTTAAATGCAAAATACAGACCGCAGACCTTCCTCTCTTCCCTCCAGCCTCTCGAATCCTTCAAAGAAATCCCTTTTATGCTCTATGCTTCGTGCTGCATCACCGTTCGTAACTGCCTTAACGGCTTCTGGAATGGTCATATGGAATGGCCTTAACGGCCTTTGAAACTGCCGCTTGGAATGGCCTTCACGATCTCAGGCACTGCCACTCGAAACTGCCACTTGGAACTGCCACTTGGAACGCCACCTGGAACTGCCACTTTGCTTTGTCTGCTAAGGTGTCGCGATATCGCGACCCTTCTTTGCGTTTTGGCTTTGCCGGCCAAGGTGTCGCGATATCGCGACACTTCTTTGTGTTTTGGCTTTGCCGACCAAGGTGTCGCGATATCGCGACACTTCTTTGTGTTTTGGCTTTGCCGACCAAGGTGTCGCGATATCGCGACACTTCTTTGTGCTTTGGCTTTGGCGGCCAAGGTGTCGCGATATCGTGACACTTCTTTGTGCTTTGGCTTTGGCGGCCAAGGTGTCGCGATATCGCGACACTTCTTTGTGCTTTGGCTTTGGCGGCCAAGGTGTCGCGATATTGCGACACTTCTTTGTGCTTTGGCTTTGGCGGCCAAGGTGTCGCGATATCGCGACAACTTTGGTGTCGCGATATCACGACCATTAGTTGCATTTGCCATGGTGCTCGAAATACGTCGTGATATCGTGACGATATTTGCGTCGCGATATCGCGACCAATTTTATACTTAGTCAAATTTTGCAAATTGTGAACTTTTTCAAACTTTGAATTTTTTTGGTGATGCAATATTGCTGTGTTTCCCGAGATGCTCCTACATCAGACACCCGGGGTAGATGTTTTAGAAGTGATCGTCACTTCTGGATGGTCAGAGGAAAACTCAAACGATCAACCTCTGATTTGGACAACCATGTGGCATCTTCGACAGGTCTGTTCTTCCACTTGCCCAAATACTTCGAATATTGCTTATTTCGGGTACTTTTTCCTGTACGAGTGTCGAGTATGTCTTCAATTTCTTCTTTGTCTAGAGTGGATGCAGGAATTTTCCACAGATCCGGACTGGGTGGTTCACTACAACTTCCTACATGATATTCAACCAAGTCTGAAATATTGAAGATAGGTGAAATATTCAGCTCACTTAGGAGATCAACTTCATAGGCATTGCCTGAATCTCATTTGCCTATGATTCGGCATGGTCCAAACTTCTTCATCTTCAACTTATTGTAAGTTTTTCTAGGAAAACGTTCCTTACGCAAGTGAACCATGACTTCATCCCCTACTTGGAATTCTTTGAAACGTCGCTTCTGATCTGCTCTGGCTTTGTAAGTAGCATTCATTTGACTGATATGTTGTTGTACCTCTTCATGTAAAGTCTTCATGTGTGCTTGCAAAGTCTTCGACTTCAACGATCGCACTTGTCTCGCTTTATCCATCGGTCTCAACTCGAAGCGTTTCTAGGGTCTGTACCCATGCACAATCGGGAATGGTGATTTACCGATACTGCAATTGACAGAATTGTTGTAAGAAAACTCTACCTGAGGTAAAATCAGATCCCATCCCTTCGGTTTATCTCCTACCAAACATCGTAGAATATTACCCAAACTTCTGTTGACTACCTCGGTCTGTCCATCAGTCTATGGATGGTACGCAGAACTAAATTTCAAGTCTGTTTTTAGCTTCTTCCATAGAGTTCTCTAGAAATAACCCACAAATTTGGCATCTCTATCCGAAACAATGCTTTGGGGTAGACCATGAAGTCGGACTACCTCCTTGAAGAACAAGCCGACAATGTGAACCGCATCACTTGTCTTCTGACATGGAATAAAATGGGCCATTTTCAAAAACCTGTCAACAACAACAAAAATGGCATCATTTCCACGTTGTGTTCTTGGCAGACCAAGAACAAAATCCATGATGATATCTTCCCAAGGTCTTCCTGGTACAGGCAATGGCTGGTACATTCCTGTATTCTGGCTGACTCCTTTTGCCATATGGCACACTCTGCAACCCTGCACAAATCTGGTCACATCTGGCTGCAACTGTGGCCATTGGTAATTCTCACTAACAAGAGCAATGGTCTTATCATGGCCAAAATGCCCTACTAGTCCTCCACTATGCTTCTCTTTGATCAAATTTTCCCTCATGGAACTTCGGGGAATGCACAACTGATTCTGCCAAAACAGCATCCCATATTGGATCATGAAATCTAACCACTTAGTGCGATCCACGGTAGTAGGAGACACACATGCGGTCCATGCCTCTGCAAAATTTGGATCTGCTGGGTATAAACTCTTGAGTTCATCAAACCCAACAACCTACACTCTCATTTCCATCAACAAATTATGCCTTCTACTCAAGGCATCTGCAACTCTATTAGATTTGCAACTTTTATGCTTTAGTACAAAGGTATAACTCTGCAGGAATTCAACCCACTTCAAATTTCGTTGGTTAAGTTTACCTTGACTATTGATATACTGCAAAGCTTGATGGTCAGTATATAAAACAAACTCTTTGGTTAGCAAATAATGTCTCCATTTCTTAAGAGCCCGAATTATAGCATAGAATTCTTGATCATAAATAGAGTATTTCTTTCTAGCATCATTCAATTTTTCACTAAAATATGCAACAGGTTTACCTTCTTGACTCAACACGGCTCAATGGCACTGCCATTGGCATCACAGTCAACCTGAAACACTTTATTAAAATCTGGAAGTGCCAGAATGGGCTGTTCTGTCACTTTCTTCTTCAATATATTCATGTTGGTATCTACTTTGGCAGTCCACCTAAATTCTCTCTTATCCCCTCTCATAGTTTCTGTTAGGGGTGCACAAATACTGCTAAAGTCTCTAATAAACTTTCTATAGAAACTTGCAAGACCATGAAATGATCTTACCTCTGTCACATTCCTTGGAGCAGGCCATTCAAGGATAGCCTTCACTTTCTTAGGATCCATTTTTAGACCCTCCTCTGAGATGACAAATCCCAGGTAAATCAACTCTTTCTGTACAAAACTGCACTTCTGTATATTTATCAATAATTGCTCCTCACGCAGTTTTTCAAAAACTGTCCGAACATGCAACAAATGTTCATCCAATGTTTTACTAAAAATCAGAATATCATCTAGGTACACTATTATGAAATTTTCCAGGAAGTCACGCAATACTTCATTCATCAACCTCATAAATGTACTGGGTGCATTAGTCAATCCAAATGGCATAACTAACCACTCATACAAACCCTCTCTCGTTTTAAAGGTTGTCTTCCATTCATCACCCTCTCTAACACGTATCTAATGATATCCGCTCTTCAAATCAATCTTAGTGAAGTATTTAGCTCCACTCAAGCAATCCATTATATCATCCATTCTGGGTAATGGAAAGCGATATTTAATAGTAATTTTATTAATGGCTCGGGAATCAGTGCACATTCACCATTCGCCATTCTTCTTTGGTGCAAGTACTGCTGGCATTGCACAAGGGCTCAAACTTGCCCGAATCAAACCCTTCCTCAAAAATTCCTGAACTTGTCGGTTCAATTCTTCATTCTCAACAGGAGACATTCTATGAGCTGCCTTGTTGGGTAAGCTAGATCCTGGCATTAAGTCAATCTGATGACTAATCTTCCTCATTGGCGGCAAACCCTCAAGCACATTTTCTGATATAATATCAGGAAATTCTGCTAACAGATGTTCAACTTCTGTTGGAATGTTAGTAGTATCTTCTCTTTTTACATGAGGAATTAATGCATAACACATTGAATCCCTCTTTATACCATCCAAAAATTTTATGCCATCTACTAAACAAATTCTAGCATTATTGCATACCTTTTCCTCAACCTCCTTTAATGGCTTCAGTTTGTGGCGTACTCCATCTTTTGTCAGGGAATAGGTATTTGCATGTCCATCATGTGTTGCACGTCTATCAAATTGCCATGGTCTTCCAAGCAACAAATGGCAAGCATCCATCGGCAAAATATCACACAGGACCTGTTGGCATTTTTGCCACATGGATTCTCATTGATTAATGCATTAGTGTATTGTTGGGGATCTGACCTTTGATTGATGCAGCTTGGGCGAAAAAAGGAGAAAATTTGAGCAAAAAATGACTAAGTCTGAAAACTGCAGCGATGCGCTGACATGTCGCAGAATCGCGGTCAACGCAGTCAACGCAGGCAGGTTGGCGGAACCGTCGCGATATCGCGACGTGTTCCGAAATCGCGGGTCGGCGGGCAAAAAAAGCACTAAGTTGAAAACATGCAGCGATTCGCTGACATGTCAGCGAATCGCGACCCGGTGAGCGTCGAAGGCAAAAAGTGCAAACTTGCAGCGCGTCGCTGACATGTCAGCGAATCGCGACCGAAAAGGCGATTGGTACGGCGATGGAAACATGTAGCGAAATCGCGACATGTTCCGATTTCGCGGGGCAGAGCGCAGGGAGGAGCCAACGGCGGAAACATGTAGCGAAATCGCTACATGTTCCATTTTCGCGGGTCAACGGTGGTCAAAGCGTACTGAATGATAAGACGTCGCGATTTCGCTACCCGTCGCGATTTCGCGACCCGTCGCATTTTCGCGACCTGCGCAGTTTTCCCGCCAAGTGCAATATGAACGGCCGAAAGGGTTTTTTCGATTTTCGATGATTTAATGCTAACCCGAATTAAATATTTTGCGGATTTCCGAGGCGGTTAAAGTCGAAGAAGCGCCCAGGTCACCAAAATTAAAGGATTTATTGGTTCAAAGTATTGGTTCGTGGATTATTTTAACGGCTTCATGCACATGTTTGAAAAAACGAATTTAATGAAGAATCGCGAACGTTTCATGGCATTTAATTTTTATTTCCTCGAGGCCGCTATTAAGGGGTCGTGTTCCTGATTTTCAAGATATTATTGTAGATCACGAGGAAGTTGGTTTTACGTTTTTAATGTTGCAAAGAGGACGGACCTCTATAAAAACCAATGTAATTTTCATTTGCAAAGGTTGGAAAAACTTGCTGCTAGAAACTGGAATTGTATCTGCAGGAATAAAAGGATCAATTTCTAATTTTTCAAGCGTCGCATGGATGACTTTCTTTTCTGTTTTCTGCATTTCTAATAGCATTCGTATGCTCTTGCATTGCTATTACATTTAAATTCTGCATACTGGATTTAAATACTGCGGTCAAGGTACAATTCTTGGAATGTGGGTTTGGAGGGATTTGCGGCATGTGATTGTGCGAGGATGAAGCTGATTTCTTATGTTACTTGCTGTTGTTGCGTTTGTAGTTTCCTGCTATTGTTTTTCTGATCCCATCACTTCGGCCTGTGGCCATATTTCCCATTTCTTTCTGCAACCTTTTAAATCTCTTTCCAGCAACCCTATCTTAAACCCATTTTTAGAGTAGTGAAGGGAACCAGCCCACTCTGGAGATTGGTCTGGGAGCCATTTCTTGCTTCCAGCCTTTCAATGTTGGCCGGGTCTAGGGCGCAATTGTAAAAATCCTTTCCTGTGGTAGATTCGTGACCAACAGTTTTTGGCACGCCCGGTGGGACAGACTGTTTCTGTCTCCAAGAATTCATAATCGGTGGGATACGCATAATTTTCCAAAGTGATAACTCCACCGGTGCCAACAGTTTTGGCACGTTTTAACACCCGGAGGCCTCAAGATTTGATGAGCTGTCTTGGCCTCACAGCGGAGATTTTTAAGTTCATCTGGCGACTTTGCTGAGTTGAAGATCTGTTCGTGGACGCCTGTTTTTGTTTAAAAAAAAAAAAAAAAAAAGAAAGGAAAAAAATTTCAAAGAATGTTTTTTCTGGCGACTCTGAATTAATGGCGATGGTCGTGATTCCGCAGACCACTGCCACAAAGGCGAGGGTTTTTTCTATATGGGATGATCCTGGCCCTCTGAATCTGCAAGTTCGACATGAAATTCCCGAAGGTGCCCTGAAGAACCTGGAAAAATATGATGGTACCGAAGGCATGGCTCTGGCACATGTTGAAGATATTGCTATTCTGTCCATGATCCATGTCATAGAACACGAAGATGTCATGATCCGACTTCGGTTCGGTCTTTGGAAGGAAGAGCATTACGGTGGTATAGATTGCTCAAACGTCGAAGCATCGACTCATGGGACGATCTAGCGGGAGCACTGATCGAAAGATTTGACGAAGATCCTTTCTACAGTTCTTTGGATCTCTACCAATTTTTCATGTACATCAAGAGAGCACCTCAAGAAAGCATCACGGACTTCAATGTTCGATTCTTGAGAAGCTGGCAGAGAATTCCAGAGAAGATCCGTCCATCACCCACCCAAGCCCTCCTCTTTTATGTTCGAGCTTTTAACTCTGACATAGGTCTCTTTTTGCTGCAGTCAGGTGAACAACGCTTCCCACAAATCTTTGAGGAAGCGATGCGAAGCGGAACGATTGTTGCTCTTATCAAGAAAGTTACCGTGGGGAGAAACTCCATTACCTTCTCCGGTGGTTGCTTGCTCTCGTTTACCCTGCACATTCATGCCAGATCCCTGAGATGCAGTCATGTGAATTTCAAGGGACAGATCTCGTCCAAAGTCAAGGATTGGGACATGCAAGCACTTTTCCAGCAATGAAAAATATGGTTGCTTGCAGTTTTCATAAGGATATGGATTCAGAGGATATAAGCAAAGAAGAAGAACAGACTCAAGTGGCCGAACCTGAGCATCAAGAAGGCATAGCTGTGCAAGTCACACAAGCATGTAGTCAGAACCTGTTAAATATGTCAGATCAACAGGTGGAGTCTGAAGAGATCCTGAAGAAGGAACTGTTGCTGGACAATTCCTGTGATTGGATCCAGGAGTTGGAGGAACCTATTTTCAGTCCACAGTCAAAGAACTTTTCAAGATGGTGGGGTTTCATTTCTGCATTATTTGTCAGTTGTGTAGGTCCTGGCATGTATGATAACTTGCCAGTGTCTGAAATATGGAGAACTTCAGGAAGAAGCCAGCCCAATTTCAAAGACCGACTTAAGTATGATCAGATCTGGTCGGGACATTGCAGATTTACCGGATAACATTCTGAGATTGGGTGTCTGGTGATGACATGCCAATCATGTCGTGACTTATTGTATATAGTATTTTGAAAAAACACAAAAAAAAATAGAAAAAGAAGAGAAAAAAAAAAAAAAGAGTGGTATTGTTTTTATTTGTTCATCTCGGTTCTTGTTGCCTGCGAGCCGTAGATGCTTGTTTTTTTTTCCTTTGTTTTTCTCCTCCCAACAGTTTGGTGGCTTTCTAGCACTTTCTTCTTTTCCCTTCCCCATTTCCTCTCTTTCCTTTCTTCATCTTCTTCCTTCTGTTTCTTCTGCATTAAAACAAAATGAGCCACAGCTGTTGTTTCTTTTCCCTTTTCTGTTTTTCCCCGTTCCTTCTTATCCCTTTCCTCTAAGTTCAGTCTTTTACGCATTTGCTAACAGTCTAGTTCATTTCATTTCACAGCTTTCCTAGTTCCATTCCCACTCCATAACTTCGTTCATTTTCATGTCATCACTCCATTGCATTCACCGCTTGCGCAATCGCAGGAGCTCACTCCACCATCACATTCCATTTCTTCAGTTTATAACCGCTTCTATGCAGGTTCTTCCAGTTCTAGTTTTCCGCAGCAGAAGAAGTTTGGCAGCAGTCCCCTGACATGTTTTGCAGCAGCTTGTTTATAGTTCCAATATGACTCTGTGCCCAATGGACTAAGGCTCGGATTCTTGCATACAGCTGAGTCGTATACCCCGCGAGCCGCCAAGAATGTTGGCATTTTTGCCACATGGATTCTCATTGATTAATGCATTAGTGTATTGTTGGGGATCTGACCTTTGATTGATGCAGCTTGGGCGAAAAAAGGAGAAAATTTGAGCAAAAAATGACTAAGTCTGAAAACTGCAGCGATGCGCTGACATGTCGCAGAATCGCGGTCAACGCAGTCAACGCAGGCAGGTTGGCGGAACCGTCGCGATATCGCGACGTGTTCCGAAATCGCGGGTCGGCGGGCAGAAAAAGCACTAAGTTGAAAACATGCGGCGATTCGCCGACATGTCGACGAATCGCGACCCGGTGAGCGTCGAAGGCAAAAAGTGCAAACTTGCAGCGCGTCGCTGACATGTCAGCGAATCGCGACCGAAAAAGGCGATTGGTACGGCGATGGAAACATGTAGCGAAATCGCGACATGTTCCGATTTCGCGGGGCAGAGCGCAGGGAGGAGCCAACGGCGGAAACATGTAGCGAAATCGCTACATGTTCCATTTTCGCGGGTCAACGGTGGTCAAAGCGTACTGAATGATAAGACGTCGCGATTTCGCTACCCGTCGCGATTTCGCGACCCGTCGCATTTTCGCGACCTGCGCAGATTTCCCGCCAAGTGCAATATGAACGGCCGAAAGGGTTTTTTCGATTTTCGATGATTTAATGCTAACCCGAATTAAATATTTTGCGGATTTCCGAGGCGGTTAAAGTCGAAGAAGCGCCCAGGTCACCAAAATTAAAGGATTTATTGGTTCAAAGTATTGGTTCGTGGATTATTTTAACGGCTTCATGCACATGTTTGAAAAAACGAATTTAATGAAGGGCCGCGAACGTTTCATGGCATTTAATTTTTATTTCCTCGAGGCCGCTATTAAGGGGTCGTGTTCCTGATTTTCAAGATATTATTGTAGATCACGAGGAAGTTGGTTTTACGTTTTTAATGCTGCAAAGAGGACGGACCTCTATAAAAACCAATGTAATTTTCATTTGCAAAGGTTGGAAAAACTTGCTGCTAGAAACTGGAATTGTATCTGCGGGAATAAAAAGATCAATTTCTAATTTTTCAAGCGTCGCATGGATGACTTTCTTTTCTGTTTTCTGCATTTCTAATAGCATTCGTACGCCTGCATTGCTATTACATTTAAATTCTGCATACTGGATTTAAATATCGCGGTCGAGGTACAATTCTCGGAATGTGGGTTTGGAGGGATTTGCAGCATGTGATTGTGCGAGGATGAAGCTGATTTCTTATGTAACTTGCTTGTTGTTGCGTTTGTAGTTTCCTCGCTATTGTTTTTCCGATCCCATCACTTCGGCTCGTGGCCATATTTCCCATTTCTTTCTCGCAACCTTTTAAATCTCTTTCCGGCAACCCTATCTTAAACCCATTTTTAGAGTAGTGAAGGGAACCGACCCACTCTGGAGATTGGTCTGGGAGCCATTTCTTGCTTCCAGCCTTTCAATGTTGGCCGGGTCTAGGGCGCAATTGTAAAAATCCTTTCCTGTGGCAGATTCATGACCAACAGGACCTCATCCTGGTATCTTCCAATTTTGAACTTGACCAAGCATTGTTCACTGACCAATGCTCTATGATCCTTCTGCAACCATGCAATCCGGTATGGATGCGGGTGTTGTTTTCTTTCTAGCTTTAATTTAGCTACCATTTCCTCAGAAACCAAATTATATGTACTACCATTATCAATAATAATATTATAGATTTTACCTGAACATTTGCACCTCGTGCGAAACAGGGTTTTTCGCTGATCTGGTTCCTTCTTTTCATTCAACAAAGTTCTTCTTGTGATCATCACTTCTCCGTGCTCTGCTTCTTCAGAATGCTCAGATTCAACACCATCCTCAGCAACTGTAGCTCTGGCATTTCCTTCAGGCCTTCTGTTTGGTGCTTCTTGGTGTTTGGGACACTCATATGATCGATGCCCTTCTTCTCCGCAATTAAAACAAGTTCCACGGAATATGCCTCTGCAATATTCGCGTCCACCTCTACCTCTACCCCTTTGATAATCATTGTTCTGGTTACGGGGTCGGTAAGCATTCTCCTCCTTCTGTTCCTGGTGATTGCTGGTTTCACCATTCTATTTTTGATCATCATATTTGATTCCACTGGTTCTTCCACCAGTTCTTCCACCACGACCTCTTCCTCTTTGCTTGTTGTCAAATCTACGATTCAGTTTCTCTTCTACTTTCAGAGCAAACTGATAAGCATCTTCAATGTTGTGCATTCGAACCAGACTCAATTCCTCTTGCACGCTGGTCCTCAACCCATTAATGTAACGGGCTACTCTTTCCTTATTTGCTTCCGTATGACCGGTTCTAATAGAAATTTTAAAAAATTCCTCGGTATACTCTTTAACAGTTTTGCTGGACTGTCGCAAACTCTGCATTTTTCTCAGCAGATCTAATTCGTAATCTGCTGGGATAAACTGCCGTTTTAATTTTTCCACCATTCGATCCCACCTGGAGATCTTTTCTTTTCCTCTCCGGTTTCTTTCTAACTGCACTCCTTTCCACCAAATGCCAACATGCCCTTTTAATTTTGTTCTGGCAAATTTTATTCGATTTGGATCTTCAACGTCCTCATAATCGAAATATTCTTCCATATCATTAATCCAGTCAATTAATTCTTCTGGATTTAAATTTCCAGAATACGTAGAAACGTCAATCTTTGGCCTTTTCCCAATCTACGAAATGGATTTTATCATTCGCGACTCTGCGACACTCATTTCTTCTTCTTCCTCTTCAGACGGGTCTTCAACGCCGTCATCATCGCTGCGATCTTCTCCTCTTGGCTCTATTCCCCTACTCAATTCTTCCTGTAATGCCAACACTTGTCTCTGCAATGCATGAAAATCTCCTTCAGGAACCACGTTCCTTCCAACACCACGATTTCTTCGCGGTGGCATTCTGTCTCACAGTTTCTCAAAAACCCGTAACCCCAGATCCTGGTGTGAGCTGCCTCACGTTCGGCGTTCTGCTCAACACGCTCAGAATCTTACTGCTCTGATACCACTTGATGGGGAACCAAATTAACCACAAATAAAATGACGCAATTTTATTTGAAAGACGCAGTTTTATTAATTCGAAGCATGGAAGCTTTTACAATAAATCACCATGAAAATAAATACACAGTTCTTTAAATGCAAAATACAGCCGCAGCCTTCCTCTCTTCCTCTAGCCTCTCGAATCCTTCAAAGAAATCCCTTTTATGCTCTATGCTTCGTGTTGCATCGCCGTTCGTAATCGCCTTAACGGCTTCTGGAACGGTCATATGGAACGGCCTTAATGGCCTTTGAAACCGCCACTTGGAACTGCCACCTGGAACTGCCACTTGGAACGCCACCTGGAACTGCCACTTTGCTTTGTCTACTAAGGTGTCGCGATATCGCGACCCTTCTTTGCGTTTTGGCTTTGGCGGCCAAGGTTTCGCAATATCGCGACACTTCTTTGTGTTTTGGCTTTGCCGACCAAGGTGTCGCGATATCGCGACACTTCTTTGTGTTTTGGCTTTGCCGGCCAAGGTGTCGCGATATCGTGACACTTCTTTGTGCTTTGGCTTTGGCGGCCAAGGTGTCGCGATATCGCGACACTTCTTTGTGCTTTGGCTTTGGCGGCCAAGGTGTCGCGATATCGCGACACTTCTTTGTGCTTTGGCTTTGGCGGCCAAGGTGTCGCGATATCGCGACAACTTTGGTGTCGCGATATCGCGACCATTAGTTGCATTTGCCATGGTGCTCGAAATACGTCACGATATCGCGACGATATTTTTTTCGCAATATCGCGACCAATTTTATACTTAGTCAAATTTTGCAAATTGTGAACTTTTTCAAACTTTGAATTTTTTTGGTGATGCAAGATTGCTGTGTTGCCCGAGATGCTCCTGCATCATTAACTTATTTTAGAATACTTATAATTTCTTTAGTGGTATAATTAGAGGCATGTAGTATATGGAGGTGCATCATTTTGCTAGAAATATCCCCAAATTTTTACTTTACTTGGAGTAAGAATTTCTCACCCAAGGGAAATTAAGGGTAAAATCCTCTTATAAATAGGAGGCATGAGCTCCATGGTAAAATATTTTAGCCTTGATAAATTTGGAGCTATACTTTGTGAAGACCACATTGTGAACTTGTATTAATGATATTGGTGAGAAACTGATAAATATTTTGCTTTACATTAGTGGCACTAACCTCCCAAATTGGGATGCATGTTAATAAAGGCACAACCCTTTTACCTATATCATCATTCCTTTCATAATTCCTACTCATTTGAAGAGGAATATATTCTTGTTATCCTTATTATGTGATTGATCACATGCTCTTCTTGCTATGCTTTAAATTGTATTTATTTTTAACCTTGTATACCTTAAACTTTTTCAATGAGTTTACATAGATTTTTATGAGGAATCCTAGTCCCCTCATACTGAGTACAGTTTGAACCTTAATCCTCCAAAAGAAATTCCAAATCCATTACCACTACAGTAAGCTTGTGGCTATTCTTATACCTTAAACTTACGAATTTACATTTACTCATTTAATTTTCATATTTATTTTCTCTTGATTTATTTTATGTAACTAGAAATTAATTAGAGTTAGCAAGGATATTGGGAAACTATCCTAAATTTGAAATATAGAAGAGGCCTCAAACCCTTTCATCCAATATTGTTGAAACTAGAATTAAGGGAACAGTTTTCTAATTCTTTGCATAGTTTCTAGTATGCTTGGTGGGTCCCTAGTTCTTTTAGTCCTTTAATCCTTTGTTTGATGCTTGTGTCGTAGATAAAAAATTATCATATTTTGGCAAAGGAATTATATGTTGGGAAAATAGCAAGTCTTTGAGGAACTTACTTTGCAAAAATAAAATCTTTTAGTTTTCATCACGTTCAATCTCAATCATTCAAGGAAAACAATGCTAGTTGTTGATGCAACTCTATGCCATTTGTTGATGTAGTCAAATGCTTTGTTTAAAACATGGTAACCCATATAAAATTATTTTTACAATTTTAGTTTTGGGGTTTTGTGTAAATTTAATTATTGTAATAAATAACAAGTGGCTATCATTGTCCACCTTTTGGACATATCCCACTTTGTTATATTTTTTACTCTTAGAAGGATGTGTAGTCACCCATCCAATATTTAATTTTTAGAATTTTGTGTAATTTTAATTTTAAAATTTCATGCAATATTAATTATTGTAATTAATAACTAGTGGCTCACTATCCAACTTTTAGATATATTCCACTTTGTTATTCTTCATGACACTTAGAAGAAGATTTAGCGACTATTTTAGCGGATCTTGGCTATCACTGCCATTTATTATTGGCATATCCCTAGATCACACTTCCATAGGTATAATTGATTTTTGCCACGTGGTATGATCATTGGTCTCCACGTGTGATCGAAATTATTTTTATACACATAAGTGTGGTTGTAAAAATTTTCATCAGTCGTACTGATAAGCACATAGGTGCAAAACGTGTTTACAGAGCATTTCAATTTTTTGCAATTGTGCTTGTAAATTTTTTTTGTGTATGTCATTATGTTAAAATTTATTTTCTGATAATTTTTTTTGTGCTAAGTTTCTCTCCTTTCGTATACCAGTGTACTGCTATCATTTGCTTTTTCATTTTTTTACCTTGAAAGGAACTAGAAGAAGTCATATTTATTGATACCTTGAACTCTATTATTAATCAAGAGAAATATCATGTTGATGATAATTGTGAAAAGAGTAATGAATAGTAAAACTAATCATGGGAAGAATAGTATTAGATCCCAAAATGGTTTTGTAGTTAACTAGTCGATGTCTGCCCTTTATTATTATGAGTTTATTTTTTGTTGATTGGTTATTTTTAGAGAGAGTTAGCATGTTTAATGAGCTTATCAAGATTATTTGTTTCATTTGGAGGTTTGTGGTTTTCTTGGTGTCAATGGAGATTCATTTATGTTGCTATGGATGATCTCTAGAAAAATTAGAATACGAAAACTATCTATTTTTTGGTTATATAGTTGTCTAGATGTTTATATGTCCTTGTGTCTAGTCATATTTTATCCACTTCATACTAAAGAGGTAGTCTATGAAGACAAAATAATCAATTGAGGGTGATCAATCCATTGAGAAATAGGAAAAAGTCAAGGTGGAAATGACTATTTTGCATAAGGAGAAATTTTAAATGTCGGAGGATGTGATGAGTGTTGAGCCAGCAGGGAAATCAACTAACTTTAGCTCTATTTCAACGTTCCAAGAAATTGAAATTAAGACTATCCATCAAGATAGGACGTAAATAATATTGTGGATAATGTGAAAGATCGTTTGGATATTCTTTGCTAGGATTGGGATGTCGTAGATGCATTTCTTTGGTCCAAATGAATAAGAGGGAGGTCTAAATTTTGTGGCCCTATTTTGGGTGCTTTTTGTTTTGATTCTGTTGTAGATGCTTTTATATAGCTTTTTATCGAAGTCATCAATTGAAGGAGTATAAGAAAAGTTAAATGAAGCAATGCTATAGTTTCTAGATATAGCATTTTGGTTGGTTTTTATTTTGTTTGTAACATGATGCAGTTATGTGTCCATATTTGTCTAGGAGACTTCGATAAAAGGATTGGGGCCCTTTAACAAACCCCTTTTTTCATCCTTTGATAAAAAATAAAATTGAAAGTTTCAATCAATGTATTTGGATATTCTTTTGTTCCATAAATAAGAAAAGGAGCTTTGGGACCCAATTTTAAATAGAATGAAATCTTATTTTACATATTGGAAAGGTAAGTTCTTACTCATTGCTAAAAGGCTACAACTTATTAAGACTACATTGCAATCCATTCCTTTGCATATGATGTCACTTTTAATATTAACAAGTATAACATAATTTGATCAAATTCAAAAAAATATTTGAAAATAATGTGAGGTAAAATTTAAGTTTTATATTTATATGTGGGATACGGTTGCAAAGGAAAGAATATTAAAGGGGCATATTTGAAAAATTATAGAATTATGAGTTTGTCCTTAAGGGAAAAAATTAGTTGGAGATTATCCAAAGATCAAGGAAAGACTTCGGTGAAAATGTTACTTCAAAATTATGTAAGTTCTCTTCATGCAATGAAATTATTCAAGAAATAAACCCTTCCTAAAGGTTTGCCAACATGTAACTTGATATCAAATAGTTTGTTATTGATCAAGAAACATATTATATGGTTAGTCAATGAGAAAAATTCTATAAATCTGTGGTCTAATGCGTAGTTGAATCCTTATCCTCTTATTCTTAATTCAATATAAAAACCATTGGCTCAAGAATTTCTAGCTTGTAAAGATCCAAAAGTCAAATATTATATTAATTTGAGCAACAACTCTAGATCATGGATTCATATTAGTCACATTTCTATTGGTCACCTGGTTGGAAGGAGAGGAACCCAAATAAATAACATATGAGTTTTAAAAGAGGTTACAAGAGTTTTATTTGCCTATTTTATGTAGAAGGATGAGTTGGTTTGAAACCTATCAAATATGGTGGATACTTGGTCAAGTTGGGTATGAGGATTCAAATCAATCATAATTTCCTATTCCCAATAGTTTTTTCTAGAAGAAAGTTTTATCATTAGAGGCACTCCCTAAGGCCTCAATATTCCTTTGGTTAGCGATACAAAGAAAGATTCTTATAGGAGAGTCTACAAAGAAGAGGATATCATAGACCTTTCAGGTGTGCCTTGTGTGAGAAGGATCTAAAAATATTAGACCATTTACTTCCTCATTGTACTTGTGCTTACACCATTTGGGATTGCTTTTTCAAAATTATGAAAATATATTGGACAACTCCATCAACATTGAAAGAGCTTATGGAATAATAGATTAATTATTTTAAAGCTAAAGCATTGTACATTCTATGGGGAATTGATCCTAGCATTAATTATTGGAATTTTTATCTTGAAAAAATATTTAATTTTTAAAAATAAATCTTAAAATCATGCCCAAGTTTGGAACCATATTATTGCCTCCCTTGTACAATGTTTAAACATGGTGCATGGTGCTCATAACAAAAAGTCTCAAGCACAAAAATAAAAATGCTAGTCTCCTCATTATAAGTTTTGAATATACATAGAAGGGTCATCTGTGACAATGGAGTTAACACAAAGGATTTGCTTCAATCTATGGTAAAATAAAAATATTTAGAATTTGGGTTTATCGAAATTATTTTTGATGGAGCTTTCAAAAGAGATCCAAGAAATGTTGGTGGAGGTGGTGTTTTCCAAAATAATGAAGGTAAAATTCTCCCCACGAAATTATATGGAACTTTAACTAACAACTATGCATTGACTAGGGCATTTCTTATAGGGATCAAAATTGTAATTGAAAAAAGATTAAAATTATTTCAATTGAGGGGGATTCGTAAATTATCGTTAATGCTATCAATAAATTGGATGTGGTGATTAGAAAAATGAGATTATTGTTGATGTTCATCAGCTATTGATGGAGGCAATCTCTTGGAAACGTAAGCATAAGGAAATTAAAAAGCAGTAAATCTAACCAATTGTGGTGTTGATCACCACAACTTGGTGAAATTCAAATTTTATAAGGTAATTGGTCGAGTAATATTTTCTCTCTTAATAAAAATGCAAGACCATACAAAATTCTAATATATATTATTGGAGTAATTAAATTATTATTTTTTTAAAATGGGATTGAAACAGGTCCTACCCATATTACATCATCATCCTTACCCATACTACATCATCACCATAGAGTGTTATTACAAGGAGTTGGCTATTTAAGCATGTATCCTTTGACAAGATTTGAACCTCGTTCTCCTCCAAAATCAAGGAATCTAACCGATTGAGCTAATGCCACTAGATAAATTTTTGAGTTGAAAATATAGGATTTTGCTAGGAATAACAATTAATTTATAATTATTTTCAATAATAACTCATTTATTAAAGAATATCAAATATGGTATTCTCACAATTGATTTAATTCCTCAACTCTATTATTGAAAAATATCAAATTATTGACCAAGCGAACACAAAGAGAATTGCATTAATCAAATTAATAGTACATAGTAGCCTGATAATAGTCCGTAGGATACGGAACCTCCTAGGCGAGAATAGGCATTGTTGTAACAACATAACAATAGCCCAAACAAATAATAACAATAGCCTAATAATGGAAGAATCAAATACAGCTACGCTAACATCCCCCCTTATTACATTATTTGGATAATAAGATAACTACTAGCTATACTAACATCCCCCCTGATTACATCATTTTGCAATACATAGAGAGCTGTGAAACAATTGAAATTTGACACGTGCAAGTGCCTTAGTGAAAATATCTGCAACTTGAGCATCGGTGGAGATGTGCTGAAGCTGAATTTGATGCCTTGGAACTTCCTTTCGAATGAAGTGACATTGTGTGTCAATGTGCTTGGTTTTCTCATGATGCACTGGATTCTTAACAAGGTTCAAAACACCGTGGTTGTCACAGAAAAAGAGTATTGGAGATTTTTATGGATGACCCATACTTTTCAGAATGCGACGCAACCATATCACTTTGCACATAGCTTCACGTGCGATGTGATACTCTACCTCTGTAGATGAGATAGCAACCACCTATTGCTTCTTGCTATGCCAAGAGACAGGACCAAATACAAGATGAAATATATATCCTAAAGTTGACTTATAATCATCATATGACCCAGCATAATCAGAGTTCATGTATCCTTGCAAGAAGAATTTGTCATTCCTCTTGTATTCTAGGCCATATTCCATTGTGCCACGGATATAGTGAAGAACATGTTTTGCTGCTTTCCAGTGAGTAATCTTAGGTTCCTACATGAACCTCGAAAGATAATTCATAGTAAATATGATATCTGGTCTAGTATTAATCAGATATATGAGACTCCCAATCAGTTTTCGATAAAGAGTACCATCTGCCTGAGGTGAATCATCATATCATGATAACTGAAGCCCTGATTCCATCGAAGTTGTCATCGGCTTGCAATCAGTCATGCGATATTTTTTTAACAGTATCTTGGCATTTTTTTTTTGAGACACTTTGATGTAGTGCTCCTTCTGGTTCACTTCCAGACTAAGACAGTAATGGAGAAATCTGAGATCTGTCATCTCAAAATATTTACACAAGTCCTTTTTTACAATAGAGATCATAGTTTTTGAACTCTCTATAATGATCAGATCATCCACATACAGTAAAATCAACACTATCTCAGAACCTTGTTTCTTGAAATAGAGGTTTGCATCTGATGGACATCTCTTAAATCCATGCTGCAGGAGGTGATTATCCATTTTTATATACCAAGCTCGAGGAGCTTGTTTTAAACCATATAAGGATTTGACCAACTTGCATACTTTTTGCTCTTGGCCTTCCACTTCAAATCCTTCAGGTTGAGTCATGTAGAATTCCTCTTGGAGATCACCATTTAGAAAAGCACTCTTGACATCCATTTGGTGAAATTTCCACCCATGTTATTCTGCCATAGCATAAAGAACTCGAATGGTGGTCATCCGAGCAGTAGGTACAAAAGTTTCCTCATAGTCAATGCCTTACAACAAGACGGACCTTATGTTTATCAATTGTCCCATATGCCTTGTACTTGAATTTGTACACCCATTTGCAGCCAATGGGCTTCTTTCCATGTGGTATATGGACAAGCTCCCAAGTTTTGGTTTTCATCAGAGACTTATACTCAGCATCCATAGCAGCCTTCCATTGTGGCTCACTAAGGGCATCTTGTACAGAAGCAGGTTCATGTTCATTCATTGAAGACATAAACACTCTATCATCATCTATATCCATATCCTCTGTTTCTCTATTTGGATCTACAAAAAGTTCCTCAAAAAAATTGATAAAGATCATCAACCTCAGTAGTCTCTACTACTGCCCTCTCCTGTCGAGCCATACTGCGAGTACAAGGTCAATCCAAAGTCAAATCTGGTGGAGTGGATAACTTCGAGTCTCTGATTTGTACTTGTATACCATTTTGGATTCTTCTTCTGTTTTGGTGAAGAATATGAAGAAGTAGATGAACCTCCAGTCTTTGATGATGAAGGGGACTTATCAACTTTAGTTTCCACAAGATCTAGGTATACATCAGATGTGCTTTGTGATATGAAAGCTTCATCAAAAACATATCTAATGACATGAATCTTCTTGGTCAAAGGATCAATCAAACGATAACACTTAGAGTGCTCATCATAGCCAAGAAGAATACACTTCAATGTCTTCTCATCTAGCTTCTTCCTTCTCTTTCGATATGTGCATGAAAGCATTAGATCCAAAAATGTGTAGATGATATATGGAGGGTTTTCGACCACTCCAAGCTTCCTGTGGAGTCATTCCTTGTAGGGCCTTTGTGGGTACCCTATTCAACAGATATACTGTTGTGGTGACAGCTTTTGCCCAATATTGTTGGTCAAGACTAGCTCTTGTGAGCATGCAATGAACCATTTCCATGATGGAACGGTTCCTCCTTTCAACAAATCCATTTTGTTGAGGAGTATAAGCAGTAGTTAACTGTCTTGTGATCCCATGTGCAGTCAAGAATGTAAAAAAATCTTTAGAGGTAAACTCCCCCCTCGATCTGAGCGGAGGGTCTTTATAGAAGTCCCTGACTCCTCAAAAGATTTCTTGAATTGTTGGAAGAAACTAAAGGCTTCAAATTTCAGATTAAGAAATAACACCCACATATTTTGTGAGAAATCATCCACAAATAACTAAAAATACCTCTTCCCCCCACACCTGATGGGTGTGAAAGGACCACACAGATTGATGTGAATCAACTCCACAGGTTTCTTTGCTCTTGTAGAGCTCTTCTCAAAAGGTACTCTATGCTGCTTTCCTGCGAAGCAATCAGAGCACACTGGCAATGTGGAAGAAAGAGAAGGAAGATCCTTTACCATCTCATACTTACTTAGCTCAAGTAAGTATCCAGAAGTAAGATGCCCATATCTCTTGTGCCATAGGGAAGTTGCCTCCTTTGTAGAGACTGTCATGGCTACATGTGGAGTAGAGATAGCATCTAAGGCAAATTAGCCATACTTATATGAAGCGGTTGCAATATTCTTACCTTTCTTGGTAATAGAATAACACTTCTTGCGTCCCTCAACACTAAAGTTCACAACCATATCTTTGTCCAGAATTTGTGTGACTGACAACAAATTGTTCGCCAATCCTGGAACATAGAGGACTTTTTTAATCTGAAACTTGCCATCAGGAAGAGTGATTGAAACTGTACCTTCTCCCTGAACCTTGTAGGTTTTATCATCAGCAATAGTGACAGGTTTGCCCTCTTTGGCCTCAAAGGAATCAAACTACGATTTGTCGTCAGTCATGTGTTTACTAGTGCCAGAATCGACATACCATATAGGATCCTTCTGCTTATAAATTATGGTAGTCATAAGCATCTTGTGTGCCCTCTCAGAATTCGAGTCAGATTCTTCAACAACAACATTCACTCTAGGTTGCTTATTCTTGTTTTGTGGTTTGTTCTAGCCTTTCTATTTAGGTTTTTTATTCTT